>CAXHSM010000349.1:8038821-8638821 GCA_964019185.1 Maratus speculifer | reverse complement strand
TTCTTTATTTTAATTACATGAATTTCATCAATGATTAATATTATAGAGTTGCCATATTAAAGGTAGTGGCAGATGTATTTATATATTTTTAACTGCATATGTATATTCTTCAACAACAAGTCTCCCTTTATAATTATTTACATATTAAATTATGAAACTTTGTTTTAATCGCTATAAAAACAACCCACACACAGGTTGCGTTTTAGGCTGGAAACTTAAACAGCCCATCACCAGCCTATGTAAACATGTGTCTGTAACGAGACAAGATCAAAATTAACTTTGTGACCGTGATTTTTGAATGTTCATTCGTGACTTTTTGCATGTGTTTTTATTTTATATTTAATTGTGATTTATCACAGGTTTTCAATGCAATTTCATCACTGGTTATATATACTCGTAAGAGATTTAGACAAGTTTTAAGAATTAAAACGTGTACTCTTTATCCATGGTTGCAAGAAGTCCATCTATGCAGAGACTGAAAAATTTTTTTTTAGTATCAAGAAAAACTGAATTGAAATGGATTAGAAGATTTGGTACTTACGTATTAACACCACCGCAGCTACAGATTTGCGATTTTAAAGTACCGCTAATCTACACCTAAAATTTTTTCAACAATTCATAAAATAAAACACAATATTTAAAATCAAAACACTTTTAAAATTCAAAGCACTTTATTTAAAATCAAAGTAGTCAATCGGATTTCGGTGGAAAATGGGCCGATATAGAGTTTAATGGGAGAAAATCTACGATTAGTCAAATATTGATTTGCATATTAAAACACAATTGGTCTATCAAGTCCTATCTTGGTGGGAAAAACCTAAAAACTCAATTTTAGCAGTTGTCTTGTATGTTTACCACTGTGCTTTAATTCAGCCAAAAGTAGGAAAACATGGAGGATTGGGAGCAGGAAAATATAATATTAAACCGTTGAGTCAACCACTAAAATCAGGATTATAGATGTTTTCCACCAAGATATGACTTGGCAGACCGATTGCATTTTAATATAGAAATTGAGGTTTAATTAATCCTAGATTTTCTCCTGTGAACTGGATGAGGTTATCATCTGTGCTGCCGTCTCCAGGATTTATTAGTAGAATTTTTTTTTTTTTTTTTTTTCATAAGGAGTTTTGTTTTTCCCTTTCTTTTCATGGGCCAACTACAAGTAGACAATATTACTGTTGAATGCATTCTGTAACGAAAAGCTGTTATTAAATAATTTCAAATACTAGTTATCTGCCTTAAATGTTAGTTAGTTGGTAAGGTATTAACCAGTAAGGTATTTTACAGTATATTGCATATAATAAGGTATTTTTTATTGATTATTTGTCTTCAATGAAATCAGCGTTGGCACGATTTAAACCAACTGGTTTTAACCACGGTTTAAACCAATTGGCTTTTTTCTCAAAAAAAAAAAAAAAAAAAAAAAAAAAGGAGGTGTTTTTAGAAGGAATCTAATGAAATTTTCTCTTTTTTTTTTTAATTTACATGTTCCAAACTATTGGATATAAATAATTTCTACTTTTAGCACTTTATTTTAGCAATAAGCATTAGATATAATGGATTTAGGTAATTATTTTTATGTATAGGTTTAAAGTATAGGTACGTTTCTCTATTGCAAAATTTCTACAAAAAGAAAAAGAAAGGTCTAATAAAGATTTACTTTATTTTAGACTAAAATCGTTAAAGTAATTTTCTCTTCTCAAAACACTCTTCCCATGATTTGCAACATTCTTATGATAATTCAGGGGTGATTGTGTTCAGATTATATGCCTGAATTCAGGTATTTTGTAAATTTACAGTATCAAAATTCCAGTTTTTCTGATAGTTCAATTCGTAAAATAAAATTAAAATATCAATATCATAATATTTGCTAAACATAATTAAATTTATATATTATGTAATTTGGCCTTCCTGTTAGAAATACGTCGTCTTTCCCCCCTTGTCCCCATACAGAAACATTTCCTCACTAAAATTTCAGGTGTTTTTTCACAAGTCCACAATCACCCCTGAGTTCAAGGGAAACATTTAAATTTCGATAATCAAGAGAAATGTCCCAGGGATTTTATTCCTGGAAGTTGCAGAATTTTGTGTCTAGTGTGTTATTAGTATTATTTAAAAAACCTATCGCATTTTCTTACTGTTATTGTTATTATTTAACAATAGATCTTTCCATGATTAAATTCAACATTTTTTTATTTGAAATAATACTACAATTTCTTTATAGTTTTTTAACCATGAAAAGTTTCTCATTAAATAGAACATCTGAAAATCTAACCCAGGGCGCCATGGCTATTAAAATTTTTCTAGGGTGCATGTTTTCTCTTTCGATCGTATGCAAAGATGATTACTTTGGTTTCCTATCAGGGCTGTAGCTAAGGGGGCGCTATGGGCGGCTCAGCCTCCCCCCTGGAAAAGATTCCAAGGTCACTAAATGAATTTATGTTCCAAAAATTCAAATGAAATTCTGTTCAAAAATCTAATTTAATTTTGAGACCCTTTCACAGTTTTGCAGAATTACTAAATTATATCTAAAATAAGTAATTTAACACTATCTCATATTCGTACATATGAAGCTAACATGATGTTTAATTTTGCACCAATTATACACTCAAAATTTTCAATGTTATATACTTTTCTTAGTATAAAATGAAGTTATTACAACAGTTTAATAAGAAACATAGTACATACAATGTGAATATGCACTAATATATCTTTCTGAGGCAGAGAGAGAGAAAAAAAATGACCCCCCCCCCCCTTTATTGATCACTTCTAGCTACAGCCCTGTTTCATATTCTAGAATTACTTTGATCTATCTTTAATTTTTTTGTCGTTAGAAAAAAAAACTTTCTTGTGCTGCTTGTGTGTTGATTGAGGATTATTCACTTAATGAATTTTCAAAAAATTAGTGCACTAGTCAGAATACATGTGTTCAACAAGAAAAGGAATATTTGAGCAGCTTAAGAATTTAGGGGTGCAAAGTTTTATTGAGACGACAGTGCACCGGCCGACGGGCCAGTCTGAGCCTGTCAGTGACTTCCCTTTTGAATCTACCATTGACACTTACATATATCCTTTTTTTGTACATTCACAATTATTTTACTTTTCTCATTTAACAATTACCATGAACATTTTTCTATTAACTATCTTTTCTTTTTTTTAATAGTATTTAGAAAAGTTTTAGTTTAATTTTTGGTGAATAATATTTAACTAAATTCAGGCCCAAACAGAGAGTAGTAGAATCATTAAACATTACCAGGGCCCGGCTGTTCTAACAGTCTTGGCTTCGGTTATAAAAACAAACAAAAATATTTGAAAACAAACACAAATATTTCATTTTTATCAAGAAAGTTTTGATATGGTGCTTCTGTTTTAATGACATGACTAATTTCAGACGTGCAAACAGGAATAAATCAAATACAGTAAAGCATCGTTTATACGACGATCGATTAAACGACGTTTTAGTGTGGTCCCAATTCATTCCTATTCATTTTAATGAAAAAATATATCTTTTATACGACACACAAAATCATGTATACGTCGATTTTTTGATTTTGTATAGTTTTATTTTTGATTATTTTTCTTGTGTATTTTAAGAATGGGCGAAAGTTGGCAGCAATGAATGACACCAAAAAGCGTGTTTAAATGTGCCCCATTCTTCAAAAAAGGGCATATTTCAGATTTTTTTTTTTTTTTAATTTAAAAACTTTTTTTTTCACTTAATTTTTTTTTTTCTGGGTTTTATAAGCAAGTGATGAACACTAATAAAGCCATGATCCTGTTCAATTAATTTTATTTATTTAATAAAAAAATATAAAAAAAATTTTGTGGTAACGGAGGTGAGACTTTGGTAACGGAGTGAAGATGCATATTCTTATTAATGTATATGCTTATTAAAAGTAACTAAAAATCTTAAAATAAAGAGGAATATAACATTGAAATAAAAACAAATGCATATACTGCTCCAAAATTTTATAATTTGAAAATTATACTACCTAAAATACACTGATTACGGTATTTTGATAATCAGTGTATTTAACTTTTTTTTTCACTTAATTTTTTTTTTTCTGGGTTTTATAAGCAAGTGATGAACACTAATAAAGCCATGATCCTGTTCAATTAATTTTATTTATTTAATAAAAAAATATAAAAAAAATTTTGTGGTAACGGAGGTGAGACTTTGGTAACGGAGTGAAGATGCATATTCTTATTAATGTATATGCTTATTAAAAGTAACTAAAAATCTTAAAATAAAGAGGAATATAACATTGAAATAAAAACAAATGCATATACTGCTCCAAAATTTTATAATTTGAAAATTATCAAAAAAAAGTTTATTTAGTGCACGCACAATGGACTCTGTTAAAAGTGGGCTCATTTAGAATTTCTAGTATCTGTTTCTGATCAATAAAGTCTGTGTCCTCATTCTCTGGAAAAATAAAAACCACCCCAATCTTTGATTTCTTCAGAAAGTTCACCTTATACATCTCATTCATTTCTACGGACATGATTTTACAAATGAGCGAAAAAATGAAAACTTTATCGTTTTCACAAATACTCAACCCTTACCCATGCACCAACATTGGGAATTTTGAAAAAAGTTGCTTGAAACAGATTGTGGAAGTACCAATTATGAGAGTGAAGAAAAAAAAAGAAGGTTTATGTGCATTTTATGAATTATACAGCATAAGACATAGGTCAGAAAAATTAATATATTTAAAACTTATTAATGCTCGTTAAACTCATCAATTTTTGCCAAGTTCAGACATTAATTTGTATTTTCTCACAATCTATTCTGCTACACCTGATATCACTTTTCTATATTTTGTCTTTTGTTTTAAATTGTCTTTTAGTGGCTTTGTTAAGACTTCACCATACAATATATTTTTTTCAATTGCTAGTGAAATATGCTGACCTTTAACAAGTTATTTTACTTAATTGCTGGAGAATCCAACTTTGCTATTTGAGATTTTTGTGCTCTTTTTTTGTACTTTTCCATCTTATTATTAGATTCTTTAAGCTTGGCTTTTAACTTTAAATTCTCATTCTTCAGATCACGTATATTTTTTCTTCGTCTGTTTCTATACAGGCTTTCTCTACTTGTTGAAGGCACATTTTGTACCAATATTGGTAAACCTAAAGATGGGCTTGCTGCAGGGTTGGGTTTCTGACGTCAGAGACTGATTTTTGACATGACAAGTGTCAAAAACTGGCTTAAACCATCAAAAACATATAATGCGCTTTAAAACATTTTAAGAACAGGAAGGAAACATTGAATAAGTCTTAATTTTTTAAGTGATTTTTTATTTAACATTAATTACTGTAATTTAATAATTACAAAAAAATTAAATTTTTTTAATTGCAATTAAACATTTTTGTTTTTTAGAATTTTTAAACAGAAGAAAATGGATTTCTACAGTTAATAATTTGGATCAATTTTACCCCTCAGCATCCTATAACACATAACCGATTTAGGACATTTATTTACATCTAATCGATTTCTGAGTTTAGAGTGTATGAAGCCAAAGTTAAAATACTCTCTCAGTTGATTCTGAGCTAGCAGGGCTTGATGGCAGAAAAATTGCTAGTTGAACAAGTTTAGAGGCAGGCCAAATTTTGAGATTTAAATGACGATTTTTTTCCCGGAAATGACAATATACAATACAGTAATAGTGAATTTTTAATATTACATCTAATGTTGTACATGTGCGACAGATATTTAATGTGAAATTTTACAGATCAGTGTAATTTCGTGTCACTGATCACGCGTAATCAGTGTATTTTAGGTTTCTGACGGGATTTTTGACAAGAGGTTTATGACATGACGGTTAAAACCATGGTTTAAACCGGATAAAACCACACACTATCATAAACTTGCCAACCCTGGCTTGCTGGAGGAGTATTTTTTTCAATCTTTTTCTCCAATTCTTTTTTCTTTTTGCTTAGGTTGTAAGATTTCTTGCTCTTTTCTCGCCAATTTTTTCTAACATTTCTTTGTTCTTGTGGTGTCATTTTATTAATGCTTTTAATTTTATCTTTCCTTGTATCTAGTACTAAAAAAATTTTATACAGTAGACTCCCTAAAATCCACAACTCTCTAAAATTCTCACATAATTTACTGATGTAAACAATGAAACATTCAATTTTGATTTAGGGATAAAATTTGACTTTTTTATTTTTATATCAATTCCATTTTTATTTTAATTTGTAATTTTCATTAATATTACTGAATTCATGTGTTTTCATGAAGGAAGAATAAATTTATTTTGGAATAAATTAAGATTTTGTTGTATCACTGGTATTCAAATCTTTTTACCAAATATATTTATGTAGTAACCAAACCTTTTTGGTTATTAAGTCTAACTAAACTTGAAATAAAACTTCCACATTTTAAGATTTTGATGTGAATTAGTAATGTATTTTTATAAAGCAAATTTCATGTGAAAAATGCATCTTATCTTTATAATAAATATTTAATCTTACATTATTACCTTGACCTTTGCTTTTAATATTTTAACCATGTTAAAAATTATTTAAATTTTTATTATTTTAGTTTATTACTTATTTTAATGTTTTATTATATTGTAAGCCTTCATAAAAATTTCAATTTCATTGTTAATTACACCCAAATTACTGTTTAAAAACTGTAAACAAATCAATGACCAGAAATCTGCAAAACCTCTGGTCCTAAGCTGTGCGGATTTGAGGGAGTCTACTGTATAGGATTTATTAAATTAAAGTAACAGTTTATGCTAGCTACCCTATATGTTTAATTTCATGCCACTAATAGAATATTAAGATATAAAAGTATTTAAATCACTTGAATTATGCTAGTCACTTAATATCCATTATTAGAATCTCATAACTGATTATTTAAAAACATTTGAAATATAATAATCATTTTGCTCTCTAATAAATTTTAAAACTATAATCAATTATCTACAAAATTCTTAATTATAATAGTTATTATATTTTCTTGCACTTTTTTGCTTAGTTTGAGCAAAGAATATATTAAATCAACAGAGATAAATTATTAAAACATAGCTAGTGAAAGCCATGAAATAGTTGATAGCAACTTAATTAGCAATCTAGGCTACAATTGATCAGTCCAATAACAGAAATAAACTATATCAATATTTATTATATTATGTTAGTATAATAATTGTTAAGTAAACCATTTACTTTTATTTTTATTAATTTTAAGTACTTATATTTAATTTAATCTCACCTCCATTTCACTTTCTCACCAGGTAACGGAGGTGAGGATATTTCATATAATGATGCACTGTTTGTAAATATTTGAATCAAAACTAATGTTATTCACACAGGATTGTATGTGTTGTGATAACTTTTAAATTCAAATGTAAAATAAATAAATATAATGCATTGCTTACCTTCCATTGACAGTAATGGAGTGGAGTATCCCAAAAAACAAAATAAAGAAATTCTATTTATTTGAATAAAATAAGCTTTAACCGAGAGCAAATGACATTTTTTTTTCACAAAGCTAACAAAGAGAGTTCTTTTCCTTTGTTTTAATACAAATTATTTACCAGTACTGCCTTCTATGAATGAATGTTTGAAGCTAAAACTGTTAGTAACGGAGTTGAGAATTTCAATTGGGACAAACAAAAAAATAACTTAAAAATGCATTTGAAAAAATTATTTAATTTATAGAAACCCATTTTTAAATTAGCTAAGGATAATTTAAAAAGGAATTAAGAATAAAAATTATTTAACATTTAATTTATTTCACTTTTTAATCGAAGAATTTTTTTAAATGTGAATAGGGAACACCCACGGAGGTGAGGTTTCCCATGTATTACTTAATATTAAGACACAAAACAAAATAGCTATAGAATAGTAAATTGTATGAAAAGATTCTCCATTCTTTAAATATTCAAAACAATAAAAAAAAAATCACAAATAAATAAAGCAAAATCTTTTAAATGATGCCAGGACTGAAATAGACCTTTTTTCAAGAATGACGCCCCCCCCCCCCCCCCGCCCCACATGATAACAATGTAGGTTGGAGTTCGATTAGTCTGAAGAATAAGCTTACACGTAATGGATTAAATTGGAAGGGTCAACCTTTTGCGGGGATGGTCAGCTTTCCCAATCTTCCTTCTAAATGTTATCAGTACGGCGACTTTTACTTGGCCATGCGGTGTATTTGGTCTTTGCCTGTACAAGGAAAGGAACTGATGACCTGTAAAAAACGAACCTTTCCGTCAAGTAGAGTTGAAATGCTTATCTCCTGACCCATTATCCCAAGAACCCTAGACAATTTTTTCGTGATACTACGTAAAACCATCATAAGTAAAAAATAAAGGTACATATTTAAATTGCTTACCAGCCCCCACCCCCTTCTATTTATGTATTTATTTTTGTTATTTGTTTGTTTAATTTAAAAATTTATGAAAATCAACACATTAAACATTAAGTGAAAACAAAATTAATTTTAGTTTTAGAAGTGAGAATCGATTATACGACGTTTATCAATAGTCCCTTCGGCGTCGTATAAATGATGCTCCACTGTAGAAGGTTGATCAAAGTCATGAGAAGGTTTAGCATTTTTTTTCTTTCATATCTTACACATTTTCATTCAGAGTTAATTAATGATTTCAATTAAAATTGAATTATATTTTCAATATTTTAAATTTTTATTTAAAATCTTTAGATAAAAGAGGGTTACAAATGCATCATACATTATATATGTATACAAATCAGGGTTGGGTTTTTGGCATGATAAAGATTTAAACCAGTTAAAAACCATCAAAAACCCATAGAATTGCAATCTGCTGCAGTGCGTTAGAATTTGTTTAGGAAACAAATTTTAAAACTAGCAACAGTTGCCATACATTATGTTGAAATTTAATTATATTATGAGTAATTAGCAGGTCTTAAAATATTTTTAATTAATAAAAATTAAGGTAAAAATGTCAGATTTCAAATCTTAGAAATTTATCTCAAAATGGACATGCAGAAATATTTGCAGAAAAATTATGTTTAAATATCTTGTTTATTTATTATTATTATTTTTATTATACTTAAAATTTTTTTAAAGTTATTTAATGTGCATTTTGACATAGCTAATATTATAACTATATTATATTATTAATGTCCCTTATAACTATATATAAGGGACAAGTTAAGTGTTACAAATGCAGGATTTTTAAAAGTGTTGAACTTGATACACGTGTTTAATATATATACAGGGTGATTCAGCTCGTCGGTGACAAACTTTAAGGATCGATAGAGCACACCTAGACGAACATTTTTGAATAGGGAATGTAGGGTCCCTGACGCGATGGTAAGGCGCTAGGCGCTTTCGAAAATTTGGGTGCCGAAATTCGAAACGTCATAAAAACTAGGGAAATGGTTAGATTTTCTTGCTTGTTGCGTCGAAATGATTCTGTTTGTTTAGACTTTCTTCAGTACCAATTTGATAAGCGTATCTCTCAAAACATGGATAGGGGGCGCTGCAGACTTTGGAGAGCTAGACAACAACTTTAAGCCCGTTATTTTGATAATTTAACACATGCTCGCCAATACCCTGTTCGCACTGGGATAGTTAAGTCACTTAACTTTAAGTCACTTAAATTTTTTGAAGCGGGATACCCGGAATTAGGCTTCACCTGTTCGCACTTACTAAATATTTTAAGTGACTTAACTTGGCCAAAATGATATCTGGGCATGCGCATAAGTTCGGAAATTTGTAACTGCAACTTCTAACTGTTTTTTGTTTACATAGCAATTATCGTGCCATATTTCAATTAAAAATTAATTTTGTCATCCTCCCAATTTATTTTGCAGGAGGAAATAACAGGTTAAACATTTTCCATTTTTTACTTTTGATTACAAAAAAACCCCACAAACACACGTGTTAAGCAACTGGGGCAAACAAATAACAACTTGAAACAATTTATAATTATTTGTAGGACTCAACTCCAGTTATTTAACAATCAGAATTAAATATTCTAAAATTCAGAAATAATAATTAAATATTCAGAAGGCACATTTCAACTCAACTCATAGTTAAGTGAGCATCTCAAAAGTTAAGTGAGTTTCAGAAATTTGCTTAAGTGAGAATCTTGATTCCGGGTACGACCGCTTCAAAAAACTTCAAGTTAAGTGACTTAACTTTCTCAGTGCGAACAGGGTATAACTTAAAGTTTGAACCCAAAAGTAGAGCCCTGCAAAAAGCGTAAGAGCCGGAATAAAATGTCAAAGTACAGGGTGGTCGAAACTCGAAGGCTCCTAAGAGATAAACAAACAGATTTCTTGACTTATGGCATGCATTTTCATGATTCTGTTTGCTGGGGCTCTCTGAAACTCAGTTGAACGGTACAAAAAGAAACATCGATAGGGGGCGCTTTGGGCAAAAAACATAATTCGTTGACATTTCGGACGCTAACTGGAAACGGGGCGCTACGATCAGTTAGTAATAATGAAAACACATTTTCTACCTCTGCTCAACACTTCTGAATAAATTTAGACCAAAAACATCAATGATACTGGAAATTTATTTACAAAAAATAACACTACAGAAGATGCTCGAAATTTCGACCTTGGGCCATGATGCAGGCTTCGCACCTCCGTCGCATTGAGGAGTGTGTGTTTCCAACAATGCCAGGAGTATCTCTGATCTGCCCTGCAGCTGCCACAATGCGCGCCACAAGTTCTTCAGCACTGCTGACAGGTGTATGGTATACCTCGGCCTTCAGGTAACCCCAAAGGAAGAAATCCAAGCAGGTGAGGTCTGGTGATCGGGCAGGCCAGTGAACTGGACCCCCACGCCCGATCCATCGCTGGCCATACCTTGCGTTTAGATGGAGACGCACGTCGTTCGTGTAATGGGCCGGAGCTCCATCGTGCTGGAACCACATCTGGCGACGCGAACCTTCGGGTACGTGCGCCTCCTCCAGAAGCTGCGGCAGCACTTGATCCAGGAAAATCAGGTAATTTCCACCTGTCAGCCGTTCAGGTAACAAATAAGGGCCAATGAGGCAATCCCCCAGAATGCCGGCCCACACATTTACTGAGAAACGCTCCTGGGCTGCTCGGCTTCTGGTTTCATGTGGATTTTCATCACACCACACATGACTGTTGTGGGCGTTCCACATTCCCTCCCGGCTGAAGGTGGACTCGTCCGTAAACAAAATGCTGTTTACAAAACGGGGATCCCTGGATCTCATCGCCAAGTACCATCTTGAGAATTCCACTCGAGGGCCAAAATCCTGCTCTCTGAGCAACTGCACCCGCTGGATGTGGTAGGGGTGCAGATTCCGGGAACGTAAGATGCGCCACGCAGTTGCTTGCGAAATGCCAACATGTCTGGCGATATCTCTCGTGCTAAGACCTGGGTTGTCCTCAACCAGGTTAAGCACAGCCTCTTCGTTGTCGGGGGGTGCTCACTGATCGCTCCCGTTCAGGCCTGCCTCCGTCGAAAGATCCCGTTGTGGACAACCTCTGGTGTACTCGAGCGAAGAAGGCATGGCAGGGGATTTGCCTGTTGGGGTAACGCTCGGCGTACAACCGCTGAGCGGCTCGTCCATTACAACCAGCAGCGCCATATACCCTGTTCGCACTGGGATAGTTGAGTCACTTAACTTTAAGTCACTTACATTTTTTGAAGTGGGATACCCGGAATTAGGCTTCACCTGTTCGCACTTGCTAAATATTTTAAGTGACTTAACTTGGCCAAAATGACATCTGGCATGCGCATAAGTTCGGAAATTTGTAACTGCAACTTCTAACTGCTTTTTTGTTTACATAGAAATTATCGTGCCATATTTCAATTAAAAATTAATTTTGTCATCCTCCAAATTTATTTTGCAGGAGGAAATAACGGGTTAAACATTTTCCATTTTTGATCTTTGATTACAAAAAAAACCCCACAAACACACGTGAAGCAACTGCGGCAAACAAATAACAACTTGAAACAATTTATAATTATTTGTAGGACTCAACTCCAGTTATTTAACAATCAGAATTAAATATTCTAAAATTCAGAAATAATAATTAAATATTCAGAAGGCACATTTCAACTCAACTCATAGTTAAGTGAGCATCTCAAAAGTTAAGTGAGTTTCAGAAATTTGCTTAAGTGAGAATCTTGATTCCGGGTACGACCGCTTCAAAAAACTTCAAGTTAAGTGACTTAACTTTCTCAGTGCGAACAGGGTAATACGCCAAATGCATGTCAGCCAATTCAGAGTTTGTGTACCGTTCCATCCTACTACCGATCTGCAGACAAGTAACCCGAAGCTTAAGTAGGTACCGCACGTTCAAAAGACGTGTCTGCGCATACAACTACGTCATCTCGCGTTGTCGTCTACGCATTACGTATCTTTTGCATATCGATATGGTACGATATCTTTTGCATAAATCAGCAAAAAGCACCTTATGTAAATTTTATTGCGCGCATTGTGCATGATTGAAACCAGCTATGTTTGTTAAAAAAACAAACAAACTGCAGTTTTAATAGCTTCTTATGATAAGTAAATTACTCTCTTGTTTTGTTTCTAACTGATCGTAGCGCCCCGTTTCCAGTTAGCGTCCGAAATGTCAACGAATTATGTTTTTTGCCCAAAGCGCCCCCTATCGATGTTTCTTTTTGTACCGTTCAACTGAGTTTCAGAGAGCCCCAGCAAACAGAATCATGAAAATGCATGCCATAAGTCAAGAAATCTGTTTGTTTATCTCTTAGGAGCCTTCGAGTTTCGACCACCCTGTACTTTGACATTTTATTCCGGCTCTTACGCTTTTTGCAGGGCTCTACTTTTGGATTCAAACTTTAAGTTAGAGTATAAACTTTGGCGAGCATGTGTTAAATTATCAAAATAACGGGCTTAAAGTTGTTGTCTAGCTCTCCAAAGTCTGCAGCGCCCCCTATCCATGTTTTAAGAGATACGCTTATCAAATTGGTACTGAAGAAAGTCTAAACAAACAGAATCATTTCAACGCAACAAGCAAGAAAATCTAACCATTTCCCTAGTTTTTATGACGTTTCGAATTTCGGCACCCAAATTTTCGAAAGCGCCTAGCGCCTTACCATCGCGTCAGGGACCCTACATTCCCTATTCAAAAATGTTCGTCTAGGTGTGCTCTATCGATCCTTAAAGTTTGTCACCGACGAGCTGAATCACCCTGTATATGGGTGATTCTCAAAATAGGGGACAATTTCAAAAGTGAAATCTTAAAATTTATATGTAAAATTAAACTTTATAAAAGATACAATATAAGCAATGGTTACATTTATGCACATAGGAGTCTTTAGCATGGACAGAAAAACCATGCTAATGACACTGATATTTGTCCATGCTAATGACAAATTTTAATTTAAATAAGATTATGAGCCATAATATAATCACAATGCAATAGTCCTTTCTGGGGCTTTTTAAAACACAAAAGTACTATGCAAAAAAGTAAAATAAAAATTTTAATTATAAAATAAACATGAAAATTATTATCCATTCTAATGACATACAATTGATGTACGACCCTAATATTCAACTTCTATTCTTAAAATACAATACATGCTTCTATTTTCAGGCTGGGATAAAATGGCTACTTGTTGCCATGGAGAAACTTTATATTTTCAAACTATTGTCATGTGTGAAAATGAAATTTTGATTAATAACCGGCTGTTATAGTATGACCTTGTTTTGAAAATAGAATATGGTGGACAAACTTTAATTCTTTTTTATATACTATAATTTTATTTTTAAAAAGAAATTTATTGGATAAATCCTCTCCTTGATTATTTTAAAGAAAGAATAACATTTGTTTTATTTTATAAACATGATATCAACTCTTGAAAAAGCTAGTATATACAAGTCACAGCTGCTGCGGACATCCATGCTAATGACATTTTGAACATTTATTCTGTTATTTTAAGGTGTTTTTAACTAAAAAGGGAGTAATTCTTGAGTGCAAATAATGAATAATATTAAGACAAACATATATAAATGTAAAAACATGAAAGAAAACTCTCAATTTTTTTTTGTATACCGAAAGACATAAATTGTCCCCTATTTTGAGAATCACCCATATATTTTAATGTTATACACATTATATACATAATATCTAGCAGGTTAATTTGAATTTAAATATAATGCATATTATTTATTATATTTATAATTATTACACATCATTATAAACCATTTTTATCTCTCCCCCCCACCTGAACACACACACATTAACAAGAAGAATACAAAGAATACAAGAATACAAAGAATGCAAATAATGTTTACTTTCAAAGGAAGATAAGACAAGAAGTAATTATTCAACAACTGAATACTTAAGATATTTAACAAAATTTTATAGTATTCAGTGAAAAAAAAAAAGTATTTGTATAAAATGTAATTTTTCAGCATAGTACATAAATAGGCTGAATATTGTAAACAGATATTCAGATATTTATAGAAAACAGTTACTTTTTTATTATCTTTATTTTGGTTAAAAATTCAAAAAATGACTGACGATTTAAAATTTACCGATTTTTCTGAAAAACTAACTAACAATTGTAAAAGTCAAAACAGAAAAAATATTACACTGATCTATGAAATACTTTTATTACACAAAATATTATATAGTTTTTGTTATTATTATTATTATCTAATTAAATACATAACTTTAACATATAAAACACTGATTAAATATTTCCAATTAATTTGATTACATAATGAAAATCAATCCAAATGAAAATTATCAAATTAGAAATTTTATACAACAATCCATTTCATTTGCTCACGTAACATACGGTAGCACATAACCAGTTTTGAACCTTTTTCTATTCCTAATCAATTACGGAGTTTTGAATGAATTAGTCCAAAATTGGAAAACACTCGTTCTATTGCAGCAGCACTGGCAGGACATAATAAAAGTTGTTCGGCTAATTCTACTAAATCAAAAGTTGCACCAGCCTTAAAAAATTTGCAATTTTTTTTTTTTTTTTTTTTTTTTTTTTTTTTTTTTTTTTTTGGTTTTCTAAGATTTTGTTTACTATTCAAAATATGTTTCTTCAAAAATTAAAATTTATTTTTTCTAGAACATATTTAGAAACATTTTCTTTACTAAAAGCAAAAAAAATTTACTTATTTAATATAAATGTATGAAGATATATATTATGTAAATAGATATTTTTATTTACATATAAATTTAGGTTTTTAACATGACTGTTTAAACCAAGGCTAACTTATCATAATATCAAGGCTTGTCATTCGCCAAGTTTCCTTTGACTGCAGTACAGGGGGCGCTGAACTACATGATTTTCACGTTGGTAGCGCCATCTAATGTTAGAAACTGAAATGTTTCTCATTATTTCCTATGGGATTATTAGCAGTAGTATGCACCAGGTGGCATTACATACGAGACAAAGTCATGTAATAAGTTGGCAATTATAGGGACAATTTCAACAATGGATTTTCTCCTGAATGCGAGGCCTTGATATTATGATAAGGGGGCCTTGGTTTAAACCATGGTTAAAACCGTCAAAAACTTACCAACCCTGATACAAATATACTGTATAATTTTTTTAAAAATGGTAATGTCCAGCAAATTTATTATCTACAATAAAACCTGTTCATAACAGAATCCTGCTATAAACAGAAAAAAAAATTATGGCCTGGCATACTCCCCCCCCCCACCCTAAATTTAAAAAAAAATGAATTATACCTTCTAAAATAAGAACAGCCTGTATATATATATAAAAAAAATATATAATGTTATTTGTTTTTTATAAAAAAAAGTTTGAATAATCATACATAACTAATAAGTATGCATTCACGTCGACATTGTAAATATAAGAACCAATATATTATAATATTCAAGCTAATTTGTTTCTCAATTAAGATACTTGCTTAGTTAAGATTCTCAATTAAATACGATTTACCTTCAATTAAACAATGTTATTTGTTATCCTGATATCCTTCAGGGAGTAAAACTGAATATGAAATTGCAGGTAAAAACTAAAAATAGCATTTTTTTTTCAGCATTTAAGTTTGGGGTTTTGATAATAAATATTACAACTAATAATAAAAATATTTATTTCTTTATTTAAATAGATTATTACAAACTACTCCTTTAATATGCACAAATGAATAAAAAATATGATGATGAAATTAAAAAAAAATCATGTTAACAAAAGTTATGCATTGAGCAATACATGATGCATTTACTAAAAGTTGATGAATTTATTTGCAAAAAGAAGTCCTTATTTCAAATATCACGTTATATCGAAGAAAGCATTCCAGATGTAAATTTAGCTTCCAATTAAAAGTAAACATCTACTGAAGCATACTGCAGGGCACAAGTTTATCTGAGGTATAAAAAAAATCTTGACTGTACTGGATGGAAATCATAAGTACAATATCAACAAAAAATTCACTTTTAAAATTCGATAATAAAGTCATGTTCAAATGTGTAAAATAAAAACAATAAATCACAAAACTCCTCAACGGAACAACATAGATGATAATTTCATGCAATTTGCAATCCTATCTTCATAAATTTGGCAATCCACTTTCTTTCAATTATTTCATTTAAAAAAGCACTGTACTAACTCTATCGTGAGTATCGTAATTATAAATTTCATTACATAAGGTAAACCGATGTATAAATAAAACGTTTTTTTTTCATTTCAGAAAACCCACGAACGTCGCAGCCATCTTTGTTTAGTGTTTTGCTGTGTTGTCATGGTTCCTACCCCCAACTTACCCCATATCGTTCAGCAACGCAAACTACCCTGAAGAACCCCGGCTGTGGTACATCACGTGACAGGGCTGGAGATGCTGAACGCTCCCTAGCTGTCGGTCGTAAGTTTGCGGAAAAGAAGGAGTTACGAAAGGAACTTGTTTGGCAAGAATACACGCGTTCAGGACTCTTTTGTTGAGCAAATGACAGAGTGGCAACCAGTTGTAGACTTCTGTGAACAAATCGGACATTTGTTCCGACCGTTGTTGTGAGAGTATGTACTCACAAGGAAGGTCTCCATACGGGCATACTCGGAAAAATCTGAAAAAATTACAGAATGTTCTTCTCATATAGTTATATATGTTTATAAAAAAATTTCGGCGGAACCTCCTTACAACGTCCGTAAAAAAATAATAAAAATTTCGTTTATTTGGCGGTTTATCTCCGGTTGGCGAAAAAACGAAATTTTGAAAAATACGCTTTTACTCTTCGAATACTTTTAAAGAAAAAACTTTCTATGTCCAATTTATTTAAATAAGTTTAGCTTAAATAATTTTAGTTTTGCATTTTTACTTTACTTTAAGTGTAATTTTGTCATATACGTTTATATGTACTTATAACAAAATGAAATTAATATATTTTATCATTTAAAACACAATATAAATTGATTAAAATTGTTCCAAATTGAAAAATACACTGTTAAAATCTGCTGCATTTTGTTGCAACGCACTCCCTTGCTTGTATAGAAAACGGTTACTTGGCCGTGAAATGGAGCTTTCTCATTGGTTGAAATAGAGATATTATATACAAGCGGTGGAGTGCGTTGCAACAAAATGCAGCAGATTTTTATCAGTGTATGACACGGTCAATTCGCCGTGCTATGGAGCATTCTCATTGGTCAGAAGAGAGATATTCTATAAAAGTAGTGGAGTGACGTTGCAGTAAATGCTGCAGATTTTTAACAGTGAAGTCAATTAAAATCAATTTTCAGATTCGTTAAAGTCGTCTGCTTTTGGCGAGGAAATGCACTGCTTGCCAAATCCCGCGTCGCTTTCAGCTTTTCACGCCAATTATTCCAAACTTTTATTTTTTTACATATCTAATAATGTAATTCCGCCGATAATTTTCACTGATCCTTTATTACCTACATGAGTAGTTTAATTCGTATTTTTTTCAAAAAATTCTGAGTATGCCCCCAATGGAGACCTTCCTTGTCAGGTTAAGGAAAATTAATTCATTGTGAAATTGAGAGCAGATAATAAATAAAATACTTTTTGGCACAGATGTCACATACACACCACATTAGCGTGAGTGCAACAAAATGGTGATTTTATATCTCATATGGTAATCCGGCCATTGTTGTTTATTAATTAATAAAGAATACTGCCCAGTTAAACTGATGGCATTGAGCTCACAGGCTACAAATACTAATTGTACATTAAAGCCTTATATTTTCAAGGGTTAATTCCGTTCGAAAAAAAAATTAAGAAGGGGAAACAGCTCTCCCCTTTCCTCTTTTTTTATACTTAATCATTGAACCTCCTATACTATCAAAGACATGCTTTATCATATAAAAAATCTATATCCAAAATTCAGAGCAAATGAGATAATCCTTAATAAAAACCCATTTAGCATTTTTATAATTTAAAAGGAGTTATCCCCCTCTTTTATACTTAACCATTAAACTTCCAAAACTATTCAGAGATTTGAACGAAATCTGAAAGCTCTGCTTGAAAAACCCATTTATATAAATTAAGGGGGGGGGGCATTAGAACCCCTGTTCCCCCTGTTTATACTTATTCAATGAACACCTAATAACAGTCACGGGATCGCCTCATCAGAATGATGCTAATCTAAATTTTGAACGAAAACTTAATTCTGCATGAAAATCCCATTTATGTCAACTAAGGAGAGGGGCATGAGCCCCCCGTTCCCCCTCTTATACATATCCAATGAACTTCAAAAACTAATCAGGGAAGCGCCTTGTCAGGATATACCTACATACAAAATTTCAAGTAGATCGGATATTTTTATCATGAGTTATCGCGTTACGCACGAACGTACATACAGAATGGACGGGCACATAAGCTCTCAGGCTATGATAGCCTGTGAACTGTTTATTTACTTTAAAGTTTCTTTAATAAATTGTTTTGTTTTATAGTTATTAATTAAACTTTTCTAGTTTCCTTGTTTATTTCCTTTTTGAAATAATGGAAAATGATTAATTTTTGCTAAACTGGCGTCAGAAAAAATATCACGCAAATGTGGTGCGTATATGACATCTGTGCCATAAAATACTTTCTTATTTCTAATTAACACCAAAAAAAAATATTCATTTGTAAATCTCTAAATAAATTTTCTGTGAAGGATGCCCCAATTTAATCTTTTCAATTAGGGGGTGGGGGGAAGTGGAATGTTACATACCTGCCCTATCTCAAAAGATCTTTCAAAAGTGTATGTTGTTATGAAATATTTACTGGTATACGAAAGTATATAAGCACTAGCGGACTCGACAGATGTTGTCCTCTTGGCATCGACTCCAGAAAATCAAATAAATGTACGTAAATATAGTAATATGCGCGATAAACACTACGCTCTTGATTTAATTTCTTATTACAATTATTTTTCACTCTTCAGTATTTTTTGAAGTCGGTTCAATTTTTGACAGAAAAATTTATTTTTCTCTTTTTAGTTAAAAGTTAACGATTTTCTGAAGTCGGTTAATAAAAATTATAATACAAGAAATATTATTGTAAAGCATACACATTTGTCAGGAGCGGGATTCGAACCCGCGATCTCTTTCTTCAAGAAGTAGAGCTTAAATCTGCCGCCTTAGACCGCTCGGACACAGTGTTGCCAGTGGGCTACTTTTCTAAAATTCTGATTTCTTGATTGGCACCACTTTTTTGAAACGGTAGAATTCTCTTTGTTTTCGAGTTAATTGTTATGTTATTGAATAAGGCGCATTTCACCATTTCAAAAAAGTGGTGCCATTCAAGAATCTGAATTTTAAAAAAGTAGCCCATCTGGCAACACTGTTCGGACATTCCTTTCGTACTCTATTCGTCGAACTTATTCAACACTTTTAATTAGCGAAAAATCACTAACTATTAGTTTTTGCCTAGTTACGAAAAAGTACTGAATCAATTTCGATGAAATGTGAATCTAGATCATTCTCGAGTCCACTGGAACACACACACAAAATTTCATTAAAATCGGTCCAGTCGTTTAGGAGGAGTTCAGTGATAAACACATGCACAGAAGATTTATATATATAAAGATTAGACATGAGTCAGGGTCCAGCATGCACTTGGACTTATTTGAATTTTGGAATTGGACATAAGGTGTGTTATTTCAATTTGCAAATTGAAATAAGTGATTTTTTTTTCTTTATGTATTATATACAGAACTAGCAATCAAAAAAAGGAGACTTCTGTAAATAGTGACTAAGCAATAACTGTGTAATAGCAAAAAAAAAAAAAAAAAAAAAAAAAAAAAAAAAAAAAGATGTAATGTATCAAAGCTTGGTATCGTTTAACACTGAATGCATCTTTAATTAAGAACATGTGTCAAATGAAACTAACTGCCTTAGCTTATAAGTTTATCAACAGGGAAAAAAAAAAAATTCAAATACATTTTTACCACTGCAATAATTTCCAGCAAGCCAATAACAGCTATTTTATGACATAATTCTCTGTTTTTCAATTTGAAAAAAATAAATAAATAAATAATTATGCAGAAAGCAGATTGAGGCATCTAAAACTTCATTTCTAATTTGTTTCTTCCAGTACTTCTGTATCTAACAGGGATAGAGAATCTTTTAACCTCTATGTGCTTAAGAATTACGAACATATTTTCTAACATTGCAACACATGAACCTTTTACAAAGAAAGATATTACAGCCTATGTCATTTATATGAGTAGAACATTAATTGAATCCTTCATTTTTGAGCTTCAAATAACTGACACTGTTAATCGAAATGAGAGCTTCTTGGGTATTACAATCAAAAAATCAATTTCAATTTACAAACATTGTCAATACTTTAAAAAAAAATTAAATATTACAATTTTATTGGAGTACTTTTAAACTTTCTTTAGAGGCTAGCTGTGATCATTCAAGTGGTATAAAAAAAAGTCAGATTAATAATGTATTACTGAGATGTTTATAGTTTTAACCTTTCGCTGGATGCGCAAATTTTCATCACATGAGCAGGCGCGCATTGTACAACAGTTGTAAAACATTCAATTAATGCTGTTTTAATTTTACAAATAATTTAACACACAAATATCATATAAGTTTCCTCTGCTCACAATTTATGAAAGTATTCCACAATACACTTAGATTTATTTTGTTATAACATATTAAAGTAGGCATGAATTTTGTTTCAAAGAAAAAAGAAAGCAAATACAATACTTTTTACAACGACGCGCCTGTTGGAAGGTTAATTCAATGCACCATATACAATACTGGATGCATTTTGTCAATCTTAGTGACAGAAGTACAAAACTGCTTCTGCAGTTTTTACTGTATAGTACTGGTGTTTTTCACATTTATTTGAAGAAACAGAACTTTTAAAATTAGTATTGAAAGCTAGAATATTTGAAAGCTTTTACAAGAAAACAGCTCTGCACAGCGCAACAGAATAAGAAAAATTTTTCAATATGATCCATGCAAAATAATATTAAAATTCGTATCGCTAAGCAGAGCAACATGTAAAAAGCACTCACACTATAGTTAAAATAAAACAGTGCAGCAGTTACATTGAAATAAATGTATCTGTGCCAGTGCTTCAAAGAATACCTAGGGTACAAAATTGCAACTCCCCTTAAAAAAATTAAAAGTGAACAAAAAATAGATAAAAATGACTGTCGGACGTTCCTCTCAGTCCACACAACCTTGAAGAAAGTCCGTGGTAGATATAGCTGCCACCACTGATATTACTAGGTGATATCGGTCACCCACTGTGAGGATTGTGTAAATGAAGACTGACGCTGTCAATTAACTGAATTACCAGTTTATTTAGACTATATGTACACACTAAATACGCTATTTACAATTATATACAATTACAACTCGGATATAGGTGATCCGGTTCAACATTAAATTATATACAGTAAAGGTTGGCTGTGTACTATTCCAATTACACTTTCCACCTCACACTCAATGCACGTTAAATTCACTTTATCGGAGATCAACCTTGAGTCTCCCAACACAAGTTACTCGGCCTGCACTTCTTAACCCAGAGCACTAAACACCAGGACGTCTGTGTCCTTTTGCTCTCCAGAAACGCACTACTTTACGCTCTACAGCACAGAGCACACTCTAGAAGGACCTCGGTCCTACACACACCTTCTTGGTAAGAAACCAAGGAACGGACTGACCTAATCTGAGACCAGACTTGCTCTTCTCAACTCACTGGATCACACGAATGTCAACTCCCTTTGGAGCTCACTCATTGGGCACATTCCCCCACTCCTTTCTTGCCTAGTGACATGTTTCTTATCCACTGATCATCCGCATACCTCACTGACAGATGGACATGCCTCTCAGCAATCTTCTCTTTCTTTTATTCACCACCTGCATAGGATTATCTGTCAATTCCTCTTTCCACAAAGACGGAATGTCACCTTGGAAATTCTGGTACACAGCCATACAATACGAAATATTGAAATAAAGGAACAGCGGAAATTCCATTCCTTAGTAGAGGTGCTATCAGAACCTGACACCCCCCACCTTAGCGGAAAATATGCCTTTTAGGGGCTAATTTTCCCCAAACATAAAGTAATATCGCAGAAGAGTTCAATAGTCTCTTTACAGATTTCTTCATTAGGCTTATTACATAAGTATTTCCAGGTGTCTGAACACTATCTACTGACATCTCTACTGAACCTTGTACCAATATTAATATTACATAAACAATACACGTACTAATACACTATTATAAACACAAAATTCAAAAATATTTACACAAACAAAAAAAATTAAATGTGTGACGACATCCCTTTAAGGTTGTCCACTACTCGGTCGTTGATGCTGACGGGCTAACAACTGGTTGTTCTTCCCAGCTTTTTCTATGTAGCCTGGAAATTGCATCAGCATTTAAATGTTGAGCTCTTCGACGATGAGAAATACTCAGGTTCCAGCGTTGCAAGGCAAGAGCCCATCTAGTGAGTTTGGTTGATCTTGGGGTTGTTTCGGTGAGAAATTTTAATGGATTATGATCCGTAATGATCTCAATTTGAGATCCATAGGTCCACTTTTCAAACTTCCGCAACCCGAAGAGAACCTGAGTTACCGAATTTAACGCTCTATAATCTATACAGAGTCGAACGGTTGCGTCTTTTTTCGCCACACAAACAATTGGATGACTAATTTCAGCATTTGACACTTCCATTAGATTTAATTCTAATAACTCCTGAATCTGCCTATCTACTTCCTCTTTATAAGCTACCGGCACACTATATAACTTTGGCTTTTTCCTAGCCAAGATCAATACGGTGTTCTCCTACATCCGCTGGTCGTACAGGACCCATAAACACCTCTTTATTCTCCCTCAAAATAGACTTTATATCTTTGACTTGATTGTTAGATAACCCTTTTATTTCGAACGTCTCTATATCTCGTTCTACTTCCTGGTCCCGGTTCAAAATAGGAATTTCCCCAACTTCTCCAAATTCCTCATCACCCTCGAAAACAATATTAACTATATTACATTTAGCAATAAATTCTCGTATTTTATTTTGGTGCACATGCTTCCTACTCCCGTCGGCTAACTCAACTATAAACGAATGCTGATTTCGTTTTTCGACTATGGTTGCGGGCCCTTGCCACCTAGAATATAACTTATTAGTTGAATCGGGGATTAACAATATTACTTTATCGCCTACTTCAAACGTTTTTTCTTTTGACCTTAAATTATAATGATACGCCATTCTATTTTGTTGCACCTCGGACGATAATTTTGCCGCATTTGCGGCTCTTTCTAAACATCCCCTAAGTTTATTCAGATACTCATTAATCGGCGTAGTATCTAACTGCGCCCCCTTATTTTCTCCTGCCCAGGATGACTTGAGAATCGACAAAGGACCCTCCGGCGCTCTACCATATAATAACTGGAAAGGTGCGATTCCCGTCGTAGAATTTGGGACTTCCCTATACGCCCATAATACAAATGGTATTTTTTCATGCCACTTTTTTCCTTCTTCTCTAATAGTATGATGTAACATACGTTTAAGAATCTGATTAAATCGTTCCACAAGCCCGTTAGACTGTGGATACTGTGGGGTCGAAAATCTTGGACTAGCACCTAAACTTTTCCCAAATTCTTTCGTTAAGTCGGCAGTGAAACTGGTTCCATTATCACAGGCAATTATATTTGGAATTCCTGTCCTCATAAATATTTGAAGTAACGCATCACACGCGGTTTTAGCAGTTAAACTTTTTAGAGGGATCGCATCCGCCCACCTGGTATGTTGATCAATTAAGGTTAGTATATACTGATGCCCTTGTGAATTTTTAGGATCAATAGGCCCAATTAAGTCAACATTAACTAACTGAAATGGAAGTTCCGGCCGCGACACTGGGGAAATAGGAGCTCTATCATTTACTTTAACCCCTCTAGTCAACTGGCACTCTAAACATGACTCACAAAATTGTTTAGTTTCTTTCGCCATCCCCTCCCAATAAAATGAATACCTGATTCTCTGTAAAGTTTTCTTGATGCTGCATGATGCCCTCCAAATACCGAACTATGCGCTAACTTTAAGATTTCTTCTCTCCTTACTTTGGTACTACTAATTGCGCTATAGTTTCGCCTAACAATTTCTCTTTATAATATAATAAGCCATTTACAATATAATAATCCCCTTTATTCAGTTTAGCTTAATCCCAAGCTTTCTCTAACTCTTTACATTCCAATTGGGATTTCTTAAACAAATCGGAATTGCTAACAATGGCTTCATTATCTTTCTCCACTTCCGTTTTTTCCGTATTCTGAGTTTGTAAATTTTGCGATCTCGTTTCTACTGCGTAAACATTACAATTGTCGTCAATAATAATTTCCGAATTTTCTAATTCTTGGGCCTCTAGCAATGGCTCCTCGCGGTTGACACCTGACAACTCATTAATCACTTCGGGATGTAAAATTACTTGTTCATTAATATTATCAGTCACTGCGCAAAGTACTTCCTGATGAATTATATTAGTTTGTCTGAATTGCGGAATAGCTAACGGTAATTTAACCAACGGCGATTTAACTGCTTCACCGAATAACCCTTGTAAATAAATACTACCTGCTCCTTTTAATTTCTCTTCCGGTACCAAATCTTTATGAACAACACTAATTTCACATCCAGAATCAACCAATCCCTTTGCTTTTTGCCCATTTACACTAACTTCAATTTTGGGTCATTCCACGTGAAATCAACCAATTTAAGGAAAACTTGTTGCATCATAGTCACAGATTTTTTTTAAATTTTTATCATAGACAGACAGTACTGAAACCCTCAAATCTGAAATTTAAAAGTAATTTTCACAATATTGGCCGAGATATGGCCATTTGAAAACTGGCCATTTTTACAAAATGGCGGCCATCTTGGAATTGTATCACTGTCTAAATATGGCCATAACTTGACAACTAATGGCTCAAAGTTTATATATCTGGTACCAATTTGAAGCTATTTGTACAAAGAATGAATATTTCACATCAAAACAATAATAAATTTTCATTTTTTTACTTTTTATTATGTGCAAAGTGAAACTTTCACCCCAAAAAAGGGCAGATTGTAATGGCTCATAAAAAAAATGAATCATCATGAATTTTTCTGAAACTTGGTAAAAACGTTGCTCCATCTGTGTGCTTTAAATAAAAAAAAATTGGAAAGGTAAAATTTGTTGTTTTAAAATAAATGGTTTTTTACAGATAAGGTGTCATTAACCAAATAATGATATTTTTAGAATCTGTGAGCATTCCTGATTCAAAAAATAATGGTTAAAATAAAATTTTCTAACATCTAAATTAATGTAAAAGTATAATCAAAACCTCATTTGTACTAATTTTGTAGAAATCTGCCTCCAGCCCCCCTCCCCCCCCACCCAAAAAAAAAAAAAATTAGACAATTCAAAAAATTTTACACTGAAAAAGATAAGATAATAATTAAGGAATATAATGTATAATTATAAAATACCTATAAATGCAATGCATACATATGGTGATTTACTTCACATATAGGGGCAAGTGGGGTAGAATGGGACAGTAGGTTTTTCTCTTTATGTATCATTCTAAATATTTCATCAATCACATATTAGATGAAGTAATGGTACCCCAATCTTCAGTTGAAAAAAGTAGCTAATTTACACAAGCTTGCAATTATATAAAGAAAAAGATTATTTCAAGAATCAAAACATGAATTCAAAATTTTAAATTTTGTATTCAAAACATGATGTAAAAATTTCATTATGTTTCTATAAGCTGATGTAATATTGCATCATGTTCTATATAAGCTGATGCAATTTAAAGAAAAGATTGCTACTGTACCTTCATCTGCTTCTTAATTGGCTATAATCAAAGTATGATGCTATCTTGCATCATGTTCTATATGAGCTGATGCAATTTAAAGAAAAGAATGCTGCTTTACTTCATCTGCTTCTTAATTGGCTATAATTAAAGTATGATGTAATCTTGCATCATAATGTCCAAGAAACTTGAGTAATTCCTTTTAAATACCATATACCACTTCTAAAGTTTTCAATGAAGCAGGGGTGCCCAGAGAGGGGTTTGGTGACGCAGAATGCGTCATACAATTTAGTTTTTTTTGGGGGGGGGGGGAATTTGAGAAAAGGTATATTTTTGGGGAGGGGGATTTTTAAATTCTTAATATTTACCCCCTTTTTAGTATTAAAAATATTCTTGATTTTTTCATATCACTTTTAAATTTTTTCAACATTTAATTTCCAGAAAATGTTCCTGTATTTTCTTTCTTTAAATTCTAGATAAGGGCAATAAGAATTCATTCTGTTATGCTGAACTCGCTATCTTTTGAAGATGCAATAGATTATAAGTAGAATACATATATTTTACAATTGATATTTTGTTTAGGAGGGGAGAGGGGTGAATGTTAAAGTATGGAGATTTTTTTTGGGGGGGGGGATTTTCGTCATTCGATTTGGAGGGGATGGTCACCACTGCAATGAAGTGTATTTAGACATACAATAATTATTTTGTACTTATTATACAGTGGAGATGGAGTGTTTTGTATGTAAAAAACTCAATGTTTCTCTGAGTACTGATGTTATTTCTGTTCTTCAATTATCCCCACGGGATTTACATTTATTAAAAAAAAGGTTACATTATATAATCCCAGATGAAAAAAGTTTTTTGCATGCGAATATATGCAAGGTTCACAAGGATAAATTTCTAAAATTTTATAGTTTAAATCAGAGACAGTGTTGTGATCCATTTAATAAACATCCAAATAGTAACAGAGCAAAATCACTGAAAACAATTTCTTTAGATATGTCTATGACAAATCCAGACATCCTCATTCCAGGAAAAAAATTATGTACTTCCTGCTATTCATCAAAAAATAAGATGATTTCTATTGTTGACATGAAAAGCATCTCTGATCCAGAATTTAGTGAACCCACAGTAGTAATGGAACAATTAAACAAAAGCTGTGAAATGTTAGAGTTATCGCCAATAAAAATGAATAGGCGTAGCTCAAAGAGGAAACTTGGTTATTTGCAGACAAAAGTTACAAAAATCAGCAAGTGTATTGAAACTAAAGCAGCTACAGTATTAGGTGTTGAAACCATCAGTAAGCCTCAAAATATTAAAGGCATGACTTGCCCCGACTGTACATCTATGATGGAACGATTATTGAAGAAGTTATCAAAACCATTTTTGTCAAAATCTTTACCACCTTTACTATAAAATTTTTACCACCTTTTTTGTCAAAATCTCAAAGTTTATATTTCAAGAAAGCAAAGGAGAATTTGAAAAAAGGTAATGCTGTTATTTCAGCAGATTTTTCTGAGAACTATACTTGTATTATGCAAGATGCTATCCAAAATATTCACTGGAAAAAAGAACAGGTTACAGTTCATCCCTTTCTAGCCTATATAAAGGACAATAACACTGATATTGTAAAATCTATTCCTATGTGTGTAATAAGTAATCATTTGATTCATGACACTACAACATTTTGGTCTTTCCAAAAAGTAGTTGTTAAGTATTTGATTAAAAAATTTCCAGAGATTAAATACATACAATATTTTAGTGACGGATCATCGGCTCAATACAAAAATTATAAAAATTTTACTAATCTCTGTCATCATGAAAAAGACCATGGAGTGAAAGCTGAATGGCATTTTTTTGCCTCATGCCATGGAAAAGGAGCTTGTGATGGTATAGGTGGCACTATAAAGCGCTTGGCTACCAAAGCAAGTCTTCAGCGACCATTTAAAGATGGTATATTAAATGCATTTGATCTCTATAATTTTGCAAAAGAATCTGTTAAAGGAATTGAAAGTTTTTTGTAACAAAATCTGAAATTGAAACTGCAAACAGTCAATTAGCAGGTAGGTATGCAAAAGCAGATACAATCATAGGAACAAGACTGAATCACTGCTTTGTACCAATCAATGATTGCCAAATACTGGTTTCCAGGGTGTCAGACAGTTCATCAACAAAATTAATTGCTACTTTGGGAATCAGTAAAATTGTCAGACCATTGACATTTAAAAGTGAACAATATGTTGCATGTGTATATGGGATAAATTGGTGGATTGGGAAAATTTTAGATTACTGTGAAGAACTGAACGACTATAAAATTATGTTCATGCATCCTAATGGCCCCAATTCTTCATATTCATGGCCAAAATCCTCAGATGTTTGTTGGATTCCCTATGAACAAATAATAAAAGAAGTGTCTATTCCTTTAACTGCTACAGGAAGAATATATACTGTTCCACCAGAGGAAACTCGAACAATTCAAGCATTATTTTTAAACTTTAAAACTAATTAAATCCATTTTAGCTTAAATCTGAAGAAAAAACTGCTATATTATAAAGTTATATGCATGTAAGTAAATATTTTCTTCTTATTTTGTCTAGATTTGTTCCATGTGTAATTTTAAACTTTGGCTTATTTCTCATCATATTCAATGTTTTGCCCTGGATTTGTATTATATTATTGTTATTTATTTTTTTGTCTCATCATATCTAGATTTTTGTTCATATAAATTTTAATTCAGTGTGAACAAAAAATAACAAATGTCAACTCAATTAACTCATTTATATATATTTATTGTATTTAAATTACACAATTGAATAATTTAACTCTGTAATTTACAGCTAGTATTTCTCCAACATTTCTGGAGAAAATATTATGTGCCTTTTTTTTTCATGCATTCCATAGTAAGGTATTTAAAATATTTATGTAAATATGTTTTGAGAATTATATTATCATATTTTGAATGAAATGAAATAAAAAGTACTGTAAAAATAAATATTTAGTGTAAATAACTGCAAATTGATATTTCTTTATTGAATTATATAATATAAACACAATACTTTAATTTAGATGCTAGAAAATTTCATTTTAACCAATATTTCTTAAATTAAGAATACTTACAGAATTTAAAATAATCATTATTTGGGTCAATGACATCTTATATGTAGAAAACCATTTTTAAAACAACAAATTTTACCTCTCTAATTTTACAGTATAATGTTCCATATATAGAGAAACTGTTACATCTATGCATAATCAAATCATTATACAGAAAGCGTAAAAAGTATATGAACTAAATTTACTTTTCATTTTTGAAATAATCTTTTTCTTTATATAATTGCAAGCGTATGTAAATCAGCTACTTTTTTCAACTGAAGATTGGGGTACCATTACTTCACCTAATGTGTGATTGATGAAATATTTAGAATGATACTTAAAGAGAAAAACCTACTGTCCCATTCCAAACCACTCGCCCCTATATGTGAAGTAAATTATCATATATGTACTGCATTTATAGGTATTTTATAATTATACATTATATTCCTTAATTATTTTCTTATCTTTTTCAGTGTAAAATTTTTTGAATTGTCTAATTTTTTTTTTTTTGGGGGGGGGGTGGGAGGGAGGGGGGGGGCTGGGGGCAGATTTCTACAAAATTAGTACAAATGAGGTTTTGATTATACTTTTACATTAATTTAGATGTTAGAAAATTTTATTTTAACCATTATTTTTTGAATCAGGAATGCTTACAGATTCTAAAAATATCATTATTTGGTTAATGACACCTTATGTGTAAAAAACCATTTATTTTAAAACAACAAATTTTACCTTTCCAATTTTTTTTTATTTAAAGCACACAGATAAAGCAACGTTTTTACCAAGTTTCAGAAAAATTCATGATGATTCATTTTTTTTATGAGCCATTACAATCTGCCCTTTTTTGCGGTGAAATTTTCACTTTGCACATAATAAAAAGTAAAAAAATGAAAATTTATTATTGTTTTGATGTGAAATATTCATTCTTTGTACAAATAGCTTCAAATTGGTACCAGATATATAAAATTTGAGCCATTAGTTGTCAAATTATGGCCATATTTAGACAGTGATACAATTCCAAGATGGCCGCCATTTCGTAAAAATGGCCAGTTTTCAAATGGCCATATCTCGGCCAATATTGTGAAAATTACTTTTAAATTTCAGATTTGAGGGTTTCACTACTATGTCTATCTATGATAAAATTAAAAAAAAAATCTGTGACTATGATGCAACACCCATTGGTTGAATTCATGTGGAATGACCCTTTTCTCAAGTTTATTTAATTTCTCGCCAATAACATTAGTCCTCTGTTCGGCCTTTGCCGATATTCTCGCCACAATAGCTCCATTAGGTAACTCTTTGTTTTCTTTTACCACATTCTTATGTACACCCGCTTTCGGATCTCGCCCTTTATTACCATTATTTCCCTCATTACCTCCTTTATTACAAAAACGTTGGTAATGATCTCTCAAACCACATTTAAAGCATTTAGGCGCTGAAGCATCACTAGGCTTCTTAAAATCAATTTTCCTATCCGGAAAAGAACTAGTCTCATTACTACCGTTTTGCCTCCAATTATTACTAACTTTGCTATCCTCCCTCGGTCTCATTTCTTCATTGTTTACATACCTATCTTTACCTTTAAAATTTTTATACGTAACGGTGTAAGACTTATGTTTAGCGTCAAAATAATTGTCACATTCTTTAGCAATTTTAGAAGTTTCTAACCATTTATCTTGGTGAGTTAACCCAATATATGACGCAGTATCCTCATCTAACGTACACTGTAAAAAAAAATCTGGAAACCTACGAAACTAGTTTTTGTAAAGCTACAGAAATCTGCAAGCTTACTAAAATTTTATATGTAGCCTGGTATTATTTTTACCACTCGCATTGTACAAATACATGAAATGTCTTAGCTTCACCTGTCAGCCAATCAGAAAGGGCTTCAGTGGTGACGTAAGGACTATTCACGCAGCCACAGAGCCGAGTAATGCATCCATCTTGAATCTGGTATCGATAAAAATATTTCTAGTTAGTAAGTAAATTTTTAGTTTATATGATTTAAATTTTATTATATAATGTTTGATTTTTAGTTATTAGCAAGCTAATCTTCCTAATTATTCGTTAAATCTGTGTTTATTACAAGTAAAAAATTTCTAATGTTTTATACAATAAATCAAATTTACCTGCTCTTTTTCTGAATTTCATTTCTCTTTTTTGCTCCCTTTTCCGCAGTACCAACATTTGAAGTGTTTAAAACTTACTTTAAAAAAAAATATTATTCTATTTGTATTTTAGCGAATAAATTCCATTAAACATTCGTTAAATCGCATTCATTTCATTAAAACTTCATATGAATTTCACTCTTAAAATTTTGTTCCCGAACTTTCTTCACACAGTAACAGTACTCAATATTTAAAACTCTTTAAAACAGCTTAAATTAAAATAACATAAAATACAATATGTGTTCTATGCGTTATTTTATTGTCATAATAAATTATCAATTAAGGCATTTCTTCTCCCCCCCCCCCCAAAAAAAAAAAAAATCATTTCCCCGTTCATCCACACTTCTTGCGAAACTTTAAGAACACACAGAAAGTCTTTAAAATTCTTTATAGCCCAGTGGTGCAGGAGGGGAAAAAAGCCGAAATCGGAATTAGTTAATGGAAAGCTGGAAATTATTTAAATTCATTTAGTTTAGGTCTAGAATGAATGTATTAAGTGTTCCCCTCTTACTATGTGCGCGTTAAAAAATGGGTACAAATTTTATAATTGAAAAACACGATTTTATTGATTACCATAAAATATCTAACGAAAAATAAACTTATCAAAAACATTGTTAATGCAAATGTTTTAGAATTTAAAATTCTGAATAAAATGGCAACCGATATTTAACATTTTTGTTGAATTTTCACAATTCAACAATTGGATTCAACTATTAGATTCAAGTATTGCCTAAATCACTAAACAAAAGCTTTCAGCGCGAACAAACGAGGTTATCAGTTTATACGTGATTGTTATTATGTAAATGTAATTTTTAGTTATTGATGCATTATTTAGGATTTATATATTGAGAATTGTGGCTTAACCTCTTGATTGCGGGTTATAGACCAAAAATTGTATATGAAAGAAAGGACGAACTCTGATTTAATTACGAGAAATCCAGAAATTGTTTTAATTTCCATCGACATGGAACAGAAAATGAATATACTATGTTTCTTTCTTTTGATAGATGAGCTACAAACAAATTAACTTAAAAAGTACATCCTTTTATAATTTTTAGAATATTTCAAAAATGACTCGTAAATGATGGCAAATATTGTTTATTATTTCCAATATGAAATGGATGTAGCTCTTAATATAATGTATATAGAGTGAACAACAGTGCGTGTCTATTAGAATTAAGGAAACTGAAAATAAAGTGTAAGGATGGGAGAGGGGGGGGGTGGTAGAGCGACAAATGAGTGTGTATAAGACTTTTCCCTAGAGAAGTTCGAAGTCAACGAATAGCGCTATTTTAAACTTTATATTTTGTGTTAAGAACAAAGATCGCTCTAATTAAATGATTTTAAACTAGTATACAAGAATCTTCATTTAAATTCATAAAAATTTAAAACCTTAGGAATATTGAAAAAAATTAGCCTTTAAGTAAAAAATCTTTCATTTAAGGGTAACCGTCAGTATTATCTTCTCATATACTGCTTATGATACATTCTAAAAACCACTATAACGCATTTGCTATTGCAGTGATTGATTTAAAAAATTTTTTGGTGAAAGATAAGACTCGTATCTTAAAATTGGTATAATTTTTTGGATGAAATATATCACCGTTTTTTTTTAAATTTTAATTTAAAATTTCCCCCTTGTTTTCAATAGACACCAACAGGTGGAGATACGGGTTCTACTTGTTGTCCGTATGGATTAAAAGAGGATTGTTTTTTATCGTTTTTATGTTTCATTTTTTATATGTTATCATTACTTTTCTAATAAATTCAATAAAGGATAGATTTTATACCTTATTACATAAAATTTTGTTCAAAAAGTCCTTTTGTTTTTCAAAAAAAAGCTTTTTTATTTGGAGAGACTGTGAAAGAAATGAAGGAAAAGGTTGTTTATTCGAGCAACCCCATAATTGCACTTTTTGCAAGAGAGGAATAGAGATGCCCCCCTTTATCGAGGGGGAGACTTCCCTCGCCGCTCTGAACCATGAAGATAGAATAATAGAAGGAGAACCGAGAAGATAGGCTTTTCCCAACAGAACTTAGCCCCAAAGTATTTCCCGGTGCATGGCGTGGCGCTAGTGATGCTGCACTGACTTTCGATCACATGACTTGTTTGACTGGTCTCTCGACTAGTCTGCTAGCGGGACGTAGGGGGCGCTAGACTTCATCTGCTCCCAAACTGCCGGAAATGCCAGCCAAACTCGGAAAGACTTTAGGGACGAAAGTGGAAGCGCCGTCTTTGTTCTCCTTCTATTATATCTATCTTCATGCTCTGAACTCACCCCTTCAAAGCAGAAAGCCCCGTGTGACGTCAGCTGGATCCCGTTCAAGAGAGATAAGAATGTGTAAAGATGTGAAAGAGAGGGAAACTTTCTACTTCCTTTGGAATGTGTTAGATGGTCACTTTGCTCTTGCATAGAAAAAAGTTCTGAACAGGGCCGTGCTTGGGGGGGGGGGGGGGCGGACGCGAAAATTTGGGGCCGCAAAAAATTGATGTTGTTTTTACATTTCCCCAGTTATTAAGAAGAGCGCGTTATGAATGACCTTTAAATTGACCTAAAATTTATAGAATTTTATGTCTTAAGTCTCCATTCTATCTAAATTTATATTTTTAAGTGAAAAAAGTATTAAATTGAAAGTGTCTGCTATTTTGCATTTTATTTTCTGCTTAATTTTATTGTAAGAATCCTTGCATACCAAAAATGAATGAAACCGCGAAAAAACACTCAGATTTTTACCGATTTTGTCAAATATTCCATATTTCATTTTGTAAAAAATACATATCTTAACGTTTTATTTTGTTAGACTGCGGACTTTAGTTACTTTCAACGCAGGATATGTTGTTTCTGTTCGGTGCGAAATGACTTGCATTCGCCAATGTATTTTAAAAGAATTATCGTAAAATTCATACACTTTACAACTAGATAAGCTATAGATTAGAAGATTCATCTGTAAGAACATACTTTTGGTTTCTTGGAAACTTTAAAAGTGTGCTATAGAAGGGCGAAAGCGAGGCGAAACATTCAATTCTTTTACAGATTTTGTCGAAATTTTCACTAATTTAATTTTGTAAAAAATATTTCTACTGTCAGAAGTTAAAAAAAATTTTTGTAGGTGATTAGATCTGATCTATTGGGATGCTCTAAAAAGATTGTATTAAAACACGGACGCTTAGTTTCTTTTAGTGGAGAAAATATATCGTCTCTGTGATTACTGGTACATTAGAAAGGTTTAATTAGTCATAATTGATGATTTTAACTTATCACCCTAGGAGGAAACATTAATAAAAAATTTCTTTAAAAAGTTATAGGATACTATATTGTTATAATTAGGGCCTGACTAAATAAGGCCCATGCAGGGCAACTTCATTGGACGTCGGGTCTTTCGATTGAGCCCCCCCCCTCAAGGGCAAATATAATTTTTTTGTTATGCCTAACTAATAAAAAAGGCCAAAAGTCACAAAAATTCCTTATTTATCTGTTTATTTTAAACTTTATGTGGCTCTTTTCTCATATCTCCTCTGCTTTCGAACCTCATGCCCCCCCCCCTTCTCCCCTCAATGTAACAGTTACATCACAAATGTATTTACATTTTAATGATTCACATTTATTCTTATATTTCCATAACCAATGGAAAAGTGTATTCAATAGTTTCTTAAAGTTATCTCTTTTGTGCTATTCTGTATACAAATGCGAATAGTACTTGGTAAGAAATTTACATATACAGACAATTAGTATAAAGTTTAGTTTTAGACACTTCTTTTAGTTCAAAAAAAAAAAAAAAAAAATCCAAAAGGTAGAAAGGGGACCTCCCCGAATTACGTTTACTCCAGTTCCCCTCACAATCTAAGTCGGGCCCTCGAGCCCTGGTTGTAATAAAATTTTAATCATTTGTTTTCTAATGATATAGTTTGTTTTCTGCGTATGTGGAGGGAATAAATATAATTTTTGCCATTTTATTCATCAAACGTGCCGTAACTTTAAAAAAATTGATCGTATCGACTTGAAGATGGTGTTATTCGATTTAGAAGAAAAAAAAAATCCACATGAAACGATACACCATTTGACAAAATGTTTATTCCCCTCCTCCCAAGGTTAAAAAAATCCTCCTTTTTCTTCTTGAAATATGATAAACTTTATTAGGGGGGATTTCTTGTAATTTCATTTCTAGTTTCCAAATAAAGTTCTTTCCAAATGTTGGTAACTGGCCTGGTTATCAGTTGGTTAACAGAAAAAAAAAAAAAATACTTGTAATATATACTGAACATATAATTCCTTCTTGATTAGGTTTTAAACTTTTAAAATGGTGTAGTAAAAAATGTCCTCGACTTTTTATTTTTTAACGGTTTTTAGTGAGATTTTTGATACCATTTTTAGTGGATTTTTTCCATTCAGCTGAAGTTTTTAATATTGGAAAGAAACGTTTTAAACTTTTAGTCGAATATAGTACATTTTGTACATCACGATTTTAGAAATTTTTGCAGTTTTTTGTCCTTTTTTTATATTTTGTGGTGATATTTGGACATTCACAAAGGGATTCTGTTTCAGACTAAAATATTAAATTTTGTCTCCGCGGTTTTCAAAGCAAAATTTTGCATAATTTCGTTTTTTGTGCCGATTTTACAAACATGTATATATGTATACACACACATTCGGCAGTGAATTTTTGTTGTCTGAGCGAAGCGAAGTCTTTATACTCAGAGATACGTAACGGTATTAAAAGTCAAAAAAAATTCTTTCGTCAAGCAAATCTCAAAAAGTATTTGTCGGATTTTGATTCTGTTTGTACCAATAGGTACCTATGAAGGTAATCTGGTGAATGCACTACATACGAAAAATTAGTTCCAAATAGTTTAAAAGTTATATTAAAAAAACTGATAAAAAAGCACAATTTATTTGCATACGTCACAGAAATTTGGTGTGCGTGATTTTCACTAGCTGGATATTTTCGTAGATAACCGAATCAGTACATGGAGTAAATAGTAATCATTAACGCACTCAAAAATATTGAATGCAATAAAACATTTTAAAATTTAATCATGCAGGAAAATAAAACTGTTATTTTTTTATATTAAAAAAATGTCATAAAACTTTGATTTTGAGATTTTGTGATAATCTCTTAATAGCATTTTTTGATCACTTAAAGAATGTTTTATATATTTCGCGTGTGAAAATTAGAAACAATTACGTTTTTAAATAAAAAGTTTCTTTTATGACATCATTTTCCCTTTATATTTATTTTTATTGCATGTTTTCTTTTAACTTATATTTTGTTTGTGTGTGGAAGTCAATTCTGGTCACTAATTTTTCAGCATGGACACCACAAGCGCATCAGATTTGGCGCAATTTTTTTCAAAGCCCATTTGGCGAAAACTCCGTTTTCAAATAACGCTTACATACACATTTTTAAATAATTTTCTATTTTCAAAAAGAACTTACAGTAAATAAAATAATAATAATAATTAATAACTATAAAAAGAAATATTTTATATAATTAAAAAAACGAAATGAAAGTAAATAAACATTTTATGAGTAAATAAACAAATAATAAATAAATAAAGCCGGGTTACCATCTCAGGTAAAATAATGCCATTTTGACGCCAATTATGTACCCTGATGCATATGTGACATCTTTTCCCATTTTTCATCCGTTTCCTGTTGGCATACAACTTTGAAATTTGGAATATGTATGCATACCTGGGAGCAATACTGGAATTAGACATTGATTTTTTTTTATTTCGATCCAAAAAGGGGCAACGGGGGGCTATTTTTTAAAGATTTATACAATTTACACTGCATAAAGGAGCCACTTACCTATTTTTATATACAAGAAGAAGTAAGTGGTATGTAAAAACAATTATAGTATACATAAATAAAATACTTGAGATAATATATTAGAGATTTAAGCACCGGGTCTGGCGAGATATTTTATGCCAATCAGGCAAAAACATTGTTTTGATTACCAGATACATATAGCATGCTATAATAACACGTTATTTATTTATTGCAAAATGAAAAAAAAAGAAATAAACGAAACATGTTCTGTTATTAAAAAAAAGAAATAACAATTAATAAATGATAATATTTTTGGAACAAACAATTTATTATAACATTTATATGATAACCAGCATGTTAGGCAACTGAACGCCATTTTGGCACCAATTAGGTACCTCGGTGTGTATAGGGCATATATGTGCCATATTTATTTGTAAAACTGAGCATGAACGTTTACCAAATGTGTTTTCATAGTCGCTTATATCTTTTTGCAACATAGCGCACCTTCCGAAGCCAAAACTGCACAAAAGAAAAAAAAAATCAATATTTGCAGTATTTTTTTTCTTTTTTTTAATGTAATGCACATTTTGTAATCAGTAGGCTCGATAATCAGCTCTCGTTTTTTTTGCTTTCAAAGATGATATTTCATACGACGTCTTTTTTGGATTTGTCGTTTTTCCATATTTGATAGTATGCGTCTACTCGTTTTGTAACTTTTTTGTAACTTTCTTCTTTATTAACAGCGACATTTGGATTTCCTATTTAAATAAAAATTCTTCTCAATACAAAGAATTTTGTAACATCTCATTTTCTTTACTTATCGCAAGTTATTAAATGTTTATTCTCAGCAATATCGCTCAGACTAATCCCTCTGAGGGAAGTCCTAGTTAGAATGCTATACTTCTCATTGTAATAAATTTTATCCACTGGGATTTTTGAAAGGTTTTTTTTTTTATTATTTCCTTTCTTGATTTTATGTCATTAGTAAAAGGAAATGTATTCTAACGTTTAAGATTAATAACAAAAATTTTTTAATAAAGTTTAATTACATAGATCAATTTTTGGAATTTTTCTGTCATTTCGCTTTTTTTTTTTTTTTTCGTTTCTAAGATTAATTCGGTATCAAACTTTTACCCTAATATAGTGAATTTTATCAGCTGCTATTTAAACAATTTATTATTTTATTTTATTTTTTCAGCGTTTTTTTTTTCCTTACATTTGAGGAAAAAATGCAGTTACTGTCTTCTAGGAAAATATATTCAATCTTGTTCTGTATTTTTTTTAAAACAATTTTTAAATGATCTTTATCGTTTTTCCGAGTTTTGCGGCGATTTTTAGAGTTTCGTTCATTTGACGAAACTCTATTCGTCCTTGTCCACTGTCTGTCTGTCACAGAGTCCGTACACAAATTCTATATAAGTCAGAGCATTCAAATTTTGTATACTTACCGCTGAATTATTTAATTAATTATTTATTTATTTTTTAAGGGGAGGGGGGCTCTATGGCGGTTTTTTGACTTTACAAAAGAAATTCTTTTTTAATCTTAAATAAATTTTACTGTTTGAAATTTTTGAAATTTTAACAATTCTTTATATACTATTTTTAGTGCCCCCCCCTTTTATTTTTTTCGCGATTCGCTGTGATTTTTTCGCGTTAGTAAAAGAAATTCAATCTTCCAATCCAATATAGTAAATTTTGTTCTCTTTTCTATAACGTTTAATAAGAACTTATGGATCGATTTTTTTTATATATTTTGCTATTTTTCTTGCGATTTCGCGTTTTGAAAAAATACAATTTTTTTAGATGCCCGGAAACGCAGCGTCCATAAGGTTAGCTGTGATTAAATTATTTTAGCAAATCAAAATCTAATTGTTTTCTATATTGATTAGCGTGACATAGCAAACGATTTTCACAAAGAAAAAAAAAAGAATCAAGGTAAATTTATTATTGAATTAAATATTTCATTGTTGATAGTTGTGTGTTTGAAAACAATATTTTTAATGTTTTAATTGTTAGTTTTCATTTGAAATGATTAGGTAATTTTCTCTGTCTATCATCATTTTTCTATTTAATATCAATAATATATTGCGAAGTTTGCGCTAAATTTATTTGTTTATTTATATTTTTTCATTTTATAATATTGATTTTGACATGATAATGTGTGATTTCGCCGAATCTAAATCAAGAGAAATTACTCTCTTCTCTAAACTTTTGTCTTATTTTTAGTAGCTGTTTTCTTATTAATATTATCAATATGCGATTTTGTGTTGTATATGCAATTTTCAAAAGATAAATAACTTGTTATACTAACTCATTATTTTTCTCTTTCTGTTTGAAATTCATACACAAATATTATGCGCAATGTGATTTATTTTAAATGTTTAACATATTTTGTCTCAGTAATATTTATTTTTAAAATACTCTTTACCTATTGTAACAATTTTTTTTTCTAATATCCATAACGTGCTTGATTTTTCGAAATGAAAAACAAGGTAAAAGAGATTTTGAAGTATTACTGTTATTCTTTATATGAGACTTTCTGGCCTTTTTTTATATACTAGTATAATATTATTTATTAATTTAATTTCAAAATAGATGTTGTTATTTTTAAAAAGATACAAAAATAAAATAAAATAAATAAAGCAGTTCAATTATTTCAAATTCGTTAAATATAAATATATTTTATAATGCATTTTATATGTATGTAAATAAATTATAGTTATTATACTAATTTACTTATTTTTTAAAAAGTTTGAGTAGTGGTAAAAAGAAAAAAATGTCATAGGGGCGGCAAAGTAAAGCTCGCCTCAGGCGGCGAAATGTCTAACGCCGGCCCTGCTTACATAAATAACAGAGATTACAATTGAATGGTATATACTATTTTAGTAAAATTTTTTTAATTTTACTTAAGAAAGGTGTTACAATAAAAATAAATGACATTGACATGTTTCGGAACCGTCAAGTAAGTTCCATAATCATAATATAAATAAAAAATAAAATTTCAAAATATTTCACGGTCAATACAAATGACACGCGACAATAAGATATAAATAACAAAAAACACAATAAACACGCGCTCTATTGTAAAAAATTAAATTAAAATATAAACCCTGATCTAAAATATAAATAAAACTAAAATTTCAAAATATTTCACGGTTAATACAAATGACACGCAACAATGAGAATAAATAACAAAAAAAAAAAAAAAAAAAAAAAAAAAAAACTAGTTGGATGTGTCAATCCCAAAACTTTCTTCTATCTCATAAGTACTTTTTAATATTAAAAAAAAAAAAAAAAACAAAACAAAAAAAAAAAAAAAAAAAAAACACGTGGTGACCCCAAAGTTACCCACTATCGAATTTCCTCGAACATTAGACCTACCCTAATGAGATTCTGGTATCCGAAAAGCCTAAAACGCAAACTTTAATTAATATTCTGAGAAAAAGAGCTTAATAGTGCCTCATGTTGTGTAACTTATACTAAAACTTAATAATCATCTATTTATGTCAAGACCTAACAGAATCTGAAATTTGATGGAATTTCGTCCATTAGTTCGATATAGTTATAACAAAAAATTTGCAAAACGTTGCACAGCAACACCATATCTTGGACAATTTATGCCAAAACGTAAAAAAGCGTCTAATTATGTTATGGTGTAAAAGAATCTCAAGTTTGATGAAATTCTGTGCATTAGTTCTTGAGATATAGCTAGTTAAAAAAACCGTGTAAAATATAGCACAGAAGCACCATCAGTTGAAGGATTTATAAAAAAAACGTAATCATCGTGTAATTATGTTATAAGTCATTTTGTAACAAAATCTCAAGTTTGATGAAATTCTGTGCGTTGGTTGTTGAGATATAGCTATCGGAAAAATCGCGCAAAATGCAGCATAGCTGCACTACCTGTTGCAAGGTTGATACCAAAATGTAATCAGCGTCTAATTATATTATATATTATAGTGTAACAGAATCTAAAATTTGATGAAGTTCTCTGCATTAGTTCTTGAGATATAGCTATCGCAAAAATCGTGCAAAATGTAGCATAGCAGCGCCACCTATAGGGCAATTCACACCAAAACCTTAACAGCGGCTATGTAACTCAAGGTATCGCGGAATCTGAAGTTTGGTGACATTCTGTGCATTAGTTCTTGAGATATAGCTATCATGAAAATCATGAAAAACGTGGCATAGCAGCGCCACCTGCGGGCCAATTTACACCAAAACTCAATCAGCGTCTATGTATATCAAAGGGTCACAGAATCTGAAGTTTCGTGAAATTCTGTGCATTAGTTGTTGAGATATAGCAATCTTGAAAATCGTAAAAAAGTAGTATCGCAGCGCCACCTGCAGGCCAATTTTCACCAAAAACCAATAGGCACTAATTCATATCAAGGTCTAACTGAATATAAAATTTTATTAAATTTCGAGCATTAGTTCTTGAGATAGAGCGCCCACAAATTTTTTGTCACATACAGACAGACAGACAGACAGACAGACAGACAGACTGACTCACAGACAGACATTTTCTAAAAGTAGTCAAAACGTGTTCAGGACCTTCTAAAACGTATAAATCCGTCGAAAACCGGAAGTCGAAAATTTTCATGAATCCAATACTTTCTTCTTGTAAAGATAGAAGAAAGTAAAAAAGACAGACGTTCTATTGTAAAAAAATTATATTAATTATTATGAAAATTATATTAATGTATATTTTTGCAATAGAGCGCCTGTTTTTTGTGTTTTTTTTTCTTTTTTTGTTATTTATATATCATTGTTACGTGTCATTTGTATTGACCGTGAAATGTTTTGAAATTTTAGTTTTATTTATATTTTAGATCATGGTTTATATTTTAATTTAATTTTTTACAATAGAGCGCGTGTTTTTTGTTATTTATATCTCATTGTCGCGTGTCATTTGTATTGACCGTGAAATATTTTGAAATTTTATTTTTTATTTATATTATGATTATGGAACTTATTCGACGGTTCCGAAACATGTCAATTTCATTTATTTTTATTATAACACCTTTCTTAAGTAAAATTAAATTTTTTTTATTAAAATGTTTACATAAAAGGTGAATGTTTTAAAACCTGGTGATTAAAAAATCAATTGGATTTAATAAACTTTTTATCATGGTATATACTATTTTTTTTTTTTCGATTGCTATACCATATACAGTAATTTTACATCATATTTAAACCTGTCCTCAAGCAATCCAATACATTAAAGAAACTAATATAGTTTAGAAAAAAAAATTGCAAAGTATTAAAAATATCATAATTAGGATCTATAACGATTAAAAAATGTGTTTTAAAATTATGTCTTTGTAGCTTACTAAACAAAGATAAGTTCCAAAAGACTGCTTCAGAACTATACAATGACAATATTACTATTGAATTCGAAACAATATTCTAGCTCACAGCTCAGAATCTCCCATGCAGATCCTGATCCTAAGAAAAAATAAACTGACTATTGTCGGATTGAACATGAAGATCCTTTTCTTCGCACAAGATAAAGATCAGCTGGGCCCACCCCTTTTCTCCTACACTTCAAGGGAAAAATAAGGGGCCATATATAAAATAGCTGTAGTTAACAAAAAAGTAGGATTACCAAAAAATGAAAGTTATCGCTCCACCCCCCGTCGAGAAGTGTGAAAGTCCGCGCCATCTATTGACGATAAGCGTTTTTCTTTTCCCCTGAAAGATAGCTTTAAACCAATGATTTAAGTCTGGGGGTGTGAGCTGAAAAATGAAATGTAAAACATCTATCATTCATGCACCATTTTCTCAATAATACTAAATTATAATTCTCAAAATATGCAAAATAAAAACCTTACATAGTTACAAAAACATCGTGAAGGCCTCAACAATTTAAAAAATGTACACGTATGTAACAAATGGAGACAGAACGAATGGATAACTTGATCTCTCCTAGTTTAGAGTTTTGGATTAGCAATTAAGATAAAATTTTGAAACAGAATTGAGACAAAAATATGTTATTTTTATTGCGAATTTCAAACTTTAAGAAATTTGTATTTACAATGGTTTCTATAGACTTAGTTGTTTTGGAATATTGTTAAAATAATTTTTAATAAAGTATATTTTCACCATATGTACATATTTTCTAACGTTCATCTAGTACGTGGGTAAAAAGTCACCACATTAATTCTAGACCTAAACTGAAGGGATCAAAACAATTTCAAGTTTTTCCATAATTATTTTAAGATAAACCTCTTGACCACTGCGGTTGAACTTTGAAATAGAATTGTGCCATTAATGTTCAGCAAAAATATTAAATGTAAGTGTTCATTTTACTCAAAAATTTTAAGAATTAAAATATTAACAGTGTTTTTGATAGTTCTTTTGAGATATTATTGTGGCATTAAACTGTAATCTAATATATTTCTAACGCTCCGCTAGTATGAGAATAAAACTTACTATATTCATTGTAGATCTAAACTGAAAGGTTTAATCTCTTCAGAGATTAAACCTATTCCCTACTTTCCCTTAATATCGAATTCTACCATATAATCACTGGGCTATTAGTACTTTGTAAAATTTCATTAATGTAAATAAGTCCTCTAATACCCCCCCCCCCCCCTTTCTAAAAGGAAAAATAAATCGCTAATTTTTTTACATCCTCAACATATAAAATTTAAAACCTTAAGTCATTCTTTAAAACAAATTTGTGATCCGTTCTTTTATTATAAGAATAAATAATAGGTCATATCCATAAAATCCAAATAAAAATCACCCCCCTCCCCCCCTCTCGCCTTACAAGCATACAAAATTTAGTCTTTTACTCTAATTAATTTTCATTTTTTTTCGCTAATTGTAAGTCTTCAATAAGTTATATTATCAATCGTTTGAAATATCCCCTTTCCTTCCTTCAATAATAAAAGAAAATATGATTATCTTTGTCTCCATTCTTACTCGTTGAATTAAAAATCTTTAAAAGTCTATTTTTCTTCCTGCTATATTTGTTACTTTATTATGATAGCAGTTAAATACCTGAAATCTTCCCTAAATCCCTTAACCCAAGATTTTGTTACTTAATAAGGGAGAGTGGGGTGGAATGGGACAGTACATTTTTCTTTTTATATTCCATTAATAAACATTTCATCAGTCACGTATTCTATTAAGCAAAAGCATCCCCAATCTTCAGTCGAATAAAATAGCTGATTTACATATGCTTGCAGTTGTAAAAAGGAAAAGAATATTTTAAGAATCAAAAGTAAATTTGCTATATATTTTTATGCTTTCTGCTATTAATGACTTGTTTATGTAAATATGCAATTGTTTCTCTATTTATAGAACATTATACTGCTAATCATCCATAATTTAAACTATGTCTAAAAGCAGCATTTATGTCTATACAAGAAGTTTAACATAAAGTACAGGGAGGAATGGGACATATCAGCAAAGGAAGGATTGGGACAATTCCAATTTTTTTCACTCTTTTTTTTTTCCTTGGTTACAGTTTCGTTAATTATAAAATCGTTTCTGAAAATTATGTTTCTCCCATAATTTCTTTTATATTCCGATAATTTCAGAGCTTTAAGTGAGTAGTTCAATTGCATGTCTGTTAAATTTGTTTTACTTATATTATTTTAATTACTCATAGAGGAAGTTTTTATTTTTATGTAAAATTAGACGTAAAAAAGGATGAACTCTTTATGCTGTTTTAAGAACAAATTAATCTTTGGGTTTGTGCAAATATAATGTTATCATTTCAGGAGGGAAGAGGTTTGTCTTTTGATATAAATATCATTTCTGATCATCAATTGTTTCTCTTTTAATTTGTAACATGGTCTTTAGTACAAAGTAGTACGTTATTTTTATAGCCTGTTATATATTTTCTTTAATACAAAGTTATTAAAATCGCTAAATTATTATAAAATTAGTTAACTCTAAAATATAGTATACTCTAACGTTTAAAGTTCTTATTTTTCTTCATGTGTGTATGCATATATAATCACAGTTCGATAAACAGTATAAAGTGTATTTGAAATTAAGCTTGTGCTTACTAATAAATAAACAGAAAGAATGTTGTCTTCGTTTTGTGGATATGAATTTCTATGTGCTCCCCACCCCTCTCCGTTCGGCGCAAGTACAATAAATCTTTATTACTGTTGAATGCATTATGTAACAAAAAGGTATCATGAGATTCATTTAAATAGTATTGCTTTTAATTGTTATGTGATATAAAGTTTTTTCATTTGAAAAATGATATTTTATCAACTTCTCATCATTTGATCATAAAAGTATGCGGAAAAAAAATGAAACAAGTTTTGTATGTCTTTTCGAGCAAAATAAGTTATAGGAATCAAAATTTTCTACACTTTGATACCGATATCATTAATGGGGGGGGGGGGGGCGTTGAAGGATGATAACGTATGAATCGGAAGGAGGGAGGGGATCCAAAATTAACAAAAAGTTCATAAAATTATATTTGCCTTTCGTAAGCGAGCTCTACGCGATACTGAATAATTAAAAAATATTTCAAGCTTCAAAATTGTTTTTAAAACCGTAGACGATCGGTAAGGGGCTATACAACTATAATTATAGTTATATTGCATAAAATCAAGTGTACGAATATATTTAAAACGTACGTAATATGAATTGTACAGTAAAATACACAGAAAAAGAGAGACTTTTAACAATTAATTTTTTCAAAGAACCAAACTCTTTGAATTTTTTTGGTGTTAAAAACATAAGATATACGTAGCCTGGGTGAAAAAAATATTGATATTTAGTGGAAAAAGGCTGGTACGATTTTTACCGCGATAAAACTCTCAGGTTTTAACAAATTTTGTCAATTTTCACACATTTTATTTTGTAAAAAATATTTCTAATTGTCGGAATGTTTCGAAATTTTCGTAGGTAATGCAAGGATGGTCTATTGAAGTGCTCTAAAAAGATGTTCAAATACGAAAGTTTAGCTACATTTACATGAAGAAAAGTACATATATTTAATAAACATATGCTTCCCTTGTAGTGTGAGGTGATTTGCCTTCGCCAGTGTATTTGAAAGAATTAAAATTTCATTAATTTTGTTAAAATTCAATAAATTTTTATACATGTAAATATAAGAGGTATTTAATATGGTTTTACTTAATTTTTATAAAATGTTAATATATAGGGGATAGTGGTGTGATATAGTGGGAGGAATGGGACAGTAGGTTTTTCTCTTTATGTAACATTCTAAACATTTCATCAATCGCACGCTAGATGAAGCAATGGTAGCCAAATCTTTAGTTGAAAAAAATTGTTGGTCTGTATAAGCTTACAATTATATAAAAGATTATTTCAAGAATCAAAAGTAAATTTACTTTTTATGCTTTCTGTATATTAATGATTTTTTATTCTTAGGTGTAATAGTTTCGTTATTTATGGAACATTACATTTTATATTATTAGTTATTTAAAACAAGTCTAAAAGCAGCACTTTGGTTTATACAAGAAGTTTAACACAAAAAAGGAAAGTGGGGAGGAATGGGACATGCCAGTAAAGGGAGGAATGGGATATGTCTTTCATTTTTTTAAATGAGATGAATGTAAATTCCTAACATGCAAACGTATTTAGAATAATAATAATAATATATATATTAATTAATAATATATATTAATTATAACATTGATAATATATTCATTAACTTCAAAATGTAAATAATTTGAATTGATAATTTTTTAATATTATCTATGACTAACAATCCTGAAATTCTATTTACGTTATGAAGATCCTGGAATTCTATACTATGTCACATACACTATATCAATCTACAATCTTTATTAGATTATACATCTAGCCGACACTTGATTATTTGTGCCTAGATTTGTTATAGCTTTATTTTATTGCGATTCGTTATATCTCTGTTAGTGGTGAGTTATAGGGCAGATTTTGAAACTTACAATTTCCTTAATTATAAAATACCTTTTGTATGTTTTGTTTCTATATTGTTGTAGAAAATTAAAAGGTGTTTCACCTTGCACTCTATAAATTGAAATTTATGTTTTAAAGTTAATTAAAGTTGATTTTCTAAGTTTTGTAAAAAGTGTCGCACCCCACCCCAATTTCCTCTAAAATAATAAAAATTGTAAGTACCCAAATACCCTAATAAATGGGCCTGTCAAATGATGGCTGTTTGTATATATTCGAAGGTTAAGCTTTTGTATTACAATGCATGCCTATCGGCATTATTTATTTGGTAAAAAGGCGGATTGTATTTCAGCATTATTTACTTATAAGACATGCCGTCAAAGGACAATGGCAACATACAACGCTAATGTGTTTTTTTTTAAATCCACAACATCAACATTATGGGTGCCTTCAGGACAACATTTTAATTGATACATGTTTAGCATTTATAAAGCATATTCAATATTTTTTATGTGTTAGAATTCCACCTATCAATGGATTTTTGTATTTTTATTCCATAAGTTACAAGAATGCCAAGCCTTTATAAAAAAGACCTTTTCAATATGGTTTTACGAGTTCATTTTAGATGAAATTAGTAATGAATAATGAGAGATATTTACAATTTATTGATGCTATGATCATCATATGATGCTATGATATTTATTGATGCATTGATCATCAGCTTTAATTTAGAATGCATGGTTTTTCTTCATCTAGTTAATTTTTAAATAGTTGTAATATTCAATTATTCAATACGAAGATAAATATTGGCTTTTCTATAATATTATATTCATTATAAGTTTCACTAAATTTTTCTTTCTTTTTTATGTTAACATCCAACTTATCATTTTAGATGCAGGAAGAAAGTGAAGTTCAATTTAAAAACAATGCGAGCCACCTTGACGACGAAATTAGAGGAAAAAGAAGCACTATTATGACTGAGAAAAATCTTGCGAACCTCATTCTGCAGCATTGAAATTTTCCAATTATTTTATTGCAATACAACTTTAAATTCGTTTTCTGATATTATCCTCAAAAATAATCTTTAACAAGTTGGAAATTGCACGTGAAGCGTAGCAAATTAGGTGCGTTCGTACGATAACGAAGTTTTAAAAATATTACTTTCATATGTCAATCTCATAAAATTGTAAATAGTGAATTACAATTAAAACGCTCATCAAACAATGTTCTTCCTATACCATTATATAATGTAATACTTTTGTGTGGCCTTGTAAATCAATAACAAATGTTCTTTGCACCACAAATTATGTATGATGTATATTATAATATGTACTTTATAGTTGCATATAAATTTTATTAAGTTCGTATGAGTGTAACACGATTAAAATGCATTTGAAACATTTTTCCCATTGACCGTAATGTAACGGAATACTTTTGAGTGTCCCTATAATTGATCTATAAATCCGATTTTCATAAAATTTGAAATAACTCGACAAAATTATGTAATAATTATGTAGTTTAAATTTCAAACGTATAGAATATATTTGAAACTTTTTCCTAATTGACCATAATGTAACTGAATACTTTTGATTGCGCCTGTAATTGATCTATGCACACGATTATCAAAATATTTGAAATAACTCGACAGAATTATGTAATAATTGCGTATTATAAATTTCAAACGATTAAAATGCATTTGAAACTTTTTTCCCCATTGACCGTAATGTAATGGAATACTTTTGATTTCCCCTGTAATTGATCTATGCATCCGATTTTCATATAATTTGAAATAACTCGACAAAATTATGTAATAATTATGTATTTTAAATTTCAAACGTATAGAATATATTTGAAACTTTTTCCTAATTGACCATAATGTAATTGAATACTTTTGATTGCCCCTGTAATTGATCTATGCACACGATTATCAAAATATTTGAAATAACTCGACAGAATTATGTAATAATTGCGTATTTTAAATTTCAAACGATTAAAATGCATTTGAAACTTTTTTCCCCATTGACCGTAATGTAATGGAATACTTTTGATTGCCCCTGTAATTGATCTATGCATCCGATTCTCATAAAATTTGAAATGACTCGACAAAATTATGTAATAATTATGTATTTTAAATTTCAAACGATTCGGTTGGGTAGTTTTTGCGTTGTTATATGCGGACGGACAGACGGACGGACTGAACGACAACTATAGGTGCTACGTATTATATAATTACGAACGCACCTAAAAAGTATGCAATTCATAGGCATTTGTATAAATACTAATTATGTAATATTTGAAAAATGTGTGTCACATTAAAAACATATTTTTTATTATAATGAATTAAATAGTTATTTAATAAAACTTATTCATATTTCATTGTATTTTGTTATTTAATCATATTACATTTATTGGTAGTACAGATATGCATATTACATTTATATCAAAGACGACAGCTCATAATATTTTTCCAAATCAATATGTATTTATTTTTGTTCCTACTTTTAGAAAGGTTGCTTAGTAAGCTCTGATTATAACATTAAAAAGTGCCCATAATTACAGTTGATAAGTCAAAGATACATTTTTGTGTGTATATTATCTCTCCTATCTATTTGAGTTAAAGATTCTAATTCCAGAGAACCACAGAAGAACTCTACTAAATTCATACATGTTCGACCCATTCTTCCGGATCTTTAAGCCAGTTTAGAGTTTTAAATTTGTGATCCTATCAATAATTAAATTTTTACTCTTTAATATTTTAATTTGAAGCAAAACTCTCAATTAAATAAAGTATTAAAAATGCATTATGTATTAAACGTAGGTGGTGAAAGAAATTTGTGAGGAATAAGTCGAGATAAAAGACAATAAAAAAATTAAAGGGAAAAAGATTCTAGTAATTAGTAAGAACTGTACGGCATATCCACCTGAAAGAATAATAAGGTTTAAAAAAATTCATAAATGTGCCATTTAGATAAATTTGCAGATCTCTTATCTGCTTTGAACCATTGAATTAGTTATTGTGTAGTTTTTCAAAAATATGTAAAAGAAGACATTTGTTAATGAAATTCATATGACCATAGAACTGAATAAAACACATTAAATAAAAGACTACTATATTTTCACTTCTAGCATTCTAGTTTAGAAGCACATTCGCATAAAATGAACGGACAACGTTTTTTCATGATATAAAGATTTATTCGATTAGATGAGGCTCAGTGCTTTATATGTATAAATTAAGCACCGTGCTTAATCTAAAATCATAATATTTCTTTTAGGAATATTTTAAATCTCAGTTATGATACTTTATTTACATTATTGTACCTATTTGCTTTTTTTTAGTTTAACTAAAGACCGTAATATCTGCTTCAGGTTATCTCCTCATTTAGTGCTGTTGCTATAATGCTCATTTAATTTAAAAAAATGATTTTACACCTATTTAAATATCTACAGTGAAACTTTAGTGTGTTTTCTCATGCGTATGTCAGTTGCTGTTATAATACTGAAACACATGTTAGGCCATATTGCTTATTTTACATCGAAATATTTTGATACATGAGGAAAACTCCACTCTAGATATTTAAAACTGTAAAAATGTAACTTCATATAGAAGAAATACTATAATAACTCCAATTAATTTAAGTATTAGTATAAAAAAACAATTACGTAAAATCTTTTCAGAAAACTGCTGTAAAAACATTAATAATAAACCTGCAAAAAATTTGTGCAGTTACAAATACATTTTGGTAAGTGCAAATAAAATATTTTAAATACAATGCTAAAAAAGCATTAACAAATTTACTGTATTAACACTTGTACTGTTGTAAAGAGCTTTCTGGCGAGAATACAAAATGTGGCTTAAATATAATACTAAAACAATTTTGGTAATGTTTCGAACGGTACCTCATTAAAATAACTTTTTTTTGATAAAGTACATAAAAGATTTAAGATGCAAGCATAAAAAACCCATAGTAAATGTGCCATAAAGTCTCTAGCAAATGTACAACAATATTCTCAATAAATATACTACAAAATGTTTTGTAAGAGTACTACAAATCATTAGAAAACTCCCTAAAAATTCGTAAGTACGTTTACTAAATAATTCTCAGTAAATTTATGAAAATATATATAGTGATCACTCTAAAATATCGCTAGTAAGCTTAATAAATAATGTTTAGTACATTTATAAAAACTAATATGAGAACCTCCCTTACAAATCATTAGTAAATTTACTAAATAATCAGTAGTAAGTTTACAAAAAGTTCTTTAGAAAACTCCCTAACAATTCATTACTGCATATACAACATAATCACTGGTAAATTTACGAAAAATTCCTTACTAAACTCCTTGAATAATCTTTAGTAAGTTTACTAAATAATATTTAGTAAGCTTACAGACGATTCTTTAGGAAACTCGCTAAAAAATCGTTGGTATGGTTACTAAACGATATTTAGTAACAGTAACTAAAGCAACTTTTGAAATTGTACATGATTTTCTTCTGTTGCGGTTACATGAAAAGTTCTAGGCATCCCAGTTTCCTAGAAAATTCTTAGTAACCTTCCAGAATTTTTTTTACAGTGTACTTACTAATTTATCAGTAACTATTAACTGGTTGACCTTTTCATAAGAGTCAGCACCTCTAATCTTACAATAATTTTCCCATGTCGCTATTAAACGCGATACAAATAATACATGAGTTTCATTCTGGTTTCTCTTAGCCTTCTTAAAATTTTCCAAACATGCCTTCGGTGTCGGCTCATGTTCCCTTAGGACTAACTCCTTTAATTCCTCATAATTCTCCATTTGTTCCGTAGTGGTATAAATTAACAAATTATCCGCCTTATCGCCTAATATATTTAGTAGAATTTCGGCCTGCTGGTTTTCCGGTACATTTTTAGTTTTGAATGCCCTTTCTAAGCTGTTAAAAAATAAATTCCATCCCTCAGTCCCTTCCGGTACTTTGATAGATAGAGTTTTCACACTTTTGATCAATTTTTCTATATTACGTTCATTATTAGATTCCCTAGACCCATTGAAATTATTTGCCGATCCTTGAACCCTTATTCTCTCCATTTCTAATTCATGTTCCATCCTTAATTTTTCTATCCTCTCTTCTCTTTCTAACCTTTCGTGTTTTTCTTCGCGCTCTAACTTTTCCTGTTTTTCTAACCTTTCGCGCTCTAATTTTTCCTGTTTTTCTTCACGCTCTAACCTTTCTTGTTTTTCTTCACGCTCTAACCTTTCCTGTTTTTCTTCGCGCTCTAATCGTTCTGCAACAGTAGCGTCAATAATTCCTTAATAACCCCCTCGTCATACTCATCACTGTCCATTATCTTTTTCTTAAGCTGAATTCTAATATCATCTTCCGTGAATTCAACACCCAATTCTTCGGCTATCCCCTGAAGATCCACCTTTTTTAGTTTTAATAAGAAAGCCATACCTTCACCGATTTTTATTACCACCCCACAAGAATAGTTAAACCTACCAAATTAATATTTCCTAAATTTCTAACTTAGTACATATATACCACACTTATTATACTAATTAATATCCTTCAGATAATCAATGCATTTAATTTATAATTAACCTACTGAATAATCTAATTTTCCTCAACCATTGATATCACACAATTTACTTCCAATAAAACAAAAGATAAAACATTAATTCGATTTGACAACTATGCAATATAGATTCCAATTTATACACTTAGATAATAACATACAATTTACATAATAATACTGATACGTTGGAATTGAATAAAAGTATTGATGTCAATCAAAAAATCCACATAAAGAAAAATTGTATAACATGCATATATAAATTTCTATAATAATCTTCACTACAATATTTCCAAATTCAATACTAGTTCTCATCCTTAAAACAAATATAATATTTTGATCACAAGATCTTCACTTTTATTTTTCCTCACTATGGCTCTCTTTTGGGCCTTTTTTTACTCTGTGGCCCTCTTTTGAGCCTTTTTTTTCACTACTATTGGCCTATTAAAATTCTAAGCAAATGCTGTTATCAACTCTTCAACTTAAAAAATATTGCTTCATTTAAATATTACTTTAACAATAATTTAAATTTAAGTAAATTTAATTATTTCTTCCAACTACTATTAACACAGTTAGTAAAAATAAATATAGAAAGTCAATACTAGCTCAAGTTACTGTGACCTTTCCTTAAAACAATAGCAAATATGGTCATTAATACTTTATAGGTAGGAAGTATTGATAAAACACATAAATAATCTAGACAATTTACTTGAATTACTATTAATTATACAACAACAAATTTTGGTTCGAGATGTCAGCAGAAGGAAATGATCAAAACACCTTACCTTATACTTTATTTGCTGGGGTACTTTTCTATAAGGAAAGGGCAGCTGACGTCACTGTGGGCTCTTATAGTGTGGGCAAGCTGTTTTCGCCCGTGCTTCGTTATAGCACTCACTCTACATATGAATTCAGGCATTCTGATTGGTCTACAAATTTTATTATGGTTGTCTGCTTCCTATGATTGGGCTACGTCGTCAAGATGATTCCTACAATGATCGCTATGACAAAAATGTAGCGGTGGATTGGTTGACAGAAGTGTTTGTTTGTAAACATGCCCTTTCCTTATTCACAGGTAGTTCCACGATGTAGCGGTAATATGGCACAACAGTTCAGTTCTTTCTAATACTGATACGGCACAGGCACAACAATTTAGCACACACTCGACGATACAGCACGACACTTTAGCACACACTCGACGATACGGCACGACACTTTAGCACACATTCGACGATCCGGCATTACCACGCAAGAATTCCACTGGGTACTCCGGCACTAACACACTGCAACACGGCTTGCTGGTCACTGGTTTCAGGCGATTCTATCCCGACGCTGCCATCAATTTGTCGGACGTTCCTCTCAGTCCACACAACTTTGAAGAAAGTCCGTGGTAGTTGTAGCTGCCACCACCGATATTACTAGGTGATATCGGTCACCCACTGTGAGGATTGTGTAAATGAACACTGACGCTGTCAAGTAACTGAATTACCAGTTTATTTAGAATATATGTACACACTAAATACGCTATTTACAATTATATACAATTACAACTCGGATATAGGTGATCCGGTTCAACATTAAATTAAATGCAGTAAAGGTTGGCTGTGTACTATTCCAATTACACTTTCCACCACACACTCAATGCACGTTAGATTCACTTTATCGGCGATCAGCTTTGAATCTCCCAACACAAGGATACTCGGCCTGCACTTCTCGGCCCACAGCACTAAACACCAGGACGTCTGTGTCCTTTGCTCTCAAGAAACGCACTTCTTACGCTCTACCACACAGAGCACCCTCTAGGTACGAAACCCAGGCACGGACTGAACTAATCTGAGACAAGACTTGCTCTCCTCAAATCACTGGTTTGTTCAACATAAACCCCCCTTTTGGAACTCTCTCATTGGGCACACTCCACATTCCTTTCTTGATTAGTGACATGTTCCTTGTCTGCTGATCATCCGCATACCTCACTGACGGATGGACATGCCTCTCCGCAATCTTCTCTTTCTCTTATTCACCACCTGCATAGGATTACCTGTCAATTCTCCTTTTCACAAAGAAGGAATGTCACTTTGGAAATTCTGGTACACAGCCATACAATACAAGATATTAAAATAGAGAAATTGTGGAAATTCCATTCTTTAGCAGAGGTGGTATCAGAACCTGACAATAGCTTAGCTGGATTACCATATTAGGCAAAATAACGCCGTTTTGGCGTCAAGTAAATCCCAGTGACATACACGTGTCCTAAATATTTAAGTTGTTAGAATTGGCGAATTTCTCACATAGCCGCCAAGTCAGATGCCAAGCAATCGTTAAATCTGCGTTTTAGCCATAGATATAAATGTAAAGAAAAAAAACAGACATGCTTTTATTAAAATTCACAAAAATGTAGGGGGAAAATATGCACTTTGGAAAGGCTTATTCCGAGAACTGATAGAAGGTGAACAATCTATTTTATTTAAAATAAAATTTTACTCAGAACAAAAAATGAAAACAATATTTAATATCATTTCTATGAATACATAAAAGTAAGCTCGGCCTCATAAGCTATTCCCCCTAAAGTCTGAATGGAATCGGCTGGGCATTCTGCCAAGTGAGGATCTTACAAATGCGGTATATCAGTAATCAACCAAGTAATGGAAATCTATTCTTGACTGTTATAATTATGAAATTTTGAACGAAAAACACCGGATTTCTACGCTAGGAATATTTTTCTATGCATTGAAAACTTCTGATACCTTAAAATGTTTAGTCATGTCCTCATCTCGAATGTCAAATTTTAAATATATGAAACAAAACATTCTTAAAAAAATCTTTTTTTTCTTTTTTTATTCGTTCAAGATTTCAAATCTTGTATCTTCAGATTTTGATATGTGAGTCGTTAACGCTCCTTTCGCAAAGGAATAGCAATACAAAACTTATCACGATTCTATATAATATTAATTTTACTTGTATAGATATTATTGGATGTAAAAAGAAGAAAAAAAATAGGACGTCATCACTCTAGAATTATTACGTATTATGGGATATCACTGAATTAATTACGTATGAAAGGATTTAAAAGAATGAAAATGTCCTTAATATTTTTAAATTTGGATATCATTTTCAATCTGAAATGACTTGACGTCATAATTTAAAACGTTTCTGTTGAGTAGTTTTTGCGGCGCGACTGATTTTTAACAACCTTTTTGGCGCATTTCCAAAATATCGCCACGTTCGCGTGCTTTTGCGTTTTGTCTCCCGGAGCGGGATTTAAGTCCAGGAGACACTACGCAATACAAAGCTTTTAGAAGAAGAAAAAACCCCCCGGCTATAAATTTCCTTAAAACATGTATAACATTAAAACATGCAAAACAATTCCGTTCAAGAAACAAAGAAATTGTACACATACCTTCTTTTAAAAACAAAACCAGCCTTTTTTTTAAATAAAAAAAGAAATTAATAAGACATTTTCTAAAGAAATATACTAAGCTTTGAAGTCAAATAGTTTTTCTTTTATATTTAATATGAAACTAAATAACATTAAGATTCAAAACATCTAAAATATTAAAGCAAGGCCTAAAACACTTACTTTTAACTACAAAGCACGGTCTCTACATTCAAAAAACAATAGAAATGTAGAAAATACTTCCTTTTAAATACAAAATAAAGGTTTCTAATTAAAAAAAAATCACTGGTATATTCCCTCCAAAAAGTTTATTCACTCGATGTTACTCTTCGAAATCTAACGGCCTCTAATGAGACACAAGAAATTTAATTTCAAGGCGCGAGACTTCAAACTTTTAAATGTTTCTCCTCTCTCGTCCAATAAGAAAACTAGAAAAGAAAGAACGAACGGAGCATGCGCAAGCCAAGGAGCAAAATCTCTTCGAATCTCCGAGGGTTGTCAAGAAGAGTAGCACCTAAGTGGAAAAGAAAGCAAGGCATGGCGCAGTCATCGCGCGGCAAAAAAAAACACCGCCGCCAAGAAGTGGGTTAAAACTCAATTTACCCGTTTTTGCTTTATTCTATGCGGGCAGATGGAACCAGAAGAAGAATAAGCGCCTACGGTGCTAGGTATATGTATTTTATATAATTACATACGCGCCTAGAGGTATTAAGATCTGAATTGCAAAAATTTATTAAGGCCCTACTTCAGTAACGCTCCGAGATAGAACGGCTAATGTTATTTCAATGGAAGAAATTTATCGCTTTCATTCCTTTGCAAATTTAATAATTTTTGTTGCTTTGAAAACCTGTAGGTTTAAACGTCTATGCACGTCATTTTGAAATTTTATTTCTTTTTTTAATTTTAAGGCGATACAAGTGCGTTATTTTATAGTCTTGAAAATTCACCTTTACTGTCTTATTACGAAAAATCTGTTTGACATTTTAAAATTTGGTAAAAAAGCATGCAGAGTTTAATTATTTAGCTTTCAGAAAATGTTTTTTATTTTGAATTAAAAAAAAATTAATCTATGCTATTTGCATAAAAAGTTGAAACACTTTGATTTAAAAGAGTCGAAAATGATGTTTATTCCTGCCTTCAAAAGGGATACGCCTTAAAAGCAATTAGAGTGTAAGACGATAGGTCTTTACTCTGCAGGAAATGCAGGGACGTATAGGTGAAATTTCTTGCCTCTGGCTATTCGTAAAATGTTGCTTGCTGCTTGTAGTAGGATAAAAAATAAAAACATCCTTTCCTGAGTGCATGATATTTCAAGCAAGAGATTGCATCAGAAATGATGTAAATAGAAATAGATGTTGATTTCAAAAAGTTTAACTAGGCATGTAATCTCTAATGTACTTTAAAAGCATTATTGATTTCGAATAAAAATACATTTACCATTTTTATTATTTTTCTTTCATTCAATTGAAGTATAATTTCTAAAAAGATTCTTTAATTGCGTACAACATCAAAATGAAAATTTCGTTAATTCATAAAATATAATAGAATTAACTTTTTGTCATCTGCACTTGACAAAGGGGTGGGGGCAGAAAGAAAATAACAATGGTTCTGACTTTAAAAATGAATAGATATATTCGCGAATAAATACATTAGTATTAAATTTTTCTATATCTTTTTTTTTTTTTTTTTTTGTATCATTTTTTAGACAATTCTTAATGAATTAGTTTAAATGTTCCTTTTCATAAATATTTCATAAATATTTCTATTTTAATCAATAAAAGTTTGCAGTATACCCACTCTAAAATAAAAAGTAATTATTATGCAATTCATTATTAAATTGAATAACACTAATTTAAAAGATAGAAATATATTTATTTTGACACTTCTATCGAAAATTATTACTAATTTACAATACTTTAGCAAATATATTCTGTTGCGGTAAAATTCACATCCGTAAATGATATATTTATGCTTTATTGTATATAAATTGTCTTTCCTTTCTTTTTCCCTTTCAGAAAGATAAACGAATGAATTTTAAAGTTCTTATATTATTTTAACTAAATAATGCGCATATATTCCAAAGCCTGTCATAGTCTAACTGATCTAAATTTTAGAATAACGGTTTTTTCAGTCACGCGAAAAGACAAACTCAATTATACTAAACCTACGGAAGATTTTTATAAAGATACCATATTTTCATTCCAATTTTTAATTATTTTTTTTTCTGCATAGTATAGCAGCCGATAGTTTGTATAAAGGCCGCTTTTTACTTTTTTCGATACTGATTATAGATTTTAAATATGAGGATAATATCACTTTTGAAAACTGTTCCGAAAATGAAACTGTCCTGTAAAAAAAATTAAAAAAGTAGAAAAAGGCCTTTGAAGAGATCGTTCTGAGCTATTAAAGGGGGAAAAATATTAAAATGCAGACGAGATTTATTTATAAATTTCGACCGTTGGATTATCGTCGAAAGAATTATCATAAGCTAGTAAATTCTTTTGCTTAATTAAAGTTTTTTTTTTTTTTAATACCCGTAAAATAAATCGAAAAAATACAAAATGGCCTTTGTGCAAATCGATATCAACTAGGCAATGTAAAAAAAAAAAAAAAAAAAAAAAAAAAAAAAAAAACCCTTAAAACTATTAAAACACAGACGATAAACTTTTATAAAGTTCTTTCATAGCATTAGCGAAAATGAAACTGTCCTGTAAAAAAAATTAAAAAAGTAGAAAAAGGCCTTTGAAGAGATCGTTCTGAGCTATTAAAGGGGGAAAAATATTAAAATGCAGACGAGATTTATTTATAAATTTCGACCGTTGGATTATCGTCGAAAGAATTATCATAAGCTAGTAAATTCTTTTGCTTAATTAAAGTTTTTTTTTTTTTTAATACCCGTAAAATAAATCGAAAAAATACAAAATGGCCTTTGTGCAAATCGATATCAACTAGGCAATGTAAAAAAAAAAAAAAAAAAAAAAAAAAAAAAACCTTAAAACTATTAAAACACAGACGATAAACTTTTATAAAGTTCTTTCATAGCATTAGCTTTAAATCGAAGGCATTGTTTCGTTTAACTGCAGTAACCTCTTGAAATGAAATAGTAAAAGCTATTCAATTTAAGAGAAAAAAAAAATTAATGTAGGCGAGATATCTTTATAAATTTCTACAATAGGATTTCGCTTGACTGAAGTAAGTCACTTTAAAATACCTGTATCGAAATCAAAAATTGTAATACGGCCTTTGTACAGAAAGATCTCAGCTGTTCAAAATAAAAAAGATTATTAAAATATAGACGAGATATTTCTATAAATTTCTGTCATAGGATTTCGCTTCATTGAAGTAAGCCCCTTTAAAATACCCGTAAAAAAAATCGAAAAAAATATAAAACGGTCTTTGTACAGAAATATCTCAACAATTCAATGCTAAAAAAAATCATTTAAAAATATTAAAATGTTGACGAAATATCTTTATAAATTTCTATAATGGGACTTCTCTCTATTCAAGTAAGCCACTTTAAAATACCCTTAAAAATCGAAAAAATGTAAAACGGTCTTTGTACAGAGAAATCTCCGATATCTAATGACCCCCCCCCCGAAAAAAAGAGTTTAAAGACAATTAAAATGCAAACGAGATATCTTTAAAAAATTTTAAAATGTGATTTAGCTCTATTGAAGTAATTCACTTTAAAATACCCGTAACAAAATCGAAAAGATATAAAACGTTCTTTGTACAGAAAGATCTCAGTTACATATAATGAAAAAAAAAAATTACAAGTATTAAAATGTTGACAAGATATCTTTATAAATTTCTACCATGGGATTTTGCTTGATTGCAGTAATCATCAGTTTATATTTACTTGTAGACGAGATATCTTTATAAATTTCTAACATTCAATGCTAAAAAAAATCATTTAAAAATGTTAAAATGTAGAAGAGAAAAATATATATTTATATGAACTTCAAAACTTCATAGGATTTCGCTTGATTGAAATAAGCCCCTTTAAAACCCCCATAACAAAATCGAAAAAATATAAAACGGTCTTTGTACCGAAAGATCTCAGATATCCAATGCCAAAAAATCATTTAAATGTAGAAAAGATATATTTATAAATTTCTACTATTGGATTTAGCTTGACTGAAGTAACCTCTTTAAACACCTGTAAACAAAACCAAAAAAGTACAAAACGGTCTTCACACCGAAAGATCTCAGCTATCCAATGACAAAAAAAATCATTTAAAAATATTAAAATGTAGAAGAGATATTTTTATAAATTTCTACAATTGTATTTCACTTGACTGAAATAGCTTTTTTAAAATTCCCCTAAACAAAGACGAAAAAGTACAAAACGGTCTTTGTACCGAAAGATCTGAGATATCGAATGCCAAAAAGTAATTTAAAAATATTAAAATGTAGAAGAGATATTTTTATAAATTTCTACCATTGGATTTCACTTGACAGAAGCAGCTTTTTTAAAATCCCCTAATAAAAGTCTAAAAAGTACAAAACGGTCTTTGCACCGAAAGATCTTAGCTATCCAATGACAAAAAAAAAAAAAAAAAAAATCATTTAAAAATATTAAAATGTAAAAGAGATATTTTTATAAATTTCTACCATTGGAATTCACTTGACTGAAAGTGACTGAAGTAGCCTCATTAAAACACCTGTAAACAAAATCAAAAAAGTACCAAACGGCCACCAACACAACACCGAAATGTCTCAGCTATCCAATGACAAAAAATCCCTTAAAAATATTAAAATGTAGAAGAGATAAATTAAAAAATTTCTTCCATTGGATTTCACTTGACTGAAGTAGCTTCTTTAAAATTCCCCTAAACAAAGTCGTAAAAGTACAAAACGGTCTTTGTACGGTCAAGCAAAACGGTCTTTTGGTTTTTCGGATACCAGAATCTCATTAGGCTAGGTCAAATGTTCGAGGAAATTCGATAGTGGGTATCTTTGGGGTCACCACGTTTTTTTTAAAATATTAAAATGTACTTATGAGATAGAAGAAAGTTTTGGGATTGACACATCCAACTAGTTTTCATTTCAATTTTACAAATTTTCCACATCATGCGAAAATTTTAATTGACTAGTGCAAAATCAAATTTTTAGCCCTCTTTGATAGTAATAATTTTAGATTATAAATAAATACTTTGGATAGCTCAAAGTGACTACTATTGTAGCCTATATAAAATTTTAATTTATTTGCAAAATATCACATGAAAGTTTGATTGTGAAACTGTAGAGTACAACACTTATTAAGCATTGGAATGTAAAAATATGAAGCCAATGTAATTTATTTAAGTATATTTCAACTCCAAAAAATAAACACAAGCATACAAAATATTACTTAAGTAAATAAAAACACTTATAGCACTTTTTTTTTTTTTTTACAGTTATATGAAACTACAAAGGCTATTTAGAAATATTAAGTTCAATTTAATAAAGCAAAATTTCAAAATATATAAGAAAGATGGATAATGTTAAATAAATACTGTCAAATATTACCAAGTCATTTAAACAATTCTAATGGCACATCAATATTTAGATCGCATTAAATATATAAATTTGCTGAATAAAATCTGAATACAATATATATATATAGCGTGTAAAAAAAGCAAAATCTAAAATAGAATATAATTTTTTAAACCATAATACAAAATAAAACTAACTTTTACCTTAATTTCTGGAGATAATAATAATTATTATAAATCAATCTGCTGGGAAACATTCACACTTTGATTCTAAAACTGGGATTAATAAAAAAAAAATCACAAATAGTGCAATTTACTTTGAAAACACAATAAATATTTAAACGAACAATATTTGTTTACATCCGCCATTGCTGTTTGTTTGTTTGTTTGTTTATTGAACAACATACATCTGACTTGTGTGCTCGACATGAAGACTGCTTATAAGCCATCGTCAATATACAGGGACGAGATAGCACACAAGGAAATATTACAACACAAGAGAAGTACAACCAGGAGCTCCACACAAAGAGTGTGTGCAATGGAGCCAGTGGGATTCGAACCCACAACCTCGCGATTAGCGACGTGATGTCTTAACCACTCAGCCACGGAGCCCCACCATTGCTTATTCCGCTTTCCGAACGATATTCTAGCTACCTCTGACTAGCAGTAAAAAAGTAACAGATATTCCGCATATTCGAAATGCCTGAATTCCGAATTTTGAGGGGCGAATAGCTCATCTCCGGAATAACATCCAGAATCACTGAATTCAGTACGATATTCCGATTCCGCATGAGGGGAGAATACGGCCGTAAGCCCTTTAAATTCCCGTTAAAGGGACGAGAGAACCGATTAGCCAATCACAGCACAGAATTCTTTCCCATGTCCGTATCCATGTAAAGGTTGCTAATATGCTAGCGGTGGAGTGACGATGCAGCAAAATTTTTTAACTTTTAACAGTGTACACTGTTAGAAATCTTCAGTCCTGCTTTATAGCCACACCACCGTTTGTACAGGATACACTCTAAAAAATATGACTATTTTGCTGCAAGAAACAGGAAACTTGCTTAGGCGATTTTTCAAGAGATGTATAAGGAGACGTGTGATGACATTTTGTGTTCCATTCATTAGGATTAGATTGATGAGCAATTACTCTCTCAATAGGATCCTTTTTTTTATTCCCAGATCTCCTGCTTCGGAAAAATTGGTTCAAAACACCAGCTTTGACTGCCTTTTTTTGCAATATTTTCTGTCTTTATCAAAATATCGACAATCACGGTACCTCGTGTACTTTCTTAATAAGAGAATCTGCGAGCTGGATTCGTTTAGGACCAAAAGTGAATTAAAAAATAAATCGGAAAATAAGCAGCTTGAATCGAAATACACCTTTAAGATATATTTATCTCTGCTAGTGAAACGAGATCGACGACACTGTCAAAATTCGGCAGCTATAGCCCATCGTCACTCCACCGCTTTGACACAAAATGCACTGTAAAAATAAATATGACTATTTTGCTGCATCGTCACTCCCCCGCTTTCATAGAATATCACTCATTTGGCCAATGAGAATGCTCCATGACAGCCTGAAGTAGTCGTTTTCTATAAAAGCGGAGTAGTGACGATGCAGCAAAATAGTCATACTTTTTACAGTGCGATCACTTTACAATATAAGAAGCATTTCCATTGTTCAAAGTTGAGATATACACTGTAAAAAATTTGACCCTTTTGCTGCATCGTCACTACTCCGCTTTTATAGAAAACGACTACTTCAGGCTATCGTGGAGTATTCTCATTGGCCAAATGAGCGGGGGAGATGCGATAGCGCGGGGGAGATGCGATGCAGCAAAAGGGTCATATTTTTTACAGTGTATCCTGTACAAACGATGGTGTGACTATAAAGCAGGGCTGCAGATTTCTAACAATGTACACTGTTAAAAGTTTGAAAATTTTGCTGCATCGTCACTCTACCGCTATTATAGAAAACGATTACTTCATTGTATTATGCAGCATTCTCATTGGTCAAACTAGAGATATTCTATAAAAACGGTGGAGTGACGATGAAGCAAAAGTTTCAAATTTTTAAAAAGTATGATTAGAAGCTTGCATTTTTGTAAATTTTTCGCTGTTTGCGAAAATGGAGGCATTTGATTGTCCAGTCTTGTTTCGTAATCAGCGAAAAATCTATTCCGGGTCCTGAACAACACCGCCATCGGCATAATAAAATATCCAGACTGATCGGCAACTAACCAACCAACCCCAAGCCTGTACGGGGACAATTATGGGCGTGTTCAGCACAACTTACCGGTCACTTACCGATTGTAGACAAGTACAAAATGAAAATCAAGGTGAACTGTGACGTCAGCTACAATTCAACAGGATAGTTTTCATTCGTGCCACAATTCGCTTTCGTATTGCCCTACAATCGGTCGGTAACATTGGTTACTTTGGTAAGTTGCGCTGAACATGCCCTATGAGAGTTTTTTTTTGGGGGGGGGGCTGTGATGGTCTGAAAACGATGTTCAAGATTAGCTGATTAAGGGTGTACTAGCAGGGGTGACCGAGCTCAACTCGGTCAAAATTAACTTTGTGTTCAACTCGATATAGTATTTACCCTGAATCATTCACTCTGAATTATTACTGTAAAACATGTTATTAATAATAGTATTATTAACAAAAACAATTAATAAGAAAAGCATGTTTGTATGCACATGTTCATAAATTTTACTTTATTTTAAAATTTACAACGAAAGAACATCAATCCAAATCACTTTTTTACCTCGACTCTGATTAGTTTAACTATGCATCTCGAATACTATTAAGAATGTATAAGAAATTTCTTCACATTCTGAAAGACTGTATTTTTTGCCAGATATAACCAAATTTGGACACATTCTTTCATTTGGTGCCAAATACGTGTTTTGGTTTCGTAATCTTTGGCCGAAATAGTGCATTTTTCGGTCAAATTTAGCCAGTATTTTGTCAAATATTGCCAATTTATTGGATTTTGCCATAGTCTCGTGATACTGACCCTTATTACCCAAATGATCCACTAATCAAATGTGATCAAACGTATGAATTAGCTCAATGCTCTTCAGGTAATCAAAAACAGTAGAGTATAAAATGAATCAAAATCGTTTAAGCCATTTCTTAAGTAAAATTAGCTTGACAGCATTCAGCAATGAAGTGATATGACCCACTAATATAATTTTGTTTAATATGCAACTCAGCCCAATAGTCTTCTCGTGACAAAAAACGTTTTGTTGCAAAATTTAGGTAAAATTGATTGAGTCGTTTTTATATATAATTAGAATGACCCGAACCCATTAAGACCTAAAACGACCCACTAATTGAATTGTTACGAGCATTACCATCCTAGTTCAATGGTTTTCTCTTGCCCGAAAACGATATAATAGAAAGTATACTCAAAATGGCGAGAACAATTTTCTAGACAAAATTAGCATGACCCACAATTGACCCTTATGTCGAAATCTCTCGAAAATGGGACCTAGCTCATTAATTTTTGCGTGCCGAAAAACGTTAGATACAAAATTTAGATAAAATCGATTGAGCCAATTTTTAGGTATAAATGGTTTGACCTTGCTCCATTATGACCCAAAATGACTCATTAATCGAATTTTCTCAAACATCTGACCTAACCCAATGATTTTCTTGCGGCCGAAAACGAATGAATATAAAATTTAGTCAAGATTGCACGAGATTATTGTCTTGATAAAATTAGAATAATCCAAAAGTGACACACTGATCAAAATTTCTCGAACATGTGACCTAGCCCAATAATTTTCTCGTGCCAAAAATATGCTGTATACAAAATTTCGTTTAAATCGATTCGCCCTTCTTTAGATGTAGCTTGACCATGACCCATTATGACCCACAAATAACCCTTATAATCGAAATCTCTCTAACATGCGACTTAGCCTATTAGTTTTCTCGTGTATAAATATTGTTACACACAAAATTTCGTTAATATTTAAACTCGATCCTGCCGTTCTTTAAATATAAATAGCTTGACACTCAGACCCCTTATGACCCAAAATGACCCATTAATCAAAATTTCTCGAACATGTGACCTAGCCCAATGATTTTCTCGTGCCAAAAAAATGTTGTATACAAAATTTCGTTAAAATTGATCCGCATGTTCTTTATATAAAGCTTGATATGACCCATTATGACCCATAAATGACTCTTATAATCTAAATCTCTCAAACATGTGAGATAGCCCATTAGTTTTCTCGTGTCTAAAAAATGTTACATACAAAATTTCGTTAAAATCAATCCAGCCGTTCTTTAAATATAAATAGCTTGACCCCGACCCTTTATGACTCATTAATCGAAATTTCTCGAACGTGTGACCTAGGCCAAAGATTTTCTCGTGCCAAAAAAATGTTATATACAAAATTTCGTTAAAATCAATCCACCTGTTCTTTAGATATAGCTTGACGTGATCCATTATGACCCATCATGACCCACAAATGACCCTCATAGTCGAAATCTCTCAAACATGTGATTTAGCCCATTAGTTTTCTCATGTCAAAAAATTGTTACATACAAAATTTCGTTAAAATTGATCACGCCGTTCTTTAAACATAAATAGCGTGACTCAGATCCTTAATGGCCCAATATGACCCATTAAAATTTTTTCTTGAACATGTAACCTAACCCAATGTTTTTCTCATGCCCGAAAACCATAGAATGTAAGTTTTAGTCAAAATTGCATGTGAAAATCTCGATAAAAATAGCATGACCCACAATGACCCCAAAAATGACCCAGTAACCGAATTTTCTCAAACATGTTACCTAACCCAATGGTTTTCTTGTAATCCAAAATGATAAAATATAAAATTTGATCGAAATCGTTAGAGCCGTTTTTAAAATAAAAATTACTTGACCCATAATGACCCAAAAATGACCCACTAATCGAATTTTTTCGAACATGTGACCCAGCCCAATAGTTTTCTGGTGCCAAAAAACGATTGGATACAAAATTTCTTTAATATCGATCCAGCCGTTCTCTAGATATAAATAGCTTAATCCTGACCCATTATGACCCAAAATGACCCAATAATCGAATTTTCTCGAACATGTGACCTAGCCCAATGGTCTTCTCGTGCACGAAAAGGGTAAAATCCAATTTTTTGCGAAAATCGTTAGAGCCGTTTTTGAGATAAAATTTACACACACACAATTTTTGCTCGCATTATAGTATAAGACTAGCAGGGGAGACCGAGCTTAGCTCGGTCAAAATTAACTTTGTGTTCAACTCAATATAGTATTTTCACTGTATCATTGACTCTGTATTATTACTGTAAAACATGTTTATAATAGTGTTGCAGCGTATATAGGGTTCTTTCGATCTTATGGTTAGACAACTTCAAACTCTTTTCTCTTAGAAAAGTAGAAAATAATTTATTTACAGATCTTCAGAACAACAGAGTCTTCGAAACTCACAAATATTACAAGATATTCCAAAATAACTGTTTAAATCTATCGAACAAGTACAAATATAGGTCGCAGAGACTCTTTATACGATGTCTCAACACTATATCACATTCAAAACAACGTAGATAAAACTCAATACATCAAGCAAACTTGCTTGGACAATCTCTAGTAGCTCACTCAATGACTGACTGGTAAATAATAACAACAGCAGCTCGTATCGCTCTCCTTATATAGGTTCGCAGCATGCGGCGAAGTTTCTACAACCTTCCAGAAAAACCTGGAAAACCACGGAACAACATTCAATGTATCAGTAGACCTAAGGGGGGTTACCATAAATAGGGAAGGGTTACCATCGCCAACAATCGCCAAGTTTGTCGCCAACTTGGCGATATATCGCCAAATTTGGCGACCAAAATTAGTCGCCAAAAGTGACGCCAACTTGGCGATATCTCTAATATTTCGTTAATCTGCCGTAGACATTCACTGAAAATAATAGACAAGTTTGCTTCATAACAGAGACAATGTAACAAAAACTAATATTAGTAAAGAAATGGAACTTAATAAGATTATTTACATTATTTTACAGTACAAACACTAACTATTTACAAAATTCGTAACACTACCCCCCTCCTCAAAGACTGCACGTCCCGGGCAGTGCAATCCTTGAGTTAGAGGAAAACACTTAAAATAAATAAACAAATAAATAAATAAATAAATAAATAATAACAATAATAATAAAATTTACATAAATAAGAACTAATTACTATTTACATATTTACAAAAAGTGACTTTCATGACCATAGTCTGAAATTCCAGTTTTGAATTTTTAATCACTTTGGCCAAAATAAGGGGCTAGCCGGTTATAATGTACGACCCTGGGTTTGGTGTGTGGCGATTTTCGTATGCGTACGACGACGTCATTCAGCCTGTTGACGACTGTGTAAGGACCGTCCCAGTTTCTTTGTAGTTTTGGCGACAGTCCCTTACGACGTATCGGATTCCACAACCAAACTTTGTCACCTTCGTTGAACTCATGTCCAGTTGCCTTTGTGTCGTACCGTGTCTTCATCTTTTCTGATGCCAGTCCAATTCGGTTCCTCGCTAGGCAATGAATCTCCTCAATCCGCGCCTGGAGTTCATCGACATATTCCTCAGGCGATGAAGGAGCATCAGGAGGACGGCCAAACAAAAGATCCGCAGGTAGACGAAGATCACGACCAAAGAGCATTTGAGAAGGGGAATAACCAGTAGCCTCATGAGCAGCACTCCTGTAGGCAAGCAGGAACAGAGGTAATTTCTTGTCCCAGTCCTGTTGATCTTTAGACACCAGGAGGGAGAGGCTATTTAGGATGGTACGATTGAAACGCTCCACCATGCCGTCCGATTGAGGATGTAGAGGTGTAGTTCGAGTTTTGTCCATGCCGAGTAGTCCGCACATTTCCTTAAACACAGCCGAATCAAAGTTTCTTCCTTGATCGGAATGGATTTGAAGAGGAACTCCGTATCTGGAAACCCAGTGTTGAACTAGTATGTCTGCTACGGTTACCGCCTCTTGATTAGGAATGGCATAGGCTTCAGGCCACTTAGTGAAGTAGTCCATTACAACGAGGATGTACTTATTGCCATCAGATGTTCTAGGAAGAGGACCCAGGATATCTAGAGCAATTCGTTCGAAAGGAGCTCCTACATTATAACGCTGCAATCGTCCATGGGTGCGCCTCTTTGGACCTTTACGTGCTACACAGGTGTCACAAGTTCGACACCACTTCTCCACGTCGCTGCGAACATTATTCCAGTAAAAACGCTCTCGAACCTTTTGCAGGGTCTTCATTACACCAAAATGACCTCCTGTGGGACTACCATGCAGTTCTTGAAGGACCATAGAAATTCTCGACTTGGGGAGTAGTAGTTGCCATCTACATGTCTTTCCATCGTCAGACTCCCATTTTCGGTACAAAATACCGTTCTTCAAATGTAGGGAATCCCAGAGAGCCCAATAACGTTTAGTTGTAGGATGGTAATGGGCCATGTCTTGCCAGCTGGGCTTCCTGTTGGACTCCTCTTTCAGCTCTAGAATTGGCTTAATTTCAGGATCAGTAAGTTGATCTTTACGCAGGCTCTCGTCACTCCACGGATCTTGCGATGATGTAGACCCAGTTGTAACTTGTCTTATTATAGGACCTTTGGCATTAAATTTCTTCTCAACCCGGTCGCAGTATCTACAATTCTCTGAGCAGGGTCTTCTTGAGAGAGCATCTGCATTTCCATGTGATGAGCCTTTTCGATGGCGTATCTCCATATCGTACTCTTGAAGCTTTTGTATCCACCTGGCTATCTGGCCTTCAGGGTTCTTAAAATTCAATAGCCAAGTTAGAGAAGCATGATCAGTTCGGATCAGGAACTTTCGACCGTAAAGATAGTGATGAAAGTGGTCTATGGCTTTCACTACAGCAAGAAGCTCTTTTCTTGTTACGCAGTAGTTTCGCTCGGCCTTTGACAAGCACTTGCTGAAATAGGCGATAACACGCTCCTGGCCGTCGATTTCCTGGGACAGTACAGCGCCAATGCTTTCGTTGCTTGCATCCGTATCAAGTATAAACTGTTTATCGATTTGAGGATACGACAGAATTGGAGTGGATGTCAAGGCCTCCTTAAGCTTTTCGAAAGCAGCGTCACATTCCTGTGTCCACATAAATTTTTGATTGGCTTCTGTTAATTTATGAAGTGGTCTTGCAATCATCGAGAAGCCTTTGACGAATTTTTTGTAATAGGTGCATAATCCTAGAAAACTTCGAAGCTGGTGAACATCTGCTGGACGATTCCAATTTTTCACGGCCGATATCTTCTCCGGATCAGTCCTAACTCCTTCCGCCGAAATGATGTGTCCAAGGTAGGCGACTTCATTGCGAAACAAACTGCACTTCGAAGGGCTTAACTTCAAATTAGCTTCCTTTAGCTTTTGTAGCACCCGCCTGAGGTTGTTCAGATGTTCATCAAAAGATTTTCCTATGATTATGATATCGTCTAAATAAACAAGACATGCCTCATATGACAGTCCCCGAAGAACCGTTTCCATAAGGCGTTCAAAAGTTGCAGGTGCGTTACATAGACCAAAAGGCACCTTGAACTGCCATAATCCTTGTCCCGTTGTAAAGGCAGTCTTCTCGCGGTCGTCGGGATGGATCTCTACCTGCCAGTAACCACTCTTCAGGTCTAAAGTCGAGAACCAAGTGTTGCCCGCAAGTGTGTCAAGAGTGTCGTCAATCCTTGGCAGAGGGTAACTATCCTTTTTGGTGACGTCATTCAGTCGGCGGTAGTCTACACAAAATCTTGTAGAACCATCCTTCTTTCTTACTAATACAATGGGAGACGCCCATGGACTTGTTGATGGTTCGATGACGTCATTTTCTTCCATATCTTTAATTAAATTCTGCACCTCTTCTTGCTTGGCAAAAGGTAATCGTCTAGGGTGCTGTTTAATAGGAGAGTGATCTCCCGTGTCAATTCGGTGTTGTGCCATTTTAGTTCGTCCAAAGTCTTCAGATGTTTGGGAAAATAAACTTTGGAATTCTCTAATTAAATTTTCCGCAGCTTCCATCTGTTTTGGATTTAAGTCTGTATTTTGTAACAAATCCTTGACTAAATTATCTGAAGATTTCTCACAGTGACTGGAATTTTGACTTATGCACGTCACAGGAGCACATGACGCTATCACCTCTCCTTTCTTGATAGTCCTCGTCTTATCACTGATGTTAGCAATTCTGACTGGAATGGTCTTTTTCGAGAGGTCTACCACAGAAGAAGCCACCAATACTCCTGCTTGTGTACTATTGTCTTCTGGATAATCTATATGGCCAAATCGGTAATTAGTTTCATTTTTAATTACAGCTGGAACTAAAAATTCTGTTCTTGGATCTAGATTGATGTCTTCTTTGGCTATTACTGCTTGTTTACATTCAATTTCGTTATTTAATCCAAAAAGACTTATTTCTTTAAATTTTGAGGTCATTTTGTTATTTTTGAAATCAAGTCTGAAGTCAAACTTCTTCAGAAAACCTAGTCCGATTAAGCAAGGATCTGTTATGTCAGCCACATATGCCGTATGGTAATATTTCGTTCCTCCAAAGTTGATAGTTAAATTGGCCTTTCCATATATGCCTATCTTGTCGCCCGTCACAGTTTGCAGGGTAATGCATGGTGGAGTCCAGATGAGTTTAGATTTCAATTTTCGAGCCAAATCTTCTCTTATTATTGTCACATTGGCTCCTGTATCGACAATCATACGGCACTGAATTCCGTTAATAAAGCCTATCACATATAATTCATTATCACCGCCACTCATTTTTGATATCTGGAGGATCTTCAGGTGGGACTTTTCATTCTCTGGCAACCTCCGCCCCGCGAGATGGCCAAAATTTAGTTTCCCTGCTGACTGTTTGAATTTATCTCACGTTCGTGGATTTTGGGGCAATTTCTTCGGAGATGTCCTGTATCACCGCATCCCCAGCACGTGAGATTCTGTCTTCTTGAACTTGTTCTTCCATATTTTAAAGCTTCAATCTCTTGATTTAATTTCCTAATTTCTTTCAAGAAGTCGATCTCAGTGTCTGAGCTTTTGTTCACCGTTGCCCCTCGGACTGAATGACGATCTCTTCGGCTGGCTTGTGTAGCTGCTTCCAACTTTAAGGCATATAGTAGTGCAGCCTTTAAATCCTGTACATCTGCCATTCGTACCGCTCTCTGCACTTCTGGATCTTTTATTCCGTCTACAAAATATTGCAGTGAGAGCATTTCCCGTACATTTGTTGGACAGTCAATGAATGCTAAATTTGCAAGCCGTTCAATTTCCGAGGCAAACTCTTGAAGGGTTTCACTCGATTTTTGATGGCGGCTCTTCATTTGTATTCTCGTGTAATCCTTGAAGAATTTTTCGCCGAATCTCATTTCAAGTGCACAACTTAGAGTCTCAAAATTGAGTTGCGTCATATCGGGCAATGTTTGCAGCACGTCGGCGGCTTCTCCTCTTAAAGATGCTGCCAGTTGACAAGCTTTCACCTCGTCACTCCATTTGTTCGCTTCAGCTACAATGGTGAATTGGGTCTTGTAAACTTGCCAGGAACTCTTTCCATCGTATGTCGACAGCTTAATGTGCACGGGAGAAGCAGGCGGATTCCTAAATTCTTCATAATTACCACTAGACGCTGAAAGTTTCTTCTCAAGATCTTGTACTTTTTTATTTAGCTTTTCATCTACTTCACCTAGTATTTTCTCTTCAACGTTACTGATTTTCTCTTCAACTTTACAAACTTCATTCTGAATTTTCTCTTCTACTTCCGCCATTTTCCGTTCCATTTTCTGTTCAACATTACTAACTTCATTCTGAATTTTCTCTTCTAATTCCTCTATTTTCTCTTCTACCGAGCCTATTCTTCTCTCTACAGACGAGGACTTTTCTTCTAAAGTTTTCTTCATTTCTTCTTGGCCTTTATTAATCTTTTCAGTCACATCTTCTTGGCATTTGTTCATTTTTTCCGCCAACTCTTCTTGGCCTTTATTCATTTTTTCCGCCAACTCTTCTTGGCATTTGTTCATTTTTTCCGCCAACTCTTCTTGGCCTTTCGTCAATTCTGCCTTTATTCCATTAATAGCTTCTAACAGTTCTTTCAGTTGACCATCCATTGTTCTTGTTTTCGTCATAAGATCCCACTTCTGACACCAAATGTTGCAGCGTATATAGGGTTCTTTCGATCTTATGGTTAGACAACTTCAAACTCTTTTCTCTTAGAAAAGTAGAAAATAATTTATTTACAGATCTTCAGAACAACAGAGTCTTCGAAACTCACAAATATTACAAGATGTTCCAAAATAACTGTTTAAATCTATCGAACAAGTACAAATATAGGTCGCAGAGACTCTTTATACGATGTCTCAACACTATATCACATTCAAAACAACGTAGATAAAACTCAATACATCAAGCAAACTTGCTTGGACAATCTCTAGTAGCTCACTCAATGACTGACTGGTAAATAATAACAACAGCAGCTCGTATCGCTCTCCTTATATAGGTTCGCAGCATGCGGCGAAGTTTCTACAACCTTCCAGAAAAACCTGGAAAACCACGGAACAACATTCAATGTATCAGTAGACCTAAGGGGGGTTACCATAAATAGGGAAGGGTTACCATCGCCAACAATCGCCAAGTTTGTCGCGAACTTGGCGATATGTCGCCAAATTTGGCGACCAAAATTAGTCGCCAAAAGTGACGCCAACTTGGCGATATCTCTAATATTTCGTTAATCTGCCGTAGACATTCACTGAAAATAATAGACAAGTTTGCTTGATAACAGAGACAATGTAACAAAAACTAATATTAGTAAAGAAATGGAGCTTAATAAGATTATTTACATTATTTTACAGTACAAACACTAACTATTTACAAAATTCGTAACAATAGTACTAGCAGGCTATGCCCGCTTCGCTGGCCCATATTTCCAACGAACCTTGACTCAAAGAAAATGGTGATTTAAAAATTTTATTTTAAAGCAGTATAGACCACCCTGGAATGTTCTTCCGTATTGCTGAAAATCATGCCAACGCCATTGCAATATTGTACTATTGTAAGTCTTGGCGAAAATTTGGGCAATTAAGCACCATCTCTTTTATTTTATCATTTATAGTAGAGTTTCGTATGAACATGAGATCATTATTACAACAGGAATCAAATTGTTCTCGAGTCTTTACACTATTACATTAGAGGGCATTGCAATGATTAGTGAGATTGATTATCAAACTCTATTAACTGTCGGATTGTACATTATCATTTCTTAGTTCCTAAAATCCCGACATCTGAACTTGCACTATGTGTAGTTCTGGTAGCCTACATACAATGTCATTTCATGTTACAATTTTTATTAAACATCCTCTTCTAGCAGGTCTACTGTAGTTTCCTATAGACCCCTTGCATTGACGTCACAACAGCGGCTGTTCCTCTTATCTGGTGCACATGACGCCATAATCTGGAGCCCAAACAAACCATCATAACTCCCCGTTTGCCGTTTATAGCAGCTGTGGTCTTTCTGTTTAATTTTGATTTTTCTTATTCTTGCATTATTTTTCTAAATACTTAAAAAATGAAGCTCAAATTAATATTTTTATAAATGTGAAAACACCACATTTGCCTTATGTTTGGGCGCCAGATGAAGCATGTGACGTCACGTGCAAGGGGTCTATCTACCTTCATCTGTTCCAGCACTTTGAATGGACAATGCTTTTGAGGCCTATAGCTACTACGGCTGTCGCCTCGATTGATCCAGAATACACAGAAGCAAATACAGAACACTTTATTATTACAGAAAATCCATTACATACATTTATTACACATCAAAGGGACAACACAGACACCCATGCCGCTAGCCGGGCTCGAACTGGGAACCAGCGGTGTGGGAGCAGCTGTCGCTACCAACCAAGCCACTGGGACGGCCTGTTCCAGCAAGAATACATAGAGTTTTTGTTTGTTTGTATTTATGACGGCCATTTATCTACACGTGGGATATAGGCCCTAAGGAAAGAGTTCCCTCCGTGGGGGTGGCAGACGAAGAAGGGTGTTTCACTTATATATTTATTAGAACAATGAAGCATAAAAAGTGTGTTTTAAAGCTGTATTATTTGAATAACATTAAAATTACATCAGTTTCACTGCCTCTTCCTTTTATAAAACAGTTGCTAACATGTAGCCGTTAAATCAGAATAATCTTGATGACTAAGTTTTGTAGAAAAATAAGTCTTTAGTTTGCATCTAATAAAATCCTTTCTACCTTCTGTAATCGATTCCATTATGATTTTTAGTGTCAAACATTAGAAGTGCTAGAAACGATATTGTTACAAATGTACCAGACTTATTTCATGTTTGTCCTCAAATAAATGTGAAATTTACGATCAGCCATTATTGGCATTTAATCTTATAGGTTGACGATAGTTTTTTGTTCGACGGGGTAATGAAGTAGTGTCTAATAGTTTAATATTTGACAAAGTTCTGTTGATAGGGCTTATCGTTAATTAAAACTGCTACGTAATTATGAAAAACAAAATTTTCAGCTGTCGAGATTTCATGTATATTTTTTTCTTAACCAATTTTAAAGTATATTTATTTTCCTTACTTTTTTTAAAAAATTGTAATGAATGATAAATTAATTGCAAATATTTTTTCATTATAATATTTTTTCCGACACATTGAAAATATTGCTTTTTTGGTGATAGTGAAATAACTGCAGATAAAAAAGATATAATAGTAAGACTAAAACACAGATTTAACGACTGCTTGGCGTATGACTTGGCGGGGGCCCGATAAGTACTCTAATTCTAACAGTTTAAATATCCAGATAGACTGTAAACAAATAATGGGTACTACTTGATTATTCCGTCGATCAATTTCGCCAAATTATACAAATGGACATAATTTTTATTTTAAATAACCAAAGAATCAATAAATTACTAAAATGTTAATAGAAATACAAACAAACATCGAATTAAAATTGGTTGATGAAGTAACAATTACGTATAACAAATTTAATGTCAAATGAATGTGACATTTACGATCATCCATTGACATTTAACCTTATACTTTGGCGATAGTTTTTTGGTCGATGGGATTATCAAATATTACCAAATTATATAAAGAAATTGTATAAACAATAATATTGCCAATAATATTTAGGTGCAGGTGTCATCTACGGATCCCGTTGGCGCGATTGCAGCAAATTGCGATTTTATGCCTCACGTGGTAATCCGGTAATAGTTGATTATTTTTGAGTAAACTATTTCATTATTTTTCTTTTTTCTTTTAAAATTATATAAATTGTTTTGATCCATAATTATTTATTGACTTAGTTTATTATTATTATTATTTCCTTTTAAAATAGCCCCACCAGTGGCCGAGAGGGTCTGACCTCTCAACTGGTAGACGGCAGGTGCTGGGTTCGAACCCAATCTCGGCCGTCGGCTTAACCGTTCGGAGTTTTCGTGGTTTTCTTCGAACCTTGCGTAAATACGGGTTAGGTTCCCTTAGAAAGGCCCCCACGAAGGGCATCCCTCCCCCGGGCCTATATCCCTAGCGCAGATAATCGGCCGTCACAAAATACACACCACCATACACACACCTTTTAAAATAATAGAAAATAAATAAAAGTAATATAAATGTAATTGGTAAAATGGCCAGTGTTCTCCAAATTGGCATCATAAAAAAAAATCACGCCAAGGTGATGCGTGTATAAAAGTGGAAAAATGTTTGTAATAATATAAACAAAAAAACGTAAACAAATAATTAAAAATTCGCAATTTCGATAGTTTTTAAAAATAACATCAAGCATAAAATCAAATAACATCAAGGTTAATTCTCCAGTCGGGCAGAAATAGTAAATTTTCTTTTCTTCGTCTGTTTCACAATAAAAAAACACAAATTTAATAACTTCTAATTAAATAATCTGACTAATTTGCTGTAATCGGATTTATGATCTAAAAGTATCCTTAATACATAAATAAAACAGCGCAGTTGTCATGTTCGCGCTGAGGTCGGCGCGATAATTTTTTACACTAATTTGGCGGAAACATCGTTTTCGAATGCCAGTTTTATATATATATTTAAAATATTTTCTATTATTTAATAAATAATAACAATTAGTATTTAAATAATAAGTATAGAACAAAACATTTTACATAATTTTAAAGAAGAGAAAGGAAATAAAAAAACATTTTATTAATAATTAAATAACAATAGTCGGGTTGCCATGCCAGGCAAAATAACATCAATTTAGTGTCCATTAGTTACCTCGGTGTGTATATGATATCTGTGCAAACAAAACTTCCGATAATATAATAAATGACGTCATATTTATTTTCCTTTGAATTTTTCTTATTTTAATTTTTCACGTGGATACTGTTCAACTAAATTAGATAATATATTGTTTCATATTTTGATTTTCTTGGCAACGGGAAATAAAATGGTTATTTTTTATCGGAAAAATTTTAATTGATTCTGTATGAAAAATAATGAAATTTTGAATTATTAAGGAAAATATTTGAATCAATCAATTAAAAATTAGCCTATGTTCACCGGAAATAGTGTAGCTTTCCAACGGTGAAAGAATTTTTCAAAACCGTCAAGTAGTTTCGGAGCCTATTCAATTCAAACAAACAAACAATCAAATCTTTCCTCTTTATAATATTAGTATAGATTATTCAGAAAAACAATCAATAAGAAAACTATGTTTTTATGCGCATGTTTATAAATTTTACTTTATTTTAAAATTTACAACGAAAGGACATCGATCTAAACCACTTTTTTAGCTCGACTCTGATTGGTTTAACCATGCATCTCGAATCCTCTTAAGAATGTATAAAAAAATTCTTTACATTCTGAAAGACAATATTTTTTGCTAGATATAGCCAAATTCGGAGGCATTCTTTCATTTGGCTCCAGATACGTGTTTTGGTTTTCGTAATTTTTATAATCGATTTTTTGGCCATATGTCGCCAATATTTTGTCAAATATCACCAAGTTATTGGCTTTTGCCATATTCTCGCGACCCTGACCCGTATTACCCAAAATGAGCCACTAATCAAATTTGATCAAGCATGTGACATAGCTCAATCGTCTTCAGGTAATCAAAAACAGTAGAATATAAAATTGAATCAAAATCGTTTAAGCCATTTTTTAGGTAAAATTAGCTTTGCATCATTCAGCAATGAAGCGAAATGACCCACTAATATAATTTTGTTTAACATGCGACTCAGCCCAATAGTCTTCTCGTGACAAAAAACGTTTTGTTTCAAAATTTAGGTTAAATTGATTGAGTCGTCGTTATATATAATTAGAATGACCCTAGCTCATTAAGACCCAAAATGACCCACTAATCGAATTTTCGCGAGCATGTGTCCAAGCCAAATGGTTTTCTCTTGCTCAAAAACGATATAATACAAAGTATAGTCAAAATGGTGAGTACCATTTTCTATATAAAATTAGCATGACCCATCATGACCAACAAATGACCCTTATAATCGAAAAATCTCGAACGTGTGGCCTAGCTCATTAGTTTTAGCATGCCGAAAAACATTAGATACAAAATTTAGATAAAATCGATTGAGCCGTTTTTTAGATATAGTTAGTTTGACCCTTATGATCCAAAATGACCCATTGATTGAATTTTCTCCATAATCTTTCATAACCCAATGATTTTCTTGTGCCCGAAAATAATAAAATACAAAATTTAGTCAAAATTGCGCGAAACGTTGTCTAGATAAAATTAGAATGACCCAAAAGTGGCCCACTAATCGAAATTTCTCGAACATGTGACCTACCCCAATGATTTTCTCATGCTAAAAATATGTTGTATACGAAATTTCGTTAAAATCGACCCACCCATTCTTTAGATATAGCTTGACCTTGACCCATTAAGACCCACAAATGACCCTTATAATCGAAAGCTCTCGAATATGTGACATAGTCCATTAGTTTTCTCGTTTCAAAAAATTGTTACATACAGAATTTCATTAAAATTTATCCTGCCATTCTTTAATTATATATAGCTTGACCCAGACCCTTTATGATCCAAAATGACCCATTGATCGAAATTTTTCGAACATGTAACCTAGTCCAATGATTTTATCGTGCCAAAAAAATGTTGCATACAAAATTTCGTTAAAATCGATCCACCTGTTCTTTAGATATAGCTTGACCATGATGCATTATGACCCATCATGACCCACAAATGACCCTCATAGTCGAAATCTCTCAAACATGTGATTTAGCCCATTAGTTTTCTCATGTCAAAAAACTGTTACATACAAAATTTTGTTATAATCCATCACGCCGTTCTTTAAATATAAATAGCTTGACTCAGACTCTTAATGACCCAATATGACCCATTAAAATTTTTTCTCGAACATGTAACCTAGCCCAATGTTTTTCTCGTGCCCGAAAACCATAGAATGCAATTTTTAGTCAAAATTGCGTGACAAAATCTCTAGATAAAAATAGCATGACCCACAATGACCCCCAAAATAACCCACTAACCGAATTTTCTCGAACATGTTACCTAACCCAATGGTCTTCTTGTAATCCAAAACGATACAATATAAAATTTGGTCAAAATCGTTAGAGCCGTTTTTTAGATAAAAATGGCTTGACCCATAATAACCCAAAAATGACCCACTAATCGAACTTTTTCGAACATGTGACCCAGCCCAATAGTTTTGTTGTGCCAAAAAACGATTGGTTAGAAAATTTCCTTAAAATCGATCCAGCGGTTCTCTAGATATAAATAGCTTGATCCTGATCCATTATGACTCAAAATGACCCAATAATCGAATTTTCTCGAACAAGTGACCTAGCCCAATGGTCTTCTCGTGCCCGAAAATGGAAAAATCCAAATTTTTGCGAAAATCGTTAGAGCCGTTTTTAAGATAAAATTTACACACACACACACACACAATTTTTGCTCGCATTATAGTATAAGATATCGATCAAAACCGCTTATTTTCAGATTTATTTTTAAATTCATTTTTGCACTCAAACGCACCAAACTTTCAAAATCGCTTCGTTTAGAAGCTACATAACATGCCGTGTTGGTCGACTTGTTGATAAAAGTAGAAAATATTGCAATAAAATGATGTAAAAGTTGCCGATTAGAACAGAAATTTCCAAACCTGGGGATCTGGGAACGAAAAAATTATCCAACTGACAAGGAAGGTCTCCATACGGGCATACTCAGAAAAATCTGAAAAAATTACAGAATGTTCTTCTCATATAGTTATATATGTTTATAAAAAAAATTTCGGCGGAACCTCCTTATAACGTCCGTAAAAAAATAATAAAAATTTCGTTTATTTGGCGATTTATCACCGGTTGGCGAAAAAACGAAATTTTGAAAAATACGCTTTTACACTTCGAATACTTTTTAAATAAAAAACTTTCTATGTTCAATTTATTTAAATAAGTTTAAGCAATTTTAGTTTTGCATTTTTACTTTACTTTAAGCGTAATTTTGTCATATACGTTTATATGTACTTATAACAAAATGAAATTAATATATTTTATCATTTAAAACACAATTTAAATTGATTAAATTTGTTCCAAATTGAAAAATACACTGTTAAAAATCTGCTGCATTTTGTTGCAACGCACTCCCTTGCTGTGCATAGAAAACGGTTACTTGGCCGTGAAATGGAGCTTTCTCATTGGTTGGAATAGAGATATTATATACAAGCGGTGGAGTGCGTTGCAACAAAATGCAGCAGATTTTTAACAGTGTATGATACGGTCAATTCACCGTGCTATGGAGCATTCTCATTGGTCAGAAGAGAGATATTCTATAAAAGTAGTGGAGTGAAGATGCAGTAAATGCTGCAGATTTATAACAGTGAAGTCAATTAAAATCAATTTTCAGATTCGTTAAAATCGTCTGCTTTTGGCGAGGAAATGCACTGCTCGCCAAATCCCGCGTCGCTTTCAGCTTTTCACGCCAATTATTCCAAACTGTTTTATTTTTTTACATATCTAATAATGTAATTCCGCCGCTAATTTTCACTGATCCTTTATTACCTACATGAGTAGTTTAATTCGTATTTTTATCAAAAAATTCTGAGTATGCCCCCAATGGAGACCTTCCTTGTGAGAGAATAATGGATTGTAAATCCAATTCTAATGAATTGAGCGAAAATGACATCACACGGCATCTTATACATCGCTTCAAAAGTCGTCATCTTATTACAGCGCCCACTAAGTTTCCTGTTTCTAGTTTTAAAAATGTGTCGGAAACTGTATCCGAAAATTTCGAGTTGCTGAAACTGGGAAAATCATCTTTTCGAATATACCCTTAAGTGTTTGGTGCAAAAAGTTCCATTGAAGGAAGCAAGGAAAGTTGAAATGTTTTAAAGAGGAGCTGAAGCCACCATCAGGGAGGTTTATTAATATTACCCTTTAAGTTAAATGGTAAGTTCAATTTCGTTAATTTTTTAGTACATATTCCTTTGGTGGTTTAACTTACTCAGTAAATCTTTGAACCTATGGGTGTTTCATTTTTAAATATCTACGTTAGACTACCAAACACACTTTGTGAAATAAATTAACAAAAGTCTTACGAATTGAATATTTCCAACTGAGCGAAAAATTGACCAGACTGTGGGAATCGAACCCAGATACTTGGCTTACAAGGCCAATGCTTTACTTGTTAAGCTACCTGGAATTTTTTCGATGACTATCGCCCCGGTAGCTTAACAGGTAAAGCATTGGCCTTGTAAGCCATCTGGGTTCGATTCCCAGCCTGGTCAATTTTTCGCTCAGTTGGAAATATTAAATTCGTATGATTACTTTATCAATCAGTTAGATTGTGTTGAAAATAATAGTATAACAAAAGTCTCAAAGGCAGAAGATTTACACAAGTAAAATGTGTACCCTTAGATTATTCCATAGTAACTTTTATGTTACATTTTGAACCATTTTCAGTAATTTTATTAATGTAACACACACACACAAAAAAAAAAAAATTACTCAAAATGTAAATTGGATAGGTTTCATTGACAAATCATTGTTAATTTTACATTTGAATAGTTTTAATGTCATATTACTAAAATGACTGCAGTAAATTGTTCTAAATGCAAATTAGCTTGGAATGACCCCCCCCCCCCTATCTTGTCACTGCTTCCGGCAATGCTTAAAGCATGGATTTCAGATCATTTGAATAACTTTCTTTCTTTGATTTTTGTGAAAATTGTTCCGAACGAGTATATATATAATCCCATGCATTTGATATCCACTTTCTAAGTGCAACGCCTGTCCATCAGTGACACTTAAAAATTTTCTTCCAATTGTGCTTGTTTCTAATCTTTTAATTAGTTTATGTATTTACACATTCTAATTTCATATTAAGTCATATTCCGATGGTAACAGGCATAATAAATAAAAAAAAAACTATAACATTAATTCCTTTTTAATACTACCCTAATAAGCATGTTCTCATTTCATACTTTCCATAATTCGAACATTTCTTGTGGTCCCGACGAGTTCGAATTAACGAGAGCCGACTATATATGAATTTTCCTCTGCAAATCGATAGCGGATAAGAAGATTCGTTCTTCAACCCTTTAAATAGAACACGTTCTAGAAATTTGTGTTGTTCAGAAAATCTGATTTTACACCAGAAAAATTCAGTGGCTAATCATTTAAATACGGAATGCTCTGTTATTAATTGAAGCAAATATTGCTGTTTTAAGGTGCGTTCGTAATTATGTAAATATACATATGTGTTATTATGTAATATATATGTTATGAATCTTTATATATAAAAATCTTCTGTGCGTGTGTATGTAACTGAACTCCTCCTAAACGACTGGACCGATTTTAATGAAATTTTGCGTGTGCGTTCCAGTGGATTCGAGAATGGTTTAGATTCACATTCCATCGAAATTGATTCAGTACTTTTTTAGTAATTAGGCAAAAACTAATAGTTAGTGATTTTTCGCTAATTAAAAGTGCTATAAATATAAAAGAAAGTCTGGATTTCGTATTAATCACAGCACAAAAAAATCTACCGAACCAAAAATCTTGAAAATTGGGGTAAAAATACTTCTTATAACATCGAGTGCCGCTAAGAAGGAATTTTCGAAAATCCCCCCCCCCCTTTAAGGAGGGTAAAAAAAAAAAAGAACGAACTTGAAAAAAAAAATTCCTTTAAATCTTTATACAGGGTGTCCGAAAAGTCTGGAAACGATCGAATAACTCGGAAAATACATATGAGATTGAAAAACGTAAATATACGTGTTAAATATTTTTAAATAAGCTACTCAGTGATACCAAATTTGACCTTCGTAACTGACCCCCTGGGGGGTCAGAGGGGGTCCAACTTTGAAATCTTAAATTATAACCCCCAATTTTTTATTGCAGATTCGGATTTTACAAACAAAAATACGTAACTTTTGTATTTGATGTTTATTTCGAATCCTCGTTTATCACGGTGTAAGTGAGCATATTAAATCGATACATATTTCGGCTTTTCCAACGGGATTTTCCCTAATCGAACCTAATTGGGGAGAATTTATGACATCAAATTCCTCGTCTTTTGCAATAATAGCGTTTCCTAAAACTCACCCGTGCCGATTATTTCGGTAGTGCTACACAGTTAAAAATTTGATCCATTTGCTGTAGCGTCACTCCACAGCTTTTATAGAATATCTCTTTCATGACCAATGAGAATGTTCCATAACACAGTAAAGTACACTGTAAAAAATTGACCCTTTTGCTGCATCGTCACTCCACAGCTTTTATAGAAAACGATTACTTTACTGTGTTATGGAGCATTCTCATTGGTCACAAAAGAGATATTCTATAATAGCTGTGGAGTGACGCTGCAGCAAATGGGTCAAATTTTTAACAGTGTAGCACTATTGAAATAATCGCCACGGGTGATTTTCAGGAAACGCTATTCCTACAAAAGACGAGGAATTTGACGTCAAAAATTCTGCCCAATCAGTTTCGATTAGGGAAAATCCCGTTGGAAAAGCGGGAATATGTATCGATTTAATATGCTCGATTACACCGTGATAAACGAAGATTTGAAATAAACATCAAATACAAAAGTTACGTATTTTTGTCCGTAGAATCCGAATCTGCAATAAAAAATGGGGTTATAATTTAAGATTTCAAAGTTGGACCCCCTTTGACCCCCAGGGGGTCGATTTCGAAGGTCAAATTTGGTATCACAGAGTAGCTTATTTAAAAATATTTAACACGTATATTTACGTTTTTCAATCTCATATGTATTTCTCGAGTTATTCGGCCGTTTCCAGACTTTTCGGACACCCTGTATATAAAAATCTTCTGTGCGTGTGTATGTAACTGAACTCCTCCTAAACGACTGGACCGATTTTAATGAAATTTTGTGTGTGCGTTCGAGAATGGTTTAGATTCACATTCCATCGAAATTGATTCAGTACTTTTTTAGTAATTAGGCAAAAACTAATAGTTAGTGATTTTTCGCTAATTAAAAGTGCTATAAATATAAAAGAAAGTCTGGATTTCGTATTAATCACAGCACAAAAAAATCTACCGAACCAAAAATCTTGAAAATTGGGGTAAAAATACTTCTTATAACATCGAGTGCCGCTAAGAAGGAATTTTCGAAAATCCCCCCCCCCCTTTAAGGAGGGTAAAAAAAAAAAAAAAGAACGAACTTGAAAAAAAAAATTCCTTTAAAATCGGCTTTTGTAGATATTTTTCAATTGATAACATATTTTAGTGTATTTTTTCATTCTGAATGGAATGGTACTAAGCAAATTCGTTTAAATACAGTAGTTCGGGAGATAATTCACATTTTCCTAATTTGGCGATGTCTTCGGCGCAAAAACCTGAAATTTTCAATGCTTATCTATATATATAAAAGAAAGTCTGGATTTCGTATTAATCACAGCACAAAAAAATATACCGAACCAAAAATCTTGAAAATTGGGGTGAAAATACTTCTTATAACATCGAGTGCCGCTAAGAAGGGATTTTCGAAAATTCCACCCCTAAGATGAGTAGAAAAAAGAACGAACTTTTAAAAAAGTCCTTAAAAATCGGCTTTTGTAGTTATTTTTCAACTGATAACATATTTTAGTGCATTTTGTCATTCTGAATCGAATGGTACTAAGCAAATTTGTTTAAATCCAGTAGTTCGTGAGATAATTCACATTTTCCTAATTTGGCGATATCTTCGGCGCAAAAACCTGAAATTTTGAATCCCTATCTTTATATATATAAATCTTCTGTTCGTGTGTATGTCACTGAACTCCTTCTAAACGACTGGACCGATTTTAATGGAATTTTGTGTGTGTTTTCCAGTGGATTCGAGAATGGTTTAGATTCACATTTCATCGAAATTGATTCAGTACTTTTTTAGTAACTAGGCAAAAACTAATAGTTAGTGATTTTTCGCTAATTAAAAGTGTTGAATAAGTTCGATGAATAGAGTGCGGACGGAATGCCCGAGCGGTCTAAGGCGCCAGATATAAGCTCTGCTTCTCGAAGAAAGAGATCGAGTGTTCGAACCCCGCTTTTGTCAAACGTGTATGCTTTACAGTAATATAACCTGTATTATAATTTTGATTAACTGACTTCAGAAAATCGTTAACTTTTAACAAAAAAGAGAAAAATAAACTTTTCTATCAAAAATTGAACCGACTTCAAAAAATTCTAAAGAGTGAAAAATAATTTCCTTTCATAATTGTAATAAGAAATTAAATTAAGAGCGTAGTGTTTATCGTGCGTATTACTATATTTAAGTACATTTATTTGATTTTCTGGTGTCGGTGCCAGGAAGGACAACGTCTGTCGGTGACAGGACAACGTCTGTCGGGTCTGCTAGTATATATATATGTTATTATGTAAATATACATATATAATATGTGGTCGTTCAGTCTGTCCATCTCTCCGCATATAACAACGCAAAAACTACCCAACCGAATCCTTTGAAATTTAAAACATATAATTATTATATAATTTTGTCGAGTCATTTCAAATTTTATGAAAATCGGATGGATAGATCCATTACAGGGACAATCAAAAGGATTCTGTTTCATTACGGTCAATGGGGAAAAAAAGTTTCAAATGCATTTTAATCGTTTGAAATTTAAAATGTATAATTATTGCATAATTCTGTCGAGTTATTTCAAATTTTATGAAAATCGGATGCATAGATCCATTACAGGGACAATCAAAAGGATTCCGTTACATTACGGTCAATGGGGGAAAATGTTTCAAATGCATTTTAATGGTGTTACACTCATGCGGACTTAATAAAATTTATATGCAACTATAAAGTACATATTATAATATACCTCTTACATAATTTGTGGTGCAAAGAATATTTGTTATTGATTTACAAGTCCACACAAAAGTATTCCATTACATAATGGTATAGGGAGAACATTGTTTGATGAGCATTTTAATTGTAATTCACTATTTACAATTTTATGAGATTGATATATGAGAGTGATATTTTTAAAACTTCGTTATCGTACGAACGCACCTCATTTGCTACGCTTCACGTGCAATTTCCAACTTGTTAATATTCTGGTGGGAATACGAATTAAAATATCGCAGGAGGTTTGGGATTCAGAGGGTTAAGGGATGTGTGCTTTATCATTTTAGGGGGAGTGATAAATGATATCGTAAGATATCTCAAGGGAGATTGGGGAGTTTGTCTTATATCTATATTACTTTTGATCCAATCAAAATTTTCTTTTTATTTGTAACATGGCCTTTACTTCGAAATAGCATATTTTTATTTTTTGAGCCTGTTATCCATTTTTATAAAAAATGCAAAGTTTTTATAAAAATCTCTAAATTATCGGAAAATTATTTAATTTGAAAATACGAAATACCAGGGATGTAATGGAGGGCATAGAACGGGACCTTCTGGATTTTTCAAAGGAAAACCGTATACACCCTGTTTCTCAAGAAATCTCCAGTTATACAAGCTAGGGTATACCTTCTACCTTGATCGTATTCCCTCTGCTTAGAAGTATACCCTCTGTTTTATTTACGACTAGACCACTGCGAAATACCCCAACATTTGACATTCCTACTATTTTTCACATGTGTATGTATGCATAATTTTCGCTCTATAAACCGTAAGAGAAGATATATTTGAAATGAACCGAATTAAAAAATTGCTGTGTTATTAGTTAATGAAAGAGAATTTTGTCCACTTGCTTTGTTAAGAATTTGTATTTGCCCTTCACCCCCTCCCGTTCAAGACAAGACTTTCTTTACTGTTGAATGCATTATGTAACAAGAAGCTACTTTAAAATACTTTTAAATGTGGTAACTATTTTTTTAAAGTGTTATTTGATAAAAAATATTTTACCTTTTTTTTTGTCTGAATCAATAAAGCATTTGAAAAATAGATGTAACTGGTATTGTATCATCAATTCAGACAAAAGAAATAAATTCTAAAATTCAAACCCACTTTGATATGGGGGGGGGGGATACAATGGATCATAACGTATGATATCGGAAGGGGGAGGAGGAGTCCACAAATGGAAAAAAAGTTGATAAATTTATACTTATACAGCCCCTTAAGAATATGTAATTGTTCTGACATATGTTATTACGTAAATGTCAGAAATAAGCTCATGGTTTCGGTAAAATCGTGGAAAGGTTTGTAAATTCGCTCTCTTTCAGTTCTGCCTGTGTAAGTAAGGGAGATGGGGGGGGGGGCGTGAATAGATGTGGATTCCAACTTTGACTCCTATGTCATTGAACTTCCGAATTATCTTTCCTCATGTTAATTTTTTCATTTGTATCCCCCCCCCCCCCCCCAAAAAAAAAAAAAAAACATTTGCACTTGCTGTTACAGTTGGCAAATATACAAACTGAATTGGCAAATTAATTCAAAACTTTAATAAAGTATAATACATTTATTTATGATAGATTTGACGAAAGTTACCAATATAATTAATATAATTAGAAGTGTAACTAAGTTTTTTAGAAATAAAAACTATGTTATATTTTCTAATTGTGATAACTTGTCAAAATTATAAAAGTAGTTGGCAAACGCCGAGAACGATTTATGTTTTTGCTTTTTATTGAGTTGGCAACTACTGAATTTTGACTTGGCAATTTAAGGCTATCTCCCCCACCAATAAAAAGTCTTAGCGAGAGCTCTGCCTACAGGCTCTGTACGTATACACTATATTTAAAAATATACTTGTCGGATTCTTCTGAAACTTCAGGATTATGAAGATTATGTCTGACCTCACATTTATCAGCATCCATTTGATAAGCAGGGCAATTAGAGGGCCGACAAAAAATTAAAAAAATAACAGAAATATTTGGGATCACCCTGTACATGAAAATGCACGAAACGATTTATCGCTGCAGAATACAAATATTTGGATACTGCACAACATGTAAGAATAGCATCTACCCAACAAACACATGACTTACGATCTGCAGACGATTTCATTGCGGCCAGAAGGAGTTAAGGCCATTTGTAACAAAACAATGCGGTACCGCAAATGACCCGCCGCTAGTTGCGGCAGAACGGATCGGCGATGAGAGAACAGTTACATTTGCTTTGCCGGCCAACTCCTAAGGGTCAGTTTCCGGCAATAATGTAATGGCGTATCATACTCTAGAAAGCAAAGGGTCGTTATAATCTAACCAGCTTTTTTATTTAAAGAGAGAGTATTTTTTGTGTCTTCATTTCTTTCAGAAATTACTTCAAATCTGGGTTTTATTAAACATATAAATATGTTGTAAGTTTTATATTTAAAACAGTAATATAGATGTCATATTTTTATTTAGTTTAAAAATATTTTTTTTTATAAATAATAAAAATTGCTCCCAAAATGTATAAAGTATTCCAAATAATTTCTTCAGGCGCTCTTTTGCATTCATTGTTTATAAAAAATAACTAAAAGAAAATGAATAAATGTTTAAAATGCATTAAAGATATTTAAAATAAATATTAAAATAGAAAAAGTCTTTAGATTGTTCCTAAATCAGTCTCTGTCTGCTCTCCCCACCTAATTGCCTATTACAGTATTTCTAAAATTGGCATAAAAGCCAAATTACTTTTTTTTTTTTTAAGGAAAGATTTTTTTTCTTAAAAATAAAAAAGGTTGTTTTTGGGGAAAAAAAAGAAAAAAGAAAGGAAAAAAAAAAGAAAGAAAGAAAGAAAATAAATACATTTCGATTTCCTTGCCTCTGCAAGCGTGGGTGGAAGGCAAAGGTTGTGGGCTAATAATTCTCCCTTAAAATGAATAATTTTTCTGTAGAACAGTACATTTTTTAAAAATTCTTTTGTTCATTTTGTTTAAAAAGTGTTTTACTTTTTTCCTGTGTAAAAACATGCTTTTGACACATTTTGTTACATCAATTACTTTCTGATACATTTAATTATTTTTGTACATAAATGAATAAAAATTGTTTTTGTAATCGAACAACTTTTTTCATTTTTCATGAATGTGTATATCTGAAATGGAATCCACACTTCCATACATTTTTCTTAACCGGCGCCCTTTTACACTCATCATTTATATATTTAAAAAAAAACTGAAAAAAATAAAAAATAAATAAATAGATTAAAATAATTTAATATAAATATTTAAACAAAAAAGTCCTTATATAAAAGTAAATTTCAGTAAAGGTAGCAGATCTTTCAGAATATGCTGTGAAGTTTGATGTTTTGTACCAAAAAGCTGGACGCGAGAGCACGGGAAATGGTAAAAAAAAAAACGGAAATAATAAAAATTCAATCGCTTACAAGTTGTAATTCATGTCTAGATTTAAAAAAAATGAAACGAAAACTGCTCAATGACAAATCGCTATAATAATCATTTGGTCAAGATTAATGTTTTTGCGCTTAAAAATACATCACAAAATGTGTAGAAAAGATTCGGGACATTGAAAGAAGCGAAAAAAAAAAAAACACATTTTTTAAAAAATATGCTTTTTTAAAAAAAAATTAAAAACATAAGCCCACTAGAATCTCAAGTTAACGAAAAATTTTCAATGATTTCTTTAAAATTACTAAAGATCGTACAATCATTTCTTAAAGTTCTTTCTTAGAGAAGTAAATGCCTAAAACTTTGATAAAAGTATTCTATCGCTATGTATATTTTTTAACTTAAATTTCTGTAAATGACTTTTTATTTTGTTTCAAAAACATCATACAATCTTTTTATTTATGAAAAAATGATTAAAATGCAGTAAAACACTGTGTAAGACGGAAATCTATATATTTCGCAAAGATTTTCAAGTCTCTGCGAATTTATTGAGATAGAATAAAATTTATTTATGGCGGAATATTGTCTACGATAGGAAACTTTCTCGATTCAAATCTATTTCGCCTTACACAGTTTACTGTATTTAAAATCCTGAAGAGTTGTCGTTAAATTTGCGAAACGTCTCCTTAAAAAAAATTCCATTAAATATTAAAATACATAAAAATATATCCGGGCTGTAAGAATGTATCGTTAAATAGACATAAATTTTAAATCCAGATACATCAAATAGACGTTTATTTTACTATATCTGTAAAAAGATTCCTTATCTTTCTCCCTTTTTTTCAGAGGAAATTCAAGGACACATCAGTGACCTAGCAGTTTTTCGCTGAGTCACTCACCCCTCCTCTCCCCCGTTCCCGTCTTTGTCAATTATCTCTGTCATTCCTTATTCCAACTTCACACCTGATGCTAGCTGGCACGCTGGTGCTGCAGTCTTTATCTCTGAGGATATTTACACATAAAATATTGTAAGTCTTTTCTATTTTTGTCTATTCATTGAAAATTTTTAACTCTAAAATATTTCTGCATCATTTTATTGTATTTGTTTTTATATTAGAACCGTATTAATACGTATTTTGGTTTTCGCAAACGCACAATAACATTTATTTAATATTTATTAAATTTAGTTTTCTTCAAAATTTCATTTAATTTGTATCATTAAATGTATTTTTTTTACACGAAATGTTTTACTGTTGGAATTATATAAATCGATTTTAAATATTGTGAATTTTCGATGTTACTTTCTTAACATTTTAGTTTACTTAAAATTAATTGTTTCCATGAAGTTTTTTTTTTTTTTTTTTTTAAATATATACAACTTTTAAAGAAAAGGATTTTTTCCCCCTTTCTAAGTGCGGATAATAATTTCTCCTTGGTGAAAATGCCATTAAAACCAATAACTAAATAATTTTAATGCACTAAAGAAATAGGGTAAAGATAAAACGCAATATTAATTACTCGAAATACTTTTCTGAGAAAAGATTATAATTATTTTGCTCAATTTCGAAAGGAAAAGCTAATATTATCTGATATAAACAAACTAAAAATGTGCACAAGAACGAGAGACAGTTATATATATATATGTATGTATATACAAAAAAAAAAAAAAAAAAAAAAAAAAAAAAAAAAAAGGTTTGTGACTTATATAAACATCAAACTCTATTTTTATTTATTTTAAATAGCTGTGTGATTTTTTTTCATAAATTGAAAATGATGCAAAAATATTTGTGATTTAATGTACTTTAATGAATAGACATCAAATATTAACAGACTTAATAATAAGAGAAACTAAACACCACATACATATATAAAATAGATTTATTTTAATATAAAATACATAATAAATCATATTAAGAATATATGTTATTTAGGCGTAAGTTCAAAATGTGTTGAATAAAAAATAATTGTTGAATAATAGCTTGAATGACAAATGTTTCTTCATGAAAAATAAATATAGAAATAATAATTTAGGTTCATTTTTCAAAAATGTATAAATTTATTTATCTTGAGCTTTTTATAAATATTATGCTTGGCATACTGATTTTATTACTTTCTTCTATCTTCAATAGAAGAAAGTATTGTAATCGAAATTTTTTTCGACTTCCGGTTTTCGGCGGATTTACACGTTTTAGGGGTCAGAGATTCCAAAAAACATGTTTTTACAAAATGTCTGTCTGTCCGTGTGTCTGTGTGTGTGTCTGTGTGTATGTCTGTGTGTGTGTCTGTGTGTCTGTATGTCGCCATTCTACCATCAAAAAGTGTATGAAGTTATGCATAGAATTGAACCAAATTTTTTGTGAATGTTTTTGGCTGTGGCAAGCAGGTCCGCCTTCAGTTTTGAAATATTCCGCCGGAAGGGGGCGCTGCAATCGCGATTTTTGTGCCATTTTCAATATTGTACCGACCAAAAGTATATGAAGTTATGCATCGAATTAAACCAAATTTTTTGTGTATGTGTATGAGTATGGGTAGTTGGTCCTCCCTGAATTTGAAAAAAATCCGCCGGAAGGGGGCGCTGCAATCGCCATTTTTGTGCCATTTTCAATATTGTACCGACCAAAAGTATATGAAGTTATGCATCGAATTGAACCAAATTTTTTGTGTGTGTGTATGACTATGGCTAGTTGGTCCTCCCTGAATTTGAAAAAAATCCGCCGGAAGGGGGCGCCGCAATCGCGATTTTTGTGCCATTTTCAATATTGTACCGACCAAAAGTATATGAAGTTATGAATAGAATTGAACCAAATTTTTTGTGTATATGTATGACTATGGCTAGTTGGTCTTCCCTGAATTTGAAAAAAATCCACCGGAAGGGGACGCTGCAATCGCGATTTTTGTGCCATTTTCAATATTGTACCGACCAGAAGTACATGAAGTTATGCATCGAATTGAACGAAATTTTTTGTGTAAGTGTATGGCTATGGCTAGTTGGATCGCCCTGAATCTGAAAAAAATCTGCCGGAAGGGGGCGCTGCAATATCGAATTTTATGCTATTTTCAATATTGCACCACATAAAAGTGTATGAAGTTAGTTCTAGAACTGAACTAAACATTTTGTATATGATTATTTGTTGGTAAGGCAAATAAGTCCTCCCTGAATTTGAAAAAAAAAATCTGCTTATCATTCTATTGTCCATCGGCTCGTGCAGAGACGGAAATTCATTTTTACTCCGATTAATTGATTGAAGCAGAAATTTAAGATGAAAATGAAAGTTGGTAAGGTATTGAATTAAAATTATTAAAGCATTAAAATGAGTAACTATTTCTTTTTAATATTAAAATGTATGTATGAGATAGAAGAAAGTTTTGGGATTGGCACATCCAACTAGTTTTTCAAATTGTATATGAAAAGCAACTGTTTATAAATGGCATTATTTATACCTATATTTTTTTTAATGCATAATATAATAAATAAACAAATTATTAAGTTCAATATGCCAAGTATTGTATTTTGGAAAAATTCAAGAAAAGTAAATTTATGTATACATATATTTATTGTACCTAAATTATTCTTAATATATTTATTTTTTATGCAGAAACATTTAATCATTCAAGCAATTCTTCAATAAATATTTTTTATTCAACAAATTTTGAATTTATGCTTAAATAATTTTTATGGCAAGGCAGTGGCAGGCTTTTGGAGAGTAGAAATCATTAAAGGCTCTTTTGCGGGCAGCTTTTGGCTAAATTTAATTCTTACAAAACACAAATGGCATGGCTAGGGCAAACTTCTGGCTAGCTTTGATTGTTAATGGCCTTTAAAAGAATAACTGTGGCCAGTTTGAGGCTGTCTGATATTTTGGTAAAAAGTTAATGGCACACTTGTGGGCATCTTCTTGTGGCCGCGTTCTGGCCGGCGTGACAGTTTTTTGATGGAGCCGTTACGGCAAAGAACGGCGGGCCGTCACCAAACACTTTGGGCCAACGTTAACGACACCTTTAATGGCCCACAAGTTATGTGTTAGTTGGGTATATTCATGGAGAAATAGTTATTTTTTTTTTAATTCGAAAATACTGGTATGTTTTTTGTTTATATCATGCAGGGTTTTTGACCAAATTTAACGGAAATTTCAGAAATATTGGCAAAATCTATTAGAAAAAATATAGCGCAATTGGAATATAAATATATTAAATATTTTATGAAATATGAGTAGTTTTATAAAATAATTTTCATCTGCGCATGCGCGAACGATAAAAACGATTCTTTTACATCATTTTATAGTCAATTCTATAAAGTAACTTATAAAAAAAATCCAATCAAATATCATGAAAATTCAAAAAGATATCATTATTATAAGTAAGCTGTTTTTACATTGCTCTCTAAAACGGCTGAATTATAAGGGATTCTCCACAAATTGACATTTTTTATTAACTGACTTTTAGGAAAAAATTGGTACTATTTAATGAATACAATATCTAATACAATATTGCTGTTAATAAGTATCTTGACACCTGTGATAAAAAAGGAAAAGAACTTTTATTCTTTTCTATCACGGATGTCAAGATACTTATTAACAGAAATATTGTATACATTAAATACTAATTTATTAAAAACATAACATACAAAAGCTATTTTATAATTAAGACGCAACACTAGGCACAGAAAAAGACCCGGATGATAGTGATAAGTCTATGGGGCCATTCTTTTCAAATATCTCGCTCAAAATTTAATATTTTGACGTGATTTTTTTGCATAGAATAGCCGAGAATGATCCACAACCGGCCTAGTTTTTATTTTTCCGATTTTGGTGTCATATTTAAATAATAATAATAATAATAATAATAATAATACTTTCTGAACCGGTTATGAAACTGAAACTATCCTAATATAAAAAGAATATAACCAAAATCAAAACAGAAAAAACTTGGCCGGTTTTGGATCAATCTCAGCTAGCCTATGCAAAAAAAAGTCAAAATATTAAAATTTAAGCGAGCTATTTGGAAAAAGCAAGCCCCCATAGACTTCATATTATCATCCGGGTCTTTTTCAGTAAGTATGTGGACTCTTAAAGAAATTGTAAGTTTCAAAATGTGTCCCCACTAACAGGGAGGTATCAGACAGCAATAAAACAGAGTTGTAAGGTGCAAATAGTCTAGTGTCGGCTAGATACACAAATCAAAGTTGCAGGTTGATAGTGTATGTACTTCAATAAAAAATATTCTTTGTGATTAGTATGAAAATTCAGGTTTGTCAGTCATAGACGACATTAAAAAATCATCATGTAGTTTGATTACGTTTTGGAGTAAATCAATATATTATCAATATTATAATTTAACTTCTAAAAATGTTTTCATGTTAGCAATTTACTTTCATCTTATAGATAAAAAAATTGAACATGTCCCATTCCTCTCCACTTCCTTGTTTTGTATTGAATTTCTTGTGTAAACAAAAAAGTTGTTTTTAAGCTTATTTTAAATTGTGGGTAGTATACAGTATAATGTTCCATAAATGTGGAAACTGCAGTAAAACCTCTAAATAACGGACACCTCGGGAACGCAAAAACTGTCCGCTATTTGGAGATGTCCGCTAATGGAAAAATCTGATTCAAAAACCGGTTACGGAAACGCTTAACGATTCATTGACTTTTATATGTCCTAAAGCCTCTGTTGTATGATTATTCAGAAATTAAAATTATTTTTTAAGCAATGGGACTGAAATAAAATTGTAAATACTTCTATCCACTGTTTATTACATTCTTATGAAAAAAAACTGTTACAAGTGTCAACTTTTGCTTGCGATTATAAGTAATTTGTTTTTCAAAGTGACATTATATGACATTATAGAGTTCCAGGCGGGGAGGGGGATTGCACTTTTTGACTGTTAAGAAGACTGTTAAGACTGTTTGACTGTTAAGACTGTAAGTTCTCAATTTTCTGGGGGGGGGGGGGAGGAGGATATTTCAATGATTTGGAAGATGTCCTTCCTGGGCAACCCCTTCAATTCAACAGGATATTTCAATTATTTGGAAGATGTCCCTCCTGGGCAACCCCTTCAATTCAACACTGAATCTGGGGGGGGGGGGGGATTTTCCCCAGCCTATTCATTTGTAATCTCAAAATTCATTTTTACTTTTTTTTTTCAGCCTTAATTTTTTTCCATCCTTTATCGCTGTAAATAGTGTCGCTATTCGGAATGTTTGTTATTCAGAGGTTAAACATACAAAAATTTAGGATTTGGCAGTGGGGATTGGAAAATTGTCCGTTAAATAGGTGTCCGCTTTTCAGGAGTGTCCATTATGGAGGTTTTACTGTATTATATCTATGCCTAAACAAGTCATTAATATACAGAAAGCATAAAAAGTATCTTAATCAAATTTTTTTTTGACACTTGACATAACATTTTCCTTTGTACAATTGCAAGCTTATGCAGGTCAATTTTTTTAAACTAAAGGTAGAGCTACCATTGCTTCATTTAGGGTGAGATTGGTGAAATGTTTTAAATGTGAAATAAAGAGAAAAATCTACCGTCCCATTCCTCCTACTGTTTCGCTCCACCCCCTTAGTATCCTGTTTTGACTGATTCTACATCTATATACATGACAGTTGATTAATAACTCTGATTTTGAACATTACTATATTTCTTATGTTTGTTAGATTATTGAAAACGGTATTGACTATTAAGACTCTATAAAAAACTTTTTTTGATTCTGTTTTGAATAATGTTAATGCAGTTACTGAGCTTTGTTTTAAGTTGTAAAGCCAATTTGTATCACAAGATTATTTTATGTTACATTTATTTTGCTTTAATTACTAAGATTGTAATAATGTATAGTTTTTCGAGTAAAAGTTCACTCTGGTTATGTTGCATATACTTTAATTAATTTCTGATTGATTTTTCTGAGCTGGTTGGTCGGGTTGTGGTTAACTGGTAGTGAGGGGGTATTTTCCTGCTGAGCAAGCTGCCTATGCCAAATTTGGTTGGCGTTCCGGTTGGGTGATTAAAATCCCACTCCACCCCACTCTCTCCTGTATATATCAGACAGTAGATTATTTGTGAATTATCATACTTTGTCTTATAACTGTCCCATCCCTCCCTGTTTGTGTGAAAATACAGGACACATTTTGAAATTTTAAAATTTCTATTAATTATAAAATTTACATTAAAAAATGTTTCAATATTGTTTAAGGACATTAGAGTTTCATTTTGTTTTCTTTAAATCGAAATATTAGTATTAGATTTGATTCTTTTACCTGCTGAAAAAGTGTCCTATACCTCCCCGCTCTCCCCCTATATATGGGATCAATTATTGGTAGTGGCTTCTTTGGTAGTCAAATCACTGTATTAATACTTGACAGAATGCAAGACACTGTCTTGATAGAATTTATACCTTATTAATCTTAAAACATGCAAATAAATATTTAAAAGGCGTTGAAAAAAAATAGATATTATTTATTTATAATTTATTTTAGATCTTTCGGAATCCCTCGCATCCATTTTTAAAGAAATAAAAGAAGATAATTGATTAGAAATAGAAAACGTAAAAACAAAACAAAAACGGTCCGCGTGCCCCCCCCCCCCCTAAAAAAAAGGAAAAGTCAAACAACAAATAAAATAGTCTTTTAAACAATCTTCAATTATCCGTGAATCCATTGAAATTTTGCTTAAAAGGCATACTGTTGGTAATGACGCCATTTCTTATTACATTCCCGCACTCTGATACAATATCCGTGGTGTTTCGATGAACTCCTCGTAACTTTTTTTGCGCACGCAGACACTTTTTTGTTTTTGTTTTGTTTTTACGTTTTCTATTTCTAATCAATTATCTTTTATTCCTTTGAGAATGGATGCGATGGCATCCGAAAGATCTGAGGTAAATAATACATAAATATCAATTTTTGCAACACCTTTTAAGTGGCTTCTTTTTCAATTCTTTAATACAGATAGTTCAGTAAGTGCCTGATGTCTAAATGGAGAAGAGGGGTATTTTATTTAGCTAAAGGACCCCCTGGTTAAAAAAACTACAACATTGTTTTACTACAACATACTAACATAAAAAATATAAAAAAATAAAAATATAAAAAACTACAACATACTCCACATAGACACCAACATATCCAAAGAAAGAGAGGGAGACTGACGGGGTTACATCCCACCACTTCTTTCTATAGTAGTCGAAAATGACAAGGAAAATAAACACAACTTTATTTCCCTTGCATTTGAGAGAAATTCAATTTCTTTTCTTCTATCATTCAACGCCATTCTTATTCATTCTCATATTAGAGCACAGTTACCCAAAGAGGCGGAGTTGAAGCTCCTCTCCTGAAATATAGCAAAATTAAATGAAAATGTGCCGACTTGTTTCTTTTTTGTCTGAGGTAAATTTGTAATTTAGTTTCATGTTATACAAAGCTATTCTCGTCAGTCCCATATTAGTCCACATTGACAGACACTACAGCATACTTAAAGGGAAAGGTACTGGTACAGCCCCCTCCCTTCCAAAATTGTCGAAAATACCTGAAATCGTGCTGATTGTTTAAAATTTCTGTTTGAGAGATATTTAAGCTCCCCTCCCCCCCCCACACTCATCATTAAACTGACTATTCAGACTTTACTTTTTAGTCCCATATTACTCCACAGTGGTACCACAATATAATTAAAGAAGCTGCGATGGGGCTAAGAGGGCTACAACTTCCTCCCGAAATAGTTGAAAATGACATGAAATACTTTTATTCTATTTGAGATAAGTTTGTAATTTAGTTTATCATACAGAGGATTAATCATTCCTATATTAAATCAAATTGACTCCAAAAAAGGGGAAGGGAATAGAGTGTTTCAACGTCCTCCCTACCAAAAATAATCTAAATTAAAATAATTGAAACAAAATCCTTTTGAGATACATTTATAGTTTTTTCCCTTCTCATACAACCATTTTCTTTAGTCTTATATTAGTGCCATGTATACAGTACCTAAAAAAGGCAATGAGGACGAGGGTGATGAGGTTAAAGCCTCAGATTCCCTCTCAAAAGACATCGCAGTAAAATTTCATGATATTGCTTTTTTTCATGTTGTCAACATGTTATATCGTCTGTTTTAACATCAATACTTTATTTGTTGCAAACTAAAGTATGAACCAAAAAATATCTCCCTATTTTCCGTGACGTTGCAGCTTTTGCTGCAACGTCACTCCACTGATTTTATAGACTATCTCTATTCTGATCAATCACAATGCTCCTTAATATAGTCAAGTAACATCTTTCTATAAAAGTGAAGGACTGATGTTGCAGCAAATGCTGCAGATTTTTAACAATGTAGGTGTCGAAAAGCCGCGAATGAGCCATTAAAGTTTGTTTGTGATCCAATAACCTGCACTGCTAAAAGTTTCACCCAATTGCTGCAACGTCACTCCACAGCTTTCATAGAATATCCCTTTTTCAATGAGAATGCTCCATAGCACAGTAAAGTAACCGTTTTCTATAAAAGCGGTGGAGTGACGCTGCAGCAAATGGATCAAATTTTTAATTGTGTGTGTAAGATGTTTTTTGTGCTGGAGGTACAATGTGCGTTCATATGTCAGTGTATGATACTGTGCATTATACGGGGAGTCAAAGTCGCTTCAACTTCCAGGCATCTCTATTTTATCCTATGACTCCAGGCACGGCCATCTTCATTAGAGGCCTAGGAAGCTCTTGGTTGTTAAGACGGAATTCATGATATCTTATCATGCCTAACCAATCGGCAAAGACAGATCTTGTTTGTAACGCCCCTTGCTAGGACAACTTTCTCACGAGATTGGATAGACAGACATTACATGATAAATTCCGTCCTAAGACCCGCCTAAAGGGCAAAACTTCTGTGGCCTCTAACAAAGTTGGCCGTGCTCCAGGGAAGTCGCTTCGAAAGGAAGAATTTATCTCTTTTCGCAACGTCTTTGACGCCTGAAACGAAGCTTGTCGCCGTAACAGCTTAGCAAATACTTGGAAATCTAACAATGACAAAGCCTTTTTTCGAACATCCTATGTAATGCATAGAAAACAAAAAAACGCAGGCGATTTTTGCCGCTTGAAATTTTTGCGTGTAATAGCGTGTAATACCAAAACTCTTTTTCTCTTATATCACAGGTGTCAAGATACATATTAGCAGCAAATATAGATAGTATTAGATATTGTATTCATTAAACACTAATTTTTTCCTAAAAGTCATTTAATAAAAAAACATTAAAAATTTGTGGAGAATCCCTTATCATTCAGCTGTTTTTAGGGTGCAAAGTAAAAACAGCTTACTATAATAATGATATCTTTTTGAATTTTCACGATATTAAAGTGGATTTTTTTACGAATTACTCCACAGAATTAACTGTAATTAAACTAATTTATAAGTTGTCAACATTTTTTTCATTTAGAAATCATCTTTTGGTGCAATAAAACACATCGCCATCTGTTGATCGCCAACAGACTATTTTTTACGTTGCCACACAAAATCCGGATTGTTTTACATCCGTTTCGTATCTTTGTATCTTGATTTGTTTTCGAATTATTCGTTTTTAAAATTCGCCCTGCCTTTTGGATCATCCGGTATGTATAGCTATATACTATATAATGACTGAATTTAGTTTAGCAAGGAAATGCCTATCAGTTGAAATTTCTCTCTGAGCAATTTTTACTAATAATAAATGGAAGTATACTTGTATACTTTGTTCAAACCTATAGTTTACCTAGCACCTTTATTACACGTCAGTATTTAGCTAAAACTTTTTTTAAGCTAAAAGACTTAAAACTACTGAAATCACATTCTCAGAAATTATCATTCATAGGCGTCCAGTTCTTTGCGTGGCCCTGTATATCGTTTCATCTGTATTCTACAAACATTTCTTAGTAAACTGAAAGCAGTTCAGCGTGAAAATGCGTAATTTATTTAAAAATTATGTCTTAGTAGTTTGCGATCATATTCAGTAACGTTTAGGAGATCTTTTGTGTAGCCCTCTATATTTTAGTGAAACATAAAAGCGCATATCACAATTAAAATGATTTCATCCGTCCATCAGCCATCATCGGATGCGTACACATTACATCGGACATAATATACTATTTGAAATATTTTGTGTGTTCCTGTAAATGCTATGCACTTCGTATTATGGACTATATCGTATAACTTATATTAAGCTCATAGTCCAAGAATCGACAGCACAAAGGCATAAGTTATCGATCACAAGAAAAAAATCTCTTTAAAAGAAACTATTAAAAAGAAATGTTACTCAAAAAAAAAAGTTTGATTGGATCCAAAATGATAAAGATATACCAGAGCACACCCCCTCCATTTTAGATGTATCTTAAGAAATTTTAATCATTTATTATTCTACTACTATAACTATTACGATATCTTATTCATTACATTTCTATTATCTAGAGATATCTTACATAAATGTCAGACACCCTTTCTTCCCTAAATGATAACTTCATAAATGGACATCCCCTAAATTATTTTTTTGAAGGGAAAATGCATTGCATTTAATTGCAATAGTTTTTGACTTACAAAAAACAAAATTCTAAAGTCTAAATGGCATAATTCTCCCATTACTTAGAAACTGCAATTTGGTTATTAAAATTTTAGATTTCCTAAATTTATTGAGAGGAACATTGACTTAATTAAAACTCTAGATTCAAAATAATATAAACTCATTTAAAACCCTTTTCGGTGAAATGAATTAAAAAAAAAAAAAAAGCAGCAAAAACGCTATTGGAAAACTGATAACACATATATCATTACCTTTTTTTCTTTTTTTACACGAGGTCTGGTATTATGTTTTAAAATAAGAATCTAGTTTTTGCGAAATCGATTAAAGTTGATTTCGAAGTACTTTTAAATGATTCTGGATTTTTGTTTAGATTAATTTTTAAAACTAGTCCTTTCTACTCACGAAAGCAAACTGCATTTCGTAAGTACAAATTTGAGCATCATGCGAATTTAATGTTTATTGCATGAAGCATCGACCACAATTTAATTACAGTTGGAAGATAAATCATTATTTTTTCAGTCGCATTTTATGAAATAAAAGCTGCACTGCATTTTTAACACACTATAAGGAATTCACACGAAGATCTTGGGGTATGTTATGCATTTTTTTACAATGATTATTTTAAGACATTTCATAAGTTTTACTTTGAATAATATTAGACCAGTGTTCATTATACATTTATTAAATAATGACGCAACTGTCTGCATTTATATTTTACTGAAATCGTTCCAATATTGTAATAAATATTTCGCCAACAAAAAATCAAATATTTTTTTCAATTTCTGTTTAAATAATATTCGAGCAATACTGACTAAATTTTTCTAAATATTGGCCTCGTTTTGTGTGTTTATACTTTACTGAAATAGCTCTAGTATATAAAAGTTTTGCTAATAACCAGCAAATATTTATGCTATTTCTGTTTAAAATATTATTAAACTTTAAATATGTAAAATATTATTCATTATCAAAATAATTAAAATATTAGACCACTATTGACTATATCTTTACTAAATATTGTCCAATTTATGTCAAAAATATTATTAAATATACATTATATAAAAAAAAATCTGTTAAAAGTGAACAATAAAAGAGTTAAATTAAATCAATGTTGGTTATATCTTTACTAAATTTTGGCCCGACTTTAGGTATTTTTATTTTACTAGAATAGTTCCAATATTAATAGTAAATATTATGTCAACAAAAATCCAATTTTTTCTGCAATATCGACACATATTAATGAGACTATTTGCAACTTAAATCCAATATTTCTACAACAACTGCATTTAGTTGTAAATATTTCGCATTTAATAATAATCTTTCACGAATATCGGTGTAACATTACAAATAAAGGGGGATCTAAACATCATGCAAACAGAGTAAAAATATTTCATTTACAAAAAACATACGTGGTTTAAACAGCGAAAATGAATTAAATTGATATAGTTACTTTTATGAAAAGCAAGATGGAACACATTAAGGGGGTCAGGGGTTGAAAAATTTAAAAAAAAAAAATCGATTTTTTTAATGATCTAGTTTGATTATTCAATTAATTCTTAACTCAATGCAAAAAACCGCATAAAAATATTTGCATTTTTAACAGAGTTATAAGCATTTATGTATCAATACTTACATAGCCGCATCCATATAATTTCAACTTTAAGTTGTGTTTTCTCAAAATTTCATTTTTTACGACTAACACCAAGATTAAAAAAAACTATTTGATGGAATGGCTTAATTTTTTTTTTTTTTTTTTTTTTTTTTGCATGTATATAACATCATAAACTAGATTATGAATTAAGGATATAACTATCACTTAATAAAAACAGTATTAAAAAATCTCTTAAAGTTGAAAATTTTAAAAAACCCTAAAAAATACAACTGTTTTTTCCATTAAAAATACTCAAAATATTAAACTATCTAAATATATATTAATTCATAATCTAGATAATAATGCATTCAAAAAAAAAAAAAAAAAAAAAAAAAAAAAAAAAAAATTAAGCCATTCCATCAAATAGTTTTTTAATCTTGGTGTTAGTCGTCAAAAATCAAGTTTTGAGAAAACGCGACTTAAAGTTGAAATTATATGGATGCGGCTATGAAAGTGTTGATACATAAATGCTTATAACTCCGTTAAAAATGCAAATGTTTTTATGCAGTCTTTTGCATTGAGTTAAGAATTAAATGAATAATAAAATTAGATCATAAAAAATCGATTTTTTGAAAAGTTTTCAACCCCTGAGGCCCCTTAATTAAATGGTCACAGTACCATTGAAAGAATCTCTTCAATTTTAAATAATATAGTAATATATGTGGTGGCACAGTATTTAATACTAAAAATAAAATAAAATAATAATAATTATTTTTTTAATTATTATTTAAAAGTCGTTATTATTTAAAAGAATTATTATTTGTTTGTAAAAGTTTATTAAATTTTAATTAAAATAATTAACTCTTTCATAATCTCTATTTATTTTATAAATATTAATATTTTGGCTTCGGTGTTTTCTTCCACGTTCATTAGAATACAAGTAAGAAAAATCATGCGTTAACCATAGCTTATGAAGCGCTTTCTGAAATCTTTAACAACATTTCGTTATTTAAAGAAATAAGATTACTGTATATAGCCTAATATGCATTTCAATGCTTTTGAACAGCCCTGTATTAGTTCTGTCAGTTGATATATATAGTATAAAATGGGAAAATTTAGTTTAGAAAGAAAATGCCTACCAAACTGAAATTTCTCTTTCAGTAATTTATGCTAATAGATGGAAACATACTTGAATACTTTTCTTTAGCCCTGTAGTTTACCTTGCATTTTTATTATCCGCCAATATTTAGCTAAAATTTCATTCAAAAGAAAATACTCTTAAAACAACGGAAATCATATTCGCAGAAATTATCATTCTTTGTATCCAGTTCTTTGCATGTCACTGTACCTTAGTAAAATGAATGGAGTTCAGCGTAAAAATGCATAACTTGTTTGAAAACCATCTTTAAGTAATTTACGCTCATACTGAGTAACTTTTGCGAGTTCTTTTTTGTAGCCTTTCATATCAACTATAGCAGTTATGCACACCATATAATATGCGTAGATTTATTGAAACTTAAACGCGTATATCATAATTGAAATGCTTTTAATCCATCCATCAGCCATCATCGGATACGTATACAATACTTCGGATAGAATATATTACTCGGAATCTTTTGTGTGTCCCTGTAAAAGCTATGTACTTCATAATATGCATAGCTGTATAGTATAGTTTATATTAAGCCTCAGCGGCATACATTCATTTTATTATATATGAAATAGTTTAATATAATTAAAATATGTTGCTGACAATTTCCCCCTTTACAATTATGGAAAATATACACTAGTAACAAAATTTATTAAAATGTAGTGAGTCTCCTCTACATTTGGTATTTTGTGGCTATAATCTGGAGTAGATAAAATATAAGATAATAAACGACAGTTAAATAGAGAAAAGTGTCAAAAATTCCACTTTTAATACATATTTTGGAATGTAATACAATGAAGATGTTTACATGCTCTTTATATATGTTACGGTTAATTTAATTAATCGGTTATTATTAATAACAACCAAATGATATCCAAATAAACCGATCAGTATGATAAATTTATGAGAATTCATCAAATTAATAAGTTATTATTAATAAACCGAAGAAGGTTGGTATTTATAATAAATTTAAACTTGTTTAGCTTGAGATTTTTCTTTCATATGCTTTTTTCTTAATATTCATTGCTAAAAGTTCATTTCAAAACTGTACAATTTATCCTTTGAATATCTCAGTGTTTATAGTTTTTACCTAAATCATTCAGTAACTATAAAAATAATTATTTTAAATTGTTTAGTCATTGGCGTCTTTATTAATAGAAGATTAAGTATTATTGCCTCTTAACAATTTTTTTAATTATTAGATTCAAACAGTCATGGTAGTCCATATTTTGGTAAATGACATATTCTTTACTAAACTTAATTAATACTATGGACCGAACTTTATTGGTAATTATAAATAATAAACGATAAATCTGATTAACATGTAACATTTATCAAATTTATCAGAAGACTTTGTTATTATTAAGGATTACCGAATTTATCAAATCAACTGTAATATATATAATTTTAAAATTGCTTTTACATTGAACTGATAATAATATTAGAACTTTAAAAAAATTCAAATTTAAAATTCTTTTTACAGTTCAAATTTTAGATAATAATAAGCTAATTTATACTTTGTAAATTATGAAAAGATTTTCTAAATATGCACTTTCAACACTTTCTCTTTATTTATTAACTCAATATCTTCGTTTAAGGGGGTCCTCGACATATTTTAAAATAATTTTTATTTATTGAGTTAAAATTTTGATTTTTTTAGTGATAGTTAGCCATATTTTTTGTAAGCGAAATCACATGATTAAACCAATAATTAGAACTAATAATTGCAAAATATTTTTTATTTAATTTTAAACATAAAATTATTAAAAAAGTGGGGTAATTTAAAAACATTATAAGTTGAAATATTATTTGTAGTACTGTTATTTGTATTACTTTTTTTTCATTTAAATAAAAAGAAATATATAAGTTTTAATTTTGATTCAGCATTTTTATAAATATTAATTTGAATAAAAACTAAAAACATTTAATCTAAAAATCTTAAAGTAAGTGATGTAACTTTTTAAAAATATATATATTTCCAAAAGTAAATATATTTTTTTTCAAATTTTCTGAATCAAAATTAAAGTAAAAAAATTGAAAAATACATATTCCAAGTTTTAACAATTTAGCTTTAATGGCTCTTGAGTTATAACAATTTAAATGCGAGAAAAGCTGAAAAAATTCATCATGAAGAAAAACGCATTTTCATAAAAAGTCACTATCGTGACAAACACAGGGACATGGTCATTACCCACCTATCTAGATACATATGTGAATAGTTTTTTTTTTTTTTTTTTTTTTTTTTTTTTTTTTTTTTTTTTTTTTTACCAATTTCTGTATAAGTTAACCCCTTATTTTCAACTCACATTTTTTTTTTTTTTTTTTTTTAATTCTTCCACGTATACACAAATGTATACAATAAATAAAAATATCGGAATTTTCTTATCCGATATTTTGAAAGGTAGATTTGAAAAGAAGCCAAAATGAAAAAAAAAATTCTTGATCTAATTAATATAGAAACATGATTTAAATGACACTTTAAGCAGAAAAAAAGAGAGAGAAAGTTTTAGTGCTATAGAATTATTTTTGAAAATGTGAAGATTTTTGTGTTTTTAATCTCTTAACTTAGTATCTGTACTCAAGAAAACTAGATTTAACACACACACACAATTTTTGCTCACATTATAATATAAGATTTTTAAATTCAAGTTTGCTCTCAAACGCATCCAATTGACAGTCTTTTGTTATTTAGGGACTATATAATGTACCGTATTAGTCGATTTTTTTTAATAAAGTCGGAATTATTTCAAAATATGTTGTCAAAATGGGCATTTAATTCGAATTTAGCTTAAGAAGATTCTTTCAAAACCAGTCCTTACAGAAAAATGAAATTAAAAATTTTTCAAAAGAGGACATATAAAATTTTTCAGCTGGATTTATCAAATTTATTTTTGTTGTTGAAATGAGCACACTTCGAAATCTACCTCCGCCTATAGGCCAAGCCGACCCAGGGATTTTTTTTCTTTTGAAATCTTCCAATATTTAAAGAAAAGCGCGCAAATTCAAAGAGAATTTTTGGGTGGAATGCAAGAAAAATGCCTTTTTAACACATTTTTGTTCAATATTAGGAATCTAAAGGCACTATTGAAATTTTTTTAGTATATTATGGACTTATTAATCTTTATATCTGTACAATATTGTTAATTATTTCTTTAATTATTTTTTATGCACAAAAATAAGAGTAAAATTTTGATTTTGCATTTTTTTTTTTTTTAAAGTTTCAACGTTTTATTGAAGTTGAAGGAAATAAATGGTAACTTTCAAATTTGGGGAAATTGATCTTTATGTGCAATTCTACGCCATACATCAATTTGAGACATTTTTTTTCAATTACTTTAATTTTTATAAAGCTTCTAATTTTCTAAAAATTCTCACAATTTCAATATTTACAACTAATTTAAAATTAATCATGGCGTTACCTGATTATTATTATTAAATAAATAAGAAAATAATTTTTCAAAGAGTGTAATATTATAAGCAAAATTTATTTCTGTCAAACATTTTTCAACATACAAAACTTCAAACTTGTAACTTTGGACGATGACACGCATATCATTCTATATCACAAGTTTTTTAAATGTCCAAAATTGCAAAAATAATTTGTTTTTTGTCAAGATATTTTGCAGAGTTCTATTTGAATATGAATTGAACCTGTATATAAAATTTGATTAAAATCGGTTACCATGGGGCCACGACTTTTTTTAAATTTTTACTCATTTTACGTGGAATGACCCGTATGCCAATTCCTTTAGCATCTGAAAAATGTAAATTTTATAATCATTATATACATCAAATTAATTTTTCTTTCTGTTGTAAAAAATGAAATTTTGTTTAAAATGTAAAAACTATGACAAATAATGTAATCATTCCTGTATGAATGATTTAACATATTAAAATTTTTTTTCTTTTGTGGTGCTATGACATTTAAATATTTGGTCTTTCTAAATAAATTTAATACATTTAACTTTTTTCAAATAACGTAAAACAAATTATTGCAATAAAATTAAAGTATATTTAATTTCTTTAAATATATGCCAAAAAATAACATAAAATAATTATAAAGCTTTCTCCATCAAACAAAAAGTACATTTTTCCTTCAACTTGGATTATTATAACTTAAATGCTGCATTGATGATAAGTTATAAGTTATTAAAATAAAAATCATATATTTTTTTCATACTGTAGTACATACCACTTAAATGAATTAAACTTTTGAATAAAAAAAGAGCCAATTATGATGCACAAAAAAAATATTGTTCAATTTTTATTCTTAATTAATGCACTAAGGTTACTGATTCTGTTTATCCGTGCTTCATATAAGCAGCATATGCTGCAATATCATTTTTCTGTAAACATTTCTCACTTAAAACATAAAAAATTGTTATCCATGAACAGAGATTTATCACAACAATATTTTACAGCTTTTGCAAAAGTTTAAACATTTGACTAAAATCCAGCTTTTATGAAGTACTATATATATTCATAAAATAGTTTGTTTTATAAGGCATAGGTAACAACTGATTAACGATAGATGAAAATCTATAAATTTTAATGACAACTAATGTAAAAATAAAGTATAAAGAGGGAATGTAAATACATTTTTTTAAACCTATATATTCTCAATTCAAATGCTAATTAAATCACAAATATAGTTAAAAACTGTATTAATGTCACCTTTTTTTAAACTTAGAAATAAGAACACTATTTAGAATTTATTTTGTTTTTTCACAAACTAATGAAGCCAAAAGATTTTTTCACTATAATGATACTGTGAAATATAAACTAAATATAAGTGAAAAATTCACACTCATATAATAAGTATTCATTTACTTAAAATATAATCCTCCACTACACCTATACACAGAAAAAATCGTCAACATAACAGTCAGCAAATAATCTGTTAATTTAAAAGCTCGTGTTGACATTTATCAAAGCACACATAAAAAGAATAAAATACATAAATGAATAATATTTAATTGCACTATATACATATAACATCCAAATCTAGAATAAAAATATTAAAGTACTCAATTCTTTTTGTTTCATTATATATTAGAAATAAAATAACAAAATTAACATACTGAAATAACAAAAATTCAAACATTTAAAAAAAAAATAACGATAAAACAAATATAAAAATATAAACTTTTCTACCAAAAATTGAACCGACTTCAAAAACTACTGCAAAGTGAAAAATAATTTTTGTACATGATAGTAATAAGAAATTAAATTAAAAGCATAGTATTATTATATTTATGTACATTAATTTGATTTTTTTGGAATCGGTGCCAGCCAAGCCAAGTTTCATGTAATTTTCCAATAGACACACATACAAGTATTTACGAGCTTTTTACGTTTTAATATTTAGTCAAAAATGTAACTTTAATCGTTTACGATTTGGATTGGATATTTAATTTTAATTTTGAAATTGGCTTGGCTGGCACCGACTCCAAAAAATCAAATTAATTTACATAAATATAATAATACGCATGGTAAATACTGCGCTCTTAATTTAATTTCTTATTACTATTATGTACAAAAATTATTTTTCACTTCGCAGTAGTTTTTGAAGTTGGTTCAATTTTTGGTAGAAAAGTTTTTTTTCTCTTTTTAGTTAAAAGCTAACTATTTTTTGAAGTCAGTTAATAACAAGTTGGAAATTGCACGTGAAGCGTAGCAAATAAGGTGCGTTCGTACGATAACGAAGTTTTAAAAATATTACTTTCATATATCAAGCTCATAAAATTGTAAATAGTGAATTACAATTAAAACGCCCATCAAACAATGTTCTCCCTATACCATTATGTAATGGAATACTTTTGTGTGGCCTTGTAAATCAATAACAAATGTTCTTTGCACCACAAATTATGTAAGATGTATATTATAATATATACTTTATAGTTGCATATAAATTTTATTAGGTTCGCATGAGTGTAACACGATTAAAATGCATTTGAAACACTTTTTCCCATTGACCGTAATGTAACGAAATAATTTTGATTGTCCCTGTAATTGATCTATGCATCCGATTTTCATAAAATTTTAAATAACTCGACAAAGTTATGTAATAATTATGTATTTTAAATTTCAAACGTATAGAATGTATTTGAAACTTTTTCCCCCATTGACCATAATGTAATTGAATACTTTTGATTGCCCCTGTAATTGATCTATGCACACGATTATCAAAACATTTGAAATAACTCGACAGAATTATGTAATATTTGCGTATTTTAAATTTCAAACGATTAAAATGCATTTGAAACTTTTTCCCCATTGACCATAATGTAATTGAATACTTTTGATTGCCCCTGTAATTGATCTATGCACACGATTATCAAAAAAATTGAAATAACTCGACAGAATTATGTAATATTTACGTATTTTAAATTTCAAACGATTAAAATGCATTTGAAACTTTTTTCCCCATTGACCGTAATGTAATGGAATACTTTTGATTGCCCCTGTAATTGATCTATGCATCCGAGTTTCATAAAATTTGAAATGACTCGACAAAATTATGTAATAATTATGTATTTTAAATTTCAAACGATTCGGTTGGGTAGTTTTTGCGTTGTTATGTGCGGACGGACAGACAGAACGACCACTATAGGTGCTACGTATTATATAATTACGAACGCACCTAAAAATTATAATACGTAAAAAAATATTGTAAATTACACATGGATGTAAATTTTTTCAGAAGTAGGGTCCGAACGCACGCTCTCTTTCCAGCATCAGAGCTTATATCTGGCTCCTTAAACCGCTGGGTCATCCTGACTGAACGCGGCGAGTTTATTCAAAGTCCACGTCATTTTTAATTTGCGAAAAATCAGCAATTTTATTAAATTTTGCCTAATTACTAAAAAAGTACTGAACCAATTTCTATGAAATGGAAGTGGTACCAATTCGAGAGCATCATCTTTCATTTAAAACAAAAATAACAAAATCGGTTGAATAGTTTCGGAGTAATCGATGAACATACATAAAAAAAATACATACGCGTTGAATCGATAACCTCCTCTCCTTTTTGGAAGTTGGTTAAAAATGGATAATGTATATAATGTACATAAATATAATAATGCGCATGGTAAATACTGCGCTATTAATTTAATTTCTTATTACTATTATGTACAAAAATTATTTTTCACCTCGCAGTAGTTTTTGAAGTCTGTTCAATTTTTGGTAGAAAAGTTTATTTTTCTCTTTTTAGTTAAAAGCTAACTATTTTTTGAAGTCAGTTAATAAAAATTATAATACTTAAAAAATATTGTAAATTACACATGGATGTAAATTTTTTCAGAAGTAGGGTCCGAACGCACGCTCTCTTTCCAGCATCAGAGCTTAAATCTGGCTCATTAAACCGCTGGGTCATCCTGACTGAGCTCCAATCGGCGAGTTTATTCAAAGTCCACGTCATTTTTAATTTGCGAAAAATCACCAATTTTATTAAATTTTGCCTAAATTCTAAAAAAGTACTGAACCAATTTCCAAGAAATGGAAGTGGTACCAATTCGAGAGTAGCCAGTTTTATTTAACACAAAAATAAAATTAATTGGTTGGATAGTTTCAGAGTAATTGGTGAACATACATAGAAAAAAAATACACACGCGTAGAATCGATAACTTCCTGTTCCTTTTCTGAAGCTGGTTAAAAATAAAAATTGTAATACGGAAAAAATTGTAAATTTTACATAGATGTAATATGTAAACAGTGTTGGGTATGAACGCGCTCACTAAACGATAACTCACAAGTTTTGCTCACTATTTGTGAACTTTGAACTGAACTTCGCTCACTATTTTATAAACGAGTTTGAACTGAACGGAAACTCAAAAAATAGAGGAGTTTGAACGAAATTTACGTTCAAATTTACGTTCAAATTTACGTTCAATATTTTCATAATTTATTTAAAATTTTTCCAGACCTTAGTACACTTTTTCCCTCTTTCAAATGCTATTAAGTGGCCTATACGAGCCTTAGGACGGGCTAAGTCTGGATATCACTTCTATGGGTAGTATCCTAGTCTTACTTCTTCTGCAGACTCGGGTCGCGCCGAACCGGACCTTGACCATATACAATTTCGCCGAAAATACATATATACAGTAAACGCTCTGATGTATAAGTTGGGCTGTGGGTAAGGCGGAAATATGTCTAAATCGGAAAGATTTTCAAGTTTCTGCGAATCCGCAGATAGAGTAGAATTTGTCCAAGACAGAATATTGTCTACTACGGAAAAATTTCAAGATACTCGTCGATTCCGCCTTAGCTATTGTTTATTCTAATTTTAAATTACCATGATTCAACAATTAAACTTTTCTTTAAAGAATAGTACATATACGTATATACAATGCTCGGGGATGGGGGAAACAGTATTATAAAAGATGCTACAAAAATCTGTATATGACGAAATCCTGTCTTAAACGAAACAATTTCTAGATCGGTGCAAAATGGATAGAATAATCCGTGTAAAAAAATCATAACACCTTTGTAAAAGACGGCGAATTTCTTAATAAAGTATCTGTCTACAATGAATTTTTCTAAGAGGTTATTCTTAAAGGGTTCACCGGTATAGAAATTTTTATATTTTTAAGCCTCCAATCCGTAGAAATGTGTTAATGTTATTAATATTTCAGATATTTAGATACAGTTAAGGACTCATTTTAAAATCGATTTAGTTTACAATGGGATATACAGAAAGAAATATGGAAAGACCAATATTTTGGAATAAATGTGCCTATGTACGCAGTACATGACCTCCCTTTTTTAAATGAAAACCGTAAGCATGAAAGGGAAACTGTAATAAATATCCCACCAAAAACATTCTGTAAAAAACTAGCCAAGTCTCGATGGAGCTGCTTGTTTATCTCTAAAAAGTAATGAAATCTAGACAAAGTCGTGCCAAGTCTAAGGTTCCTTACTGCGATTTCCTTATTATTAACCGACTTCAAGGAGGAGGTTATGATTTCGACCTGTATGTATTTGTTGTTCACGCATAACTTTCGTAAATATAAACCGATTTTGATAATTCTTTTTTTGTTTGAAAGCGTATGGGACTCATGTGGTCCCATTCAAATTTCATAAAAATCTGTTGATTAAAACTTTTTAAAAAATTAAAACATTAAAATTCAATATCTTTTAGAAGCAATCGACCAATTAGAAACGTTCATATTTCATGTTTTTAAGTTACACTTACATAGACACACGATCTTTTCAAAATGTGAAATCCTAACTGAACAAGGTTCACATTTATTAACAGTGTACACTGTAAAAAAATTGACCCTTTTGCTGCATAATCACTCCCCCGTTTTTAAAGAATATCTCTCTCTTGACCCATGAATATTCTGCACGATAGGCCGAAGTAATCGTTTTCTATAAAGGCGGTGGATTGACGATGCAGCAAAAGGGCCAAATTTTTTACAGTGTACACTGTAAAAATTTTGATCCTTTTGTTGTATCGTCACTCCCCCGCTTTTATAGAATATCTCTCCTTTGACGCATGAGAATGCTCCATGATACGTTGTTAAAAATTTGACCCATTTGCTGCAGCGTCACACAACAACTTTTATTGAATATGTCTTTATGACCAATAAGAATGCTCCGTAACACAGTGAAGTAATCGTTTTCTATAAAAGCGGTGGACTGAATATGCAGCAAAAGGCTCAAAGTTTTTATAGTGTAATTGGGACCAAAGCGTTTGTAAAAAGAAATATTTCCGAATCAAATGCTGTCACTCTCTTATAGAGGCAGCCAGATGTAGGTAATGAGTTTCAGATTACTCATCGAATACGCCACCGCTCATTTCCGATTACAGTGTCACTGTAAAAAATGTGACCCTTTTGCTGCATCGTCACTGCCCTGCTTTTGTAGAATATCTCTCTTTTGACCCATGAGAATACTTCGTAATTGGGTGAAGTAATCGTTTTCTATAAAAGCAATAGAGTGATGATATAGCAAAAGTATCAAATTTTTTACAGTGTAGGTTCCCTCGATATGAATATGACACATGTAGCACAGTATATAATTGGTTGAAACGATTCTGGACAAAAACGAGTCACCAAGCATCTTGTTGAGCGGGCAATTTTCGTCAACCTTGTTAACTTCTCATACGAGTACAATCTAATTCTTCCAGGAAATCATCATCATCAAATTCCATAATGAAAAAATGCCTGGCAATGCAATGCACTGTTAAAAATTTGCAACTTTTGCTGCATCATCACTCCATCGCTTTTATAGAATATCTTTACTTTTATCAATGAGAATCCTTCATAATGCATTTAACTAATCTTTTTCTATATAAGTGGTGAAGTGATGATACACTGTTAAAAATCTGCTGCATTTTGTTGCAACGCACTCCGCCGCTTGTATATAATGTCTCTACTGCGACCTTTGAGAATGCTCCTTAATACAGTCAAGTAACCGTTTTCTATACAAGCGCTGGAGTGCGTAGCAAAAAAATGCAGCAGATTTTTAACAGTGTACACTGTTAAAAATCTGCTGCATTTTGCTGCAACGCCCTCCACCACTTGTATATAATATCTCTATTCCAACCAATGAGAAAGCGCCATTTCACGGCCAAGTAACCGTTTTCTATACAAGCAGGGGAGTGCGTTGCAGCAAAATGCAGCAGATTTTTAACAGTGTACAGCAAAAGTTTCAAATTTTTAACAGTGTAGTTGGGACAAAAGCGTCTGTAAAAGAAATATTTGGGAATGAAATGCTGTCACTCTCTTATAGAGGCAGCCAGGTATCGGTTATGAGTTTCAGATTCCTCGTCGAATTGCCACTGCTCATTTCTGATGCCATTACTACCTGTATAGGTATTAGAGTGTTGCTCTTTATCGATTGAAGCATAGTGCGATTTTTGCTAAAATCTTTCTTTTTCCTTTTTCTGAGTGAAGGGGGAGTACTTTTGACTGACTACACTTGAAAAGCATTTTACTATACATTAATATATGAAGTCATTTTGCTCATATATGGAAGCACTATGTCGCGCTCTTATGTATAAGGACACTTTACTTGATGGATTGTCACCTTTTGAAAGCCACTTTCGATGACCGTAGGATTCGATGCAGACTAAGATTTCATAAATGCGGTAGCTTTTCGAAGTGGCAGATCTTGTCTGAAGAAGTTACCATACAAAAAAAATCTTAAGATTCACAACGATACTAACCGATATTGCAAGTGGTTTCAGAAAAGTTGACAATCAAACAGTGACAAGTAAACTGAATACATCAGAACTTAGCAAAGTGCGTACATTAATATTGCATTGCAAAGAGCTATCGTGTGCCAGTACACATAATTATGTATTACGGTATGCATAACTAAAAAGTAGGAAATAAAATAAGCTTTTTAAGAAAAAAATATCAACCGACTTCAAAAAAGCGCTAAAAAGAATTAAATAATTCTTTAAAGTTCTCTAAGGCCAAAACGTTATCCAATAAGCACACATCGGATATTAGATACCGGCATAAAAAACGGTTAAATTTAATATGTATAATTTAATGTCCACCAAACATAGATTTTAGAGATAATATTATTTTACAAGAGATGAATTGACATATTTATGATTTATTTTATGAATATATACATATAAAAAGTAATGAATTACTTTTTGAAGTTGGTGCCAAACTCTATTTGATGTATATTAAGAATTGTAGCTAAATTATACCTAGTGCCATAATTAAAATGGGGATAATCATTATCGATTGTGATTGTTTGGCACCAACTTAAAAATGTAATTCATTACTTTTTATATGTATATATTCATAAAATAAATCATAAATATGTCAATTCATCTCTTGTAAAATAATATTATCTCTAAAATCTATGTTTGGTGGACATTAAATTATACATATTAAATTTAACCGTTTTTTATGCCGGTATCTAATATCCGATGTGTGCTTATTGGATAACGTTTTGGCCTTAGAGAACTTTAAAGAATTATTTAATTCTTTTTAGCGCTTTTTTGAAGTCGGTTGATATTTTTTTCTTAAAAAGCTTATTTTATTATAGTTAATGTTGTGTGACTTGGCCGTTGAAGGGTACACGTCAATGGGTCATCGTCAATGGGTAGCGGTTATGGCGACAGATTGGTGCAATGGTGTCGTGGAGCACCTGGTTTTGTACCTTTGTGTACCCTTCAACGGCCAAGTCACACAACATTAACTATAATAATAAAGAAATCGCAGTAAGGAACCTTAGACTTGGCACGACTTTTGAATTTGCAAATTAATTTAAATCTATACAGATTGTTATTGATTAGACAAAGTCGAATACTAATGCTATTACAATACAATTATACTGTTACGAAGTAAAGGCTGATACTGAAAAATTAAAACTGCATGTTTCTAGTGTTATGAAGGTATAATAGTTGAAACAATAGTTGACTTATTTCATCAAGATATTTCAACATAGTTCCAAAAGTATTTACGAACTTGATTTGTTCTACATGTTTTTGGGTCTTAGGATGAAATACTCATTAATAAAAATAAATATTTAGATAAGCATTTTTTTAACTATCGTATTCTTACAAATATTCCAAAAACAAGACGTACGCGGTCAAATAGGTGAAATATGAAAAATCGAAGCGATTTCGGACTTGCATGCTCTTTGAAGTTTTTTCCCCCAAAAGCGCTTGGCTACGGAAGTTGGCGTGAAGCGCGCTGGGACGTTGAGTGTTTGTTTATTTGCGGCCCGGCATTCCCAAGCCTTCGGGAAAAAGCATGGGCCTAACCCGGCCCGAAAAGAAAAGAGACCCGGCCGCGGGTCTTCATTTTTAATTTATATTTATTATTATTATATTATATTAATATATCAATTATGTATTATCTTATACTATAATGCGAGCAAAAATTGTGTGTGTGTGTGGGTAAATTTTATCTCAAAAACGGCTCTAACGATTTTCGCAAAAATTTGGATTTTACCATTTTCGGGCACGAGAAGACCATTGGGCTAGGTCACATGTTCGAGAAAATTCGATTATTGGGTCATTTGGGGTGTCAGGATCAAGCCTCGGGTGTCAGGATGGGTCAGGATCAAGCTATTTATATCTAGAGAACGGCTGGATCGATTTTAAGGAATTTTTGTATCCAATCGTTTTTTGGCACGAGAAAACAATTGAGCTGGGTCGCATGTTCGAAAAATTTTGATTAGTGGGTCATTTTTGGGTCATTGTGGGTCAAGCCATTTTTATTTAAAAAACGGCTCTAACGATTTCGACCAAATTTTATATTTTATCGTTTTGGATTACAAGAAGACCATTGGGTTAGTTAACATGTTCGAGAAAATTCGGTTATTGGGTCATTTTTGGGTCATTGTGGGTCATGCTATTTTTATCTAGAGATCTTCTGACGCAATTTTGACTAAAAATTGCATTCTATGGTTTTCGGGCGTGAGAAAAACATTGGCCTAGGTTACATGTTCGAGAAAAAATTTTAATGGGTCATATTGGGTCATTAAGGGTCTGGCTCAAACTATTTATATTTAAAGAACGGCGTGATGGATTATAACGAAATTTTGTATGTAACAGTTTTTTGACATGAGAAAACTAATGGGCTAAATCACATGTTTGAGAGATTTCGACTATGTGGGTCATTTGTGGATCATGATAGGTCATAATGGGTCATGGTCAAGCTATATCTAAAGAACAGGTGGATCGATTTTAACGAAATTTTGTATGCAACATTTTTTTGGGACTATAAAATCATTGGACTAGGTTACATGTTCGAAAAATTTCGATTAATGGGTCATTTTGGGTCATTAAGAGTCTGGGTCAAGCTATTTATATTTAAAGAATGGCGTGATGGATTATAACGAAATTTTGTATGTAACAGTTTTTTGACATGAGAAAACTAATGGGCTAAATCACATGTTTGAGAGATTTCGACTATGTGGGTCATTTGTGGATCATGATAGGTCATAATGGGTCATGGTCAAGCTATATCTAAAGAACAGGTGGATCGATTTTAACGAAATTTTGTATGCAACATTTTTTTGGGACTATAAAATCATTGGACTAGGTTACATGTTCGAAAAATTTCGATTAATGGGTCATTTTGGGTCATTAAGAGTCTGGGTCAAGCTATTTATATTTAAAGAATGGCGTGATGGATTATAACGAAATTTTGTATGTAACAGTTTTTTGACATGAGAAAACTAATGGGCTAAATCACATGTTTGAGGGATTTCGACTATGTGGGTCATTTGTGGATCATGATAGGTCATAATGGGTCATGGTCAAGCTATATCTAAAGAACAGGTGGATCAATTTTAACGAAATTTTGTATGCAACATTTTTTTGGGACTATAAAATCATTGGACTAGGTTACATGTTGGAAAAATTTCGATTAATGGGTCATTTTGGGTCATTAAGAGTCTGGGTCAAGCTATTTATATTTAAAGAATGGCGTGATGGATTATAACGAAATTTTGTATGTAACAGTTTTTTGACATGAGAAAACTAATGGGCTAAATCACATGTTTGAGAGATTTCGACTATGTGGGTCATTTGTGGATCATGATAGGTCATAATGGGTCATGGTCAAGCTATATCTAAAGAACAGGTGGATCGATTTTAACGAAATTTCGTATGCAACATTTTTTTGGGACTATAAAATCATTGGACTAGGTTACATGTTCAAAAAATTTCGATTAATGGGTCATTTTGGGTCATTAAGAGTCTGGGTCAAGCTATTTATATTTAAAGAATGGCGTGATGGATTATAACGAAATTTTGTATGTAACAGTTTTTTGACATGAGAAAACTAATGGGCTGAATCACATGTTTGAGAGATTTCGACTATGTGGGTCATTTGTGGATCATGATAGGTCATAATGGGTCATGGTCAAGCTATATCTAAAGAACAGGTGGATCGATTTTAACGAAATTTTGTATGCAACATTTTTTTGGGACTATAAAATCATTGGACTAGGTTACATGTTCGAAAAATTTCGATTAATGGGTCATTTTGGGTCATTAAGAGTCTGGGTCAAGCTATTTATATTTAAAGAATGGCGTGATGGATTATAACGAAATTTTGTATGTAACAGTTTTTTGACATGAGAAAACTAATGGGCTGAATCACATGTTTGAGAGATTTCGACTATGTGGGTCATTTGTGGATCATGATAGGTCATAATGGGTCATGGTCAAGCTATATCTAAAGAACAGGTGGATCGATTTTAACGAAATTTTGTATGCAACATTTTTTTGGGACTATAAAATCATTGGACTAGGTTACATGTTCGAAAAATTTCGATTAATGGGTCATTTTGGGTCATTAAGAGTCTGGGTCAAGCTATTTATATTTAAAGAATGGCGTGATGGATTATAACGAAATTTTGTATGTAACAGTTTTTTGACATGAGAAAACTAATGGGCTAAATCACATGTTTGAGAGATTTCGACTATGTGGGTCATTTGTGGATCATGATAGGTCATAATGGGTCATGGTCAAGCTATATCTAAAGAACAGGTGGATCGATTTTAACGAAATTTTGTATGCAACATTTTTTTGGGACTATAAAATCATTGGACTAGGTTACATGTTCGAAAAATTTCGATTAATGGGTCATTTTGGGTCATTAAGAGTCTGGGTCAAGCTATTTATATTTAAAGAATGGCGTGATGGATTATAACGAAATTTTGTATGTAACAGTTTTTTGACATGAGAAAACTAATGGGCTAAATCACATGTTTGAGAGATTTCGACTATGTGGGTCATTTGTGGATCATGATAGGTCATAATGGGTCATGGTCAAGCTATATCTAAAGAACAGGTGGATCGATTTTAACGAAATTTTGTATGCAACATTTTTTTGGGACTATAAAATCATTGGACTAGGTTACATGTTCGAAAAATTTCGATTAATGGGTCATTTTGGGTCATTAAGAGTCTGGGTCAAGCTATTTATATTTAAAGAATGGCGTGATGGATTATAACGAAATTTTGTATGTAACAGTTTTTTGACATGAGAAAACTAATGGGCTAAATCACATGTTTGAGAGATTTCGACTATGTGGGTCATTTGTGGATCATGATAGGTCATAATGGGTCATGGTCAAGCTATATCTAAAGAACAGGTGGATCGATTTTAACGAAATTTTGTATGCAACATTTTTTTGGGACTATAAAATCATTGGACTAGGTTACATGTTCGAAAAATTTCGATTAATGGGTCATTTTGGGTCATTAAGAGTCTGGGTCAAGCTATTTATATTTAAAGAATGGCGTGATGGATTATAACGAAATTTTGTATGTAACAGTTTTTTGACATGAGAAAACTAATGGGCTAAATCACATGTTTGAGAGATTTCGACTATGTGGGTCATTTGTGGATCATGATAGGTCATAATGGGTCATGGTCAAGCTATATCTAAAGAACAGGTGGATCGATTTTAACGAAATTTTGTATGCAACATTTTTTTGGGACTATAAAATCATTGGACTAGGTTACATGTTATTATGAATAATTCAAATTTTAAAAGTATTTATAACGCTGATGACATGCACTTTAGCAGTGACAAGAATATATGGAACTGAACCACAATATATTGGATGGGTCAATCCATTTCAAGTGGTCCAGAAAATATTTTTTTGGTCGCTCGACCATTTTTAAAAAATCTGAAATTTTTTTTACAACAACCCTAACATGATGGAAGTTCAAAATGACCGTTATTTTAATTTTACTATTTTTTGTTTGTGCATGGTGGCCATCTTTGTTTCATCGTGTGCAGCGATTTTCTCAGATACTAGGATACACAAAATTGTAAATATCTCGTCTTCTATTTTTCCAATTGAAATGGGGTTTGCAGCATTTTGTTCAGAATAAAATAGGCTAAATATACAGTGATAGAAAAAGTTTGAAAAATAAATTTTTACAGGTGAAATTTTAGCACAAAATGTACGATTTTTTCCAAAATCTATCCGTTTGCAAGAGGAAAATTTTCATGCAAGGGAAACTGTCAACCTTACACAATTTTTTCTACAAATAGGTCAAAAGTACGTGTACTCATACGCCAAGTTCCAGATCTGCGAGTTAATTTCTCTTTACGAAAAAAATTCCGAAATTCGTCAAAAATTTCAAAAATCGCGCTTTTTAGGCTTTGATATCTCTGGTGGGGCACGTGATAAAAATCTGAAATTTCGGCCTATGATTATATTATGTAGTAGCGTTATGTACAAAAAATTTCAAGAAGGAGATTTGACTACAAGCTGAGATATGACATGGAAAATATGTGAAAACAATACTGTCAAACTACTGTAAACCTACTATGTAATTGTTCAACAAGACTGTCAACCTTGCACAATTTTTTCTACAAATAGGTCAGAAGTGTTTGTACTCATACACCAAGTCCCATATCTGGGAAATGATTTCTCTTTCCGAAAAAAATTCCGAAATTCGTCGAAAATTTCAAAAATCGCACTTTTTAGGCTTTGATGTTTCTGGTGGAGCACGAAATAAAAATCTGAAATTCTGGCCTTTGATAGTATTGTGTAGTAGTGTTATGTACAAAAAATTTCAAGAAGGAGATTTGACTACAAGCTGAGATACGGTGATTTAAAAAATGTTAAGAAATGCTATTACGAGTACATTAGGAGAAATGAGATTAGTCTCTTTTATTACAATATTTACACAGAAAATATCGTTTCTTGAAAACAGTTAAATAATAAATATTTAATTTACAATATACTATGTATGCTCAGCAAAGAGCTTAACAATATTTACGAGAGATGTTATGAGTTCGGCCAATTACTGTTGTCAGACCATCAGGCTGTACTTTCTAAAAATTTTATTTGAAGCCCCCCACGTCTTGTCATCCCTTATTAACTTGAATGAAATTCTTTAGGTTTAATATCTGAAGCCATGTCAACTCGATCAGTTGCAATCCATTGTCTGTAATTTACTTTTCCTGAAATGTGTTCCGAGTAAAATTGTTGCAATAGCATTTCTAGTAGATTTGTTCATCTGGACAAATAGTGTATTGGCTTAGAATACATTCTGAATTGTTCAAATCACACAGAAGCATTTGAAAAAGATATTTGTAACTAACATTTAACTTTGTACCATAAAAAATTAATTTAAAATTTTGGAGGTATGAACAATTATATAGTACGTTACAATAGTTTGGCAGTATTGTTTTCACATATTGTCCATGTCATATCTCAGCTTGTAGTCAAATCTCCTTCTTGAAATTTTTTTTACATAACACTACTACACAATACTATCAAAGGCCAGAATTTCAGATTTTTATCTCGTGCTTCACCAGAGATATCAAAGCCTAAAAAGTGCGATTTTTGAAATTTTCGACGAATTTCGGAATTTTTTTCGCAAAGAGAAATCATTTCCCAGATCTGAGAGTTAGTGTATGAGTACACGCACTTTTGACCTATTTATAGAAAAAATTGTGCAAGGTTGACAGTCTTGTTGAACAATTACATAGTAGGTTTACAATAGTTTGGCAGTATTGTTTTCACATATTTTCCATGTCATATCTCAGCTTGTAGTCAAATCTCCTTCTTAAAATTTTTTGTACATAACGCTACTACACGATACAATCATAGGCCAAAATTTCAGATTTTTATCTCGTGCCCCACCAGAGATATCAAAGCCTAAAAAGTGCGATTTTTGAAATTTTTGACGAATTTCGGAATTTTTTTCGCAAAGAGATATTAACTCCCAGATCTGGGACTTGGTGTATGAGTACACGCACCTTTGACTTATTTGTAGAAAAAAATTGTGTAAGGTTGACAGTTTCCCTTGCATGAAAATTTTCCTCTTGCAAACGGATAGATTTTGGAAAAAATCGTAAACTTTGTGCTAAAATTTCCCCTGTAAAAATTTATTTTTCAAAATTTTTCTATCACTGTATATTTAGCCTATTTTATTCTAAACAAAATGCTGCAAACCCCATTTAAATTGGGAAAATAGAAGACGAGATATTTACAATTTTGTGTATCCTAGTATCTGAGAAAATCGCTGCACACGATGAAACAAAGATGGCCGCCAAGCACAAACAAAAAATAGTAGAATTAAAATAACGGTCATTTTGAACTTCCATCATGTTAGGGTTGTTGTACAAAAAATTTCAGATTTTTTAAAAATAGTCGAGCGACCAGTGCTGGACCACTTGAAATGGATTGACCCGGATAGAAGACATGATATAATTAATTTATTAGCATGCAAAACGTATGTGATATACAATGTGTTTAATATTCCACTAAATGTATAGTTGAAAAAAAAAACATTAATTATATATCATGTGTAACAATTGCTATGTTCATTGTACTATGGCAGAAGAAGAAAAAAATATATTTTTAGAAACGATGTTACGTTCACAAAGAATCTGAATGTCGACATTTGTTACCGAGTAGTAATAAAAAATTTTAAACACGTTTCGAAAATTATTAATTTAGTTTTTGAGTAATTTATTTTAACAAACCTCCTTAATAAATAAAATACTACAAAATATTTTATTAAAATATATTAAAAGATAAGGACTGTTTGATATTATAATTTTTATTTACCACGAAATTTTTGAATAAAATTAGAAATAAAATTGAAAAACATTTTTAAAAAATGCAATTGCATCATGCATTTGCCTAAAAATTTGCATATAAAATTATAAAGTTTATGTAGATTTTTTTAAAAAAAAATTAAATTTTACAAATTAATACAGGCACATTATGCCATTTATTAATTTATTATTTAAAAATAAGATATATTTATTTTCCGATGTTTTTTTAAACGTTAATATTAAAATTAAACGTATTTTTAAAAATCTTTATTGCATTCAATTTGCAATTGAATACAGATATCTCACATACAGTAAATCGGTGTCACGCTGGTCCTTTACATAAAACAAATAAAATAGAAAACGCCAAAACGCCCTTTAGTAAATTTTAACCGATGTGTTATCATAGTTTTTCCTTTAACCTTTTTATTTATTTATTTATTATTATTATTATTATTATTATTATTATTTTTTTTTTTTTTTTTTTTTTTTTTTTTTTTGACAGGAAATGCTTACCTTTTAAGAACGCTATTATAAAAAACTATTTTTCGTGGCTACTTTGTTCAAGGTAGCCGTTGATCCTTAGTAATTTTGGTTGCTTAAAAATGACATGGTAAAAATCGAGTCTGGAGTGTCAATTGAACTGTATTCAATTTATATGAAACTTAAAGAATGAACCCCAAACAGAAACTACTTTTTTCCAAAAATTTAGCTCCTTCGTTTTAAATGCTTTTAAAAAGCATTTAAATTGTAATCTTTAGTATCTCTTAAACGATCTGCCATTTGTAATATATAAAATGCCTCCGACAAAATAAATAAATAAATAAAAAGAATTACAATTTTTGAGATAAATATCTTTTAACCACTTGAAGTGCGGTGAAATTAAAATATATCCCACTTAATTTCTAATCGCAAAATGCCACATTGACAGCAAAATTTTGAAAAGAATAAATTTTAATTTTATCAAATACATGAAGAAAATTTAGTAAGAAAATAAAGAAGAAAAACTTTTATCGATTTTGAAATGAATTTATTTATGAATTCTGGTGTCATTCAATCATTACAAAAATTTAATAGGATAGAATTGCTTTGCCCCTCAAAGGGTTAATGATTAACTTTTTTTTCATAATAAGGATATTTCATATCCCATTTTAAATTTTTAGCTGCATAGCATAAAATGTCACTTTCTTTACAACTGGTCTGGCCACATTTTAAATAGTAGAATTATTAAAATTATTTCTAGATATTATGCGTATTTAATGCGTGAATATCCTAAGAATTTATATATAGACTGATGCATATTTGGAGATATTTTATAGTAATTTTAAACACGAATCTGTAGCCAATAGCAATATCAGTCCTCTGGCAAGACTTAGGATCTTAAACAGGATTTTTCAGCGTCAAAATTGAGTTTTAAACAATTAATATGAAACAATGAAAGCATTAAAAAATTCGAAAAAGAAAATATATTAAAGTTAGCGTATTAGAAATTTATTTCTTCTTCAAAAAATACGTTATATCTAATTGCCTAGTATATAATATTTGTTTAAGTGAAATTTATTAAGAAAATTTTCAAATAAAATCAATTTTCGCATTTTATGTTTAATTACACAAATGTTTTATATGCGATTAAATACATATCAAAAATACATTGAAGGTTTTACTTAGCTTTTTTTAGATTCATTCTTTTAATAAACTGTTTCAAGTAAATGAGACTTGTGATTATATAGGTTTTACTTAAAACACAATACAGAATATATGTTACTTGGGTTTCTATTTGTCTGCGCTCGTGTAACATCTTAAATGTCTCAACCGCGACTCACGGACGACTCACGGAAAGCTTTTTATTTATTTATTTATTTATTTATTTTAGATTCAGATTGTTTGATTCCTACCAGTTTTTAAAAATAGTGCAATTGCCTTTTTTTCTCCCTTCATTTTAATTATCTTGAAGAAGGTAAATATTTCTATTCAGAAAAATAAGGCCCAATTAATGCCTGGATTTAAAAAAAAATCTAGCCAATATTTATCGCATGAGATTATAAATGTTCTTCGCTAAATCATTGAAAAATTGTTTCCCTTTTTCTTCAATGTAATTTTGAGAGAAAATGCATGCAATTATTAAAACACTGAATTCTTATTTTTTAGGAATTTTTGGGGAAAAAGCCGGCAGGATTTTAACTCCTACATTTTCTGAAACAAAGATGATTAGCAACAATCTGAGAAATCTATCTATAGTTTCCATAGCAGCACCTGAATTGGAATTTTATTCCATACAGAATGGTGAGGAAACAATTTATGTTTATGATGCTCCTTACATACGTCTTTTGTCACAAATTTTCCAAGTACCTTATAAGGTAGTTCTGCCTCCTAAAGAAGATGCATTTGCTGTAAAATTACCTGATGGAAATTGGACAGATTATGTGGGAATGGTGCAACGTTCAGAAGTCGATATCGCAGTAAATGCTCCGATGAACTACGAGATATTTCAAGATGTGAATTTCAGCTACCCTTACATTTTTACCGATGTCACATTTGTGACGGATAAGCCAGAATCAAATCCTGAGAGTTTGGCCGTAACATATCCATTTCCTTCAGTATTATGGATTTTACTTATATTTACGATTTTCTTATTTTCATGCGGTTTATTTCTCCATGTGCACAGGAAACAAACATATCAAAATGTTCTATTTATGGCATTTGGAAGTTTATTAGAGAAATCCATCGACATGCGATTACGAAAATGCAATCTTAAATTGATCGTAGGTGCATGGCTTATGTTTGTGTTTGTTATTATTAACAGTTACAAGGCTGTTTTACTATCGGTACTCATACTACCACGATTTACAGGAATTAGAAATATACCAGATTTAGCAAAAGCTGCGGAACAAAATACTGTAACCTGTTACGCAAACAAAGGTTCTACTTTGCATCAAAATCTTCTGCAATCAGAATATGACACTTGGAGATCGGTTGCTAAATGTATGCAAAGGAATATTTTAAATCCAGAAAATGTTGAAGAAGCCTTCTTTAGGGCTTCGCCAAAAAAGGCACACGTAGCAGCTAGAATTTATTTAGGAGACTATGAAGATGTGTACTTTATTTCGGAAGATTCTTTTTATAACGTGATGTTTGCCATTTCGGTTTCAAAAACTTTCCTTCAACTCCGTTATTTAAACGAAAAGATTCATCGGTTATTTGCTGCAGGGCTGTTTCAGAAGGTAGCGAAAGATGAAACTTTTTTTCTGAAATTAAAAAGGAAATTTTTTTATTCTACTGAACCACCTACACGTAAAATATTACAACTTGAGGATCTGAAAGGAGCTTTCATAGCATTGTTTATTGGATATGGGCTATCAATAATTGTACTGTTAATTGAAATGGTAATTAAATATTTGCGTACATCAAATGCCGTGTTAACTGATAAAAGATCAAAAATTTTAAAGAAAATATTTATAAAAAACAGTTCACAGAATACCTAGAAAGTATTTTGCAAAAAATTCTGTACACAAAATCTTCAGCATGAAATCAATAGGACTTACTTTGAAACTGCGTCTGTTTCAGAAATATAATAAAATTCTTAATGCAACTTCGCCATTTCAAAAGAGTGAAGCTAAAGTACGATTTCTTTAAGTTATATCAATTAAAATGACGGCGAGAGATATTGAAAAAGTGTTAAAAGATTTTATTTGCGAATATTTATTGGAGAAATTTCATGCAAAATATAGCGAACAAAATTGCAAGCAAATATATATAAAAACCAATTCTCAGATGTCATTTTACGTTTAGATGGACACATATAGAATAGATTTTTTATTCGTTTACAAAATATTACTCTGCAAAAGATTTTATTCTAAAATATGTGCACTGAATTCTGTATTTGATTTCATTGTATGCAAATAAAATCTGACATTTTTAACAGCACAACATGTAAAACTGTCATTAAAATTTAACCAGTATTTTTTACTAACACACTTTTGTATTTAAAATTCAGTTTGAGACTAGCTCAATGGCATATTCAACTTACGTTCTCTAAAGCCTGCTTTACATACGGATTTTACTCTATTTCAATTATTAATTATACAGCGAAATTTGTCTGCAACTATTGCATAAATTATTATTGAACTCTCCAGATTAGTATGCAGTTTTACAAATGCGAAATAACTAGATTAAACTTTAAACTTACATAACTAATTTTCAGTAATTTTAATAAACTAATATACCTAATATCTCATAAAAGATTTGATTTTTTATTAATGTTGTATTACGATTGAAATATACAGTGGACATTCTCTCTCTTTCTGAACACTCTCTAATGTGAACATCCCTGTATTATGAACACATTCCGAACGTCCCAGCGAAACTCCATAGACTTAACAAAAGAAGAACTATTATGAACGCTACTTTTTGGTCTCCATTTCTATTCAACCTCTTTCTAAATTGAACATGTGCCTGCAATCTGAGTTCGAGTTCTCATCATGAAAATTAGGAGAAACTGTTACAGAAATATTAAAAGGTTCAATGAAAAATTAAGAATGATGCAGACAAAATCCCTCATAATACTTCAGATAAAATCTTCAGTCAAATGTTGGAACACCTGTTGCCACATTGTTGTCATCTGCATGTTGTAAAAAAGCCTTTGTAAAATAAATTTGTTTCAATTAGAAAATGTAAAAATTTAGTTTTTGATTTGTAGGTCACAATTGCTGTAAAGTAAAATAATCCACGTCATCTTGATTATTTCAAAAAATATTTTTATAGGAATTATTGTTAACCACAGCTTAACCTTTTCCGGCACACTGTGCCCGGTCTTGGATACCTAATTTTAATTCCAAACTTGCAATAGACACCAATAATAGTTTCGTAAAATTTCGCTTTTATAATGAAAGCTTAAAATAAGGACTTCAAAGTATCTGAAAAATTCTTTTTTTAAATTCCGGTGGCAGTCGATAATTCTCATTTTATTAACAGATTTTTCCCGTGCCGGAGAGGGTTATTTTAAACACTAATTTTGGAATTTTAGATTGATTTCATCGATTGATCAGCTACAGAAAAAATGGCACTTAAAGAAATTATTTTCTTATACATTTGTATCTACTTAATTTCAATCAATTTCATTTTCGACAATTATAGGACATTTTTTATTGGTTGTAGCAATCATGTTATTTTACTTATTTCTTAAAATGAAGGAAATATAATAAAAAAACAGCATCGACTTAATTTGATCAACTACTGGCTCAGTCCTCCTACATAGTAGTAGTGGTAATGCATTTTCTATCTCTCTCTATAATGAACACTCCCATAACCTGGACATATTCGGCCGATCCTACGAGTGTTCGGAATAGAGAGAGTCCACTGTATTTGCATTTTTTTTACATTCATCAGAAACAATCCTACATATTTAAATTCGTGTAACGTACCTAAAGAAATTGAAAATACTTGCAGATCATTTGTATTCTACTAAATTGCTTTTGTAGACGCAATTACAGGGCTGACTCGGAGTTTATTTTTTAATTTTACTTCTCACCACTTTATCTAAACAGAAATTCTTAATATACATTTTTGTAACCTTTTCATAAGAAATAAGTGATAAAACTTCTATTAAAAGAATATTGGTGCTGAAAGAATGTTAAAATAAGCGGGGATCAAACAATCATTTTTCGACCCAGAAATTACTTTAAATAAAATGCAACTTCTTAGATCACGGTAAATATTTTGCTTCAATTATTAAATAAATGTTCTGGGTCGAAAAAGAATTGTATGATTCGCGGATTATAAGCCGGAAATTACGGTAAGTAATAATAGCTCCCACAATAGTGCTTTGACAAAAAATATTTTAAGACATTTTCTACTTATAAATTCTTGAGAATGAAATCTGTAAAATTTACTCTGAATTTGATTATAAAAGACAATTTAACTTTACATTCTAATACAATACCACTATTTTTTATTCTAAAAAAATAATATTCTATAAAATAAATTGTCTGCCATCAACACTCCATTACATGTGCGACTTCTGAGGTAAAGAATATGTTCTGTGCAAAAACTAGCAATAAAAACCTGATTTTTATTTAAAACTATCATATTTAGGAGGAAATACACTAAAGTTAATGTTAAACTATTGACAAATATTTCTCATTCTTCATTTCGGTAATTTAATTACAATCTGATACACAGGATATACCACGTGGATGTCTATATAGATTTTTTTTTTTTTTTTTTTTTTTTTTTTTATCATTGCAATATATTTATTTTTTGAAATGGTACAAATAGAAAAAATCTTGAAGGGAAAAATGTACTTATAAAATGAAAAAGGGCACAAATACATAGAGTTGGACATGCATTTGAAACACTCTATGAAAACAAAATAAATAATTTTTCGAAAAACAAACGCAAAATTTGAAAAGACTTCTTAATCTGTAAACTTTTTAATTTTTTTTAATCTTTTCATGTTTTTAGAAAAGCTTTTAAGACTCTCCGACAACTTGTTTTATGACAGACTTCCTGGTCTCGCCTGTTTGATTTTTGCTATGCTAAACAGAAGCATTGTGACCGAAAAAAACTCATAACAATAAATGACATATTACTACCGATCATACAATTTCACATAATGACATAATACTGAAATAAAAAGAAAATGGCGATAAAAAATTGATTTAATCACAAATTTTTGGAAAATCTATTAACCACTTTACTGATTAATATTTTTGCAAAAAACTTCTAAATAAAGTCTATTTATTTTATGTCCTTTACTGAAATTTTAATCTTTTTACCAGTTATTTTTTTTCTGTATAAAAGAATCAGAAAAAGGTATGGATTAAGAAATACAAAATTTACAATAAAATTTTACTGGTGAGAATAGTTTATGACCAGAGTAAGGAAGCCCGCGTGTGGTACGCGCAAACGGGTGGCGAAAACAAATTGCCCATACGACGTACGGGCTAAACAGGAAAGCAGTTAATTTAAAATTTTGTTTATTGTGTGTGGTATTGTTATTACTCATTTAACCATGTTATTAATTTAACTAAAGTATTGAATGTTTGCATTTAACACGAATATAAAATGGCATGCGAAATCACTTATTTTCTAGTCAATTTTCTTATAAAATAAAAGCAAGTGCAAATTTTAATTTTTTAAGCTAAATATTCGCAAAATTCATAAGTAGTCTTAAAATATGGAATAGAAGTATATGTATGATAGACGTCTTCAAGGATAAACAACTTTAAGCACAGCCCAGATCAAAATTTTACTCATTTTTGAGCATACAAATTTCAGTTAACATATACAACGCAATTTTACAAAAAAAACATACAAACGTTTATGAAAATCATACGGTAATGTAATACTTTTTTAAATTTTCTTAATAAATTTTACTGCATATAATTACATTGCATTAAAAATGTGACAATTGCATGCCAATGCTGTTTAAAATAAAAAAAATCCAAAGATTTATAGAGAGTGAGAATTAGAGCTTAATAAAAAAAATTTAGTACAAGGTTCGCACACTCTTTATATTTTGTAAGGACTCTAGCACCACTGTTAATAACACGGAAATTTGTATTTAATTTTTAAAGAAACCGAGCTCCCCTCCTCAATTCGCAATTTTTTTCTGCAGTGAAATACATTGAAAATACTGTAAAAATTTAGTGGTGGTAATGTGCGAACTATTTGTTTTATTTATTTTTTTTTTCATATCAGGATCTCGCATTATTCTTTGGAACCAATTGTGTTTAAAAAGTGAGTTAGAGTGAAAACACAATTTGTTGACAACTGACCAATAGCTAACTCATCAATAACTCAGCAGTAATTGAACTGAGGTGATAAAAGTCATGAGATACCCTGCTAATAGCGCGTCGGTATTCCGTTTGCCCGGCGAACTGCAGCAACACGATGTGGCATGGACTCCACAAGTTCTTGAAAGTCTTTTGCAGAAATATTTAGCCATGCAGCTTCTATAAACGCCCATAATTCCGAAAGTGTTGCCGGTAGAATATTTTGTGCGCAAAATAATCTCTCAATTATGTCCCATAAATGTTCGATGAGATTCATGTAGGACGATCGTGTTGGCCAAATCATCCGCTGGAATTTTCCAGAATGTTCTTCAAACCAATCGCGAATAGCCACCACCATCTTGCACAATGCCTTCTTGACAACCTGGGTCCATGGCTTCATTGTACACTCGGTACACTCGTACCCTTCCTCAGCTTTTACCAATAGAAATCGTGACTCATCTGACCAGGCCACTTTTCCCAATAGTCTACAGTCCAACTGATATGGTCACGAGCCCAAGAGCGCTGTTGACGATGTCGTGCTGTTATTTATTCCATCCAAGTCGGTCTTCTGCTGCTATAGCCCATTAAACTGTCAGACTGTCCTAAAGGACACGCCCATCGGACGTGTGCCACAATTATTCCTGCAGTTATTTCACGCAGCGTTGCTTGTCATTTCACACTAACAAGTCTACGCAGACGTCGGTAGTCGCGGTCATTAAGTGCCTGTGGTCGACCACTGCGTTGTCCATAATGGGAGATTTTGCCAGAATATAGGTGTTTTTGACACACTGTGGATCTCGGAATGTTAAATTCCGTAACGGTTTTTGAAGTAAAATATCACATGCGCCAAGCTCCAGTTAGCATACTGCGCTCGAAATCCTTTAATTCTCATCAGGTGGCCATAATCACATAATTAACAAATTCACACGAAGCATTTGAACACAAATGAAAGTCCTTACCAGGCACGGGCCATTTATTAAATTGCAAGCGACACTACTGCCATCTATATATTTGCAAATTGCTAATTCGTGACTTTTGTCACCTCAGTGTATACTGAAATAAGCATGAAAATGCTTCCAAAGTAATGTTATCTATGCGAAACTTAGACTCTGATACACTATATGACCAAAGATGACCACCGACTGGCGATTTTAGACATTTGGTTAAATATCTAGAAAAATACATGAGGAATTATTCTGAAATTCAAAGTGTATAAGTATAATAGCACAAGTCATACATTTCCGTGAAGATTTTTTCCCGAAACTCCATAAGGGACCATCAAAAAAATAAAAAAATAATGAATATATTTTGAATAACCCTGTCAAAACTAATGTAGCAAATACGCTCAAACTGTAGATTATGATTAAGTGGCTTATTGTGATAAACTGTGTTCATTTTTATGTCAATAGCATGTATACGCGTAGAAGAAATAAGGTTTTATATAAAAACAATCCAAAATTTTTAATGTAAAATAATATTCTTTTCTGAAAATATGACAAACAACATTGCACACAAAACCCTGTAATCATTATTAAAAAATAATAAAAATTGTATGAAAAAATGAGTAGGTTTACTAAATAATTTTTCACTGCGCATGCATCAACGATATCAAAATTTCATTTTCATTTTATGTTAGCGAAATGTGTAGACAGAGCAACTTTTGTAAAAGTCTCAAAATTATAGTTTGAAAATTATGAAAGTGATCGTCTATACAATAAGCAAAAAATCAGTTATTCCTAAAATGAAGCTAAAAAATGAGGGATTTCATCCAAACGTATTAGTTCGTCTCAAATTATGTATACTATATTGACATTAATCAATGAATATATGGATACAACCCCTCTTGTTTTTGCTTCATTTTGAGAATATCATATTTTCAACTTATTCTTTTGGCGATTATTTTCAGAATTTTCAAGTTATGGTTTTGAGATTTTCATAAAAGTTTCTCTATGCATTTTACTAATATAATATTCAAATGAAATTTTGATATCGTTAACGCATGCGCAGTGAAAAACTATCTGCTTAACCTACTCATTTTTCATACAATTTTTAGTATTTTTGAATTCTGTTTACAACATATGGTGTGCAATGTTGTTTGTCATATTTTCAGAAAAGAACATTATATTAATTTCAAATTAAAAGCAAAAATGTTGGAAACATTTAGGACTATTTTCCTAAAAACCTTAATTTTTCTACGAGTGTACATGCTAATACTTGACTTTTTTTTTCTTTTTCTTTTTATTTAATTTTAATTCTTTTTCTTTTGTAGGATAGCTGAGTATGATTTATAATTGGGCTAGTTTTTACTTTTTCGATTTTTGTTATATATTTTTTATACTATGATAGTTTTAGTTTAAGAACCGGCTCTAACCGGTTTCAAAAGTTAAAGTTTTTTTTTCTTTTTTTTAAATCTGAAACCAAAATTAAAAAAGTAAAAATAAGCCCGATTGTAGATCGCCCTCAGGCATCCTTGCAAAAAAGGAAAAACAATAATTGGTATATTTGAAAACATCGTCCCCATAGACTTAACATTATCATTCAGGACTTTTTCAGTGAGTAATGTGGGGCCTTAATATACTCAAGCGATTTTGATTTTTTTTAAAAGGCCTTTTCGTGGTGTAGTATAAAATAAATAGCATATGTTGCAGATAGCTGAAAAAAAAATGCCATTAGTTAGAGAAAACAAAAGTTATAAATGCAAAATGTACGAGATAATGTCGTTGAACTAAATGCTAAGTTGAGCAAAAAAGTTCTGGGAAATTTGTGAAAGTTGTGTTATTATGCGCAAATTAACAATAAAAGCAACAAGTTGGAAATTGCAGGTAAAGCGAAGCAAATGATTGTATGTTCGTTCTATTACGAAGTTTTAAAAATATTCAGAACTTGTTGTTATCGTTCACAGTACTTCGGATACAGTATTGTGGTCGAAATTTTTATGTGCTTCTGTAAATGCTATCTACTTTCTATTATACAGAAAGTAACTTGTACTAAACTTCAGCAACGTATATCTGTTTCATGAAATGTGAAATAGTTTCATATAATTAAAACACGCCACAAATAATGTTACCCCGTATACCATTATGTAGTGGAATACTTCTGTGCCGCCCTGTAAATTAGTAATAAATATTCTTTGCATTATAGATTGTACAAAATGTAAATTTTAGTACATAGTTCATACATTCATTCCAATTCTAATATAGTCGAATGAGTATAACATCATTAAAATGTACTTGAAACTTTTTTCCTATTAGCCGTAATGTATCGGAATAATTTTGAATGTCCCTGTAATTGAACCATGCATCTGATTTTCATAAAATTTAAATTGACTCGACAAAATAATGTAATATTTACTAATTTTAAATTTCAAACGATTCGGTTGGGTAGTTTCAGCGTTGTTATATGTAGACAAACGGACGGTCTAAACAACAACTATAGTTGCTACGTATTTACATAATTACGGTCGCAGGACCTTTTTTCATAGTAGAGTCCATCCTTGTACACGACTTTCTGCCTACGTTCTGCCAGATTTCAAATTTGCTTGAAGTATCATGGTGGCTCCTTGGGATCAGAAAAATCTTCACACGCTCCTTCAACTTTATTAAATAATGTAAATCGAGGGCCCTTAAAAACTATTGCATAATCGGAGTGAGCCTCTTCTGAACCGAAATTCCTGAACTCCTATACATGTACCACTAGGACTTGCATATACAATAGAAATTCTGCTAATTTTTAGATTAAAAATTTCCCAGATTAGTTATTTCCCAGAACTTAATAAAAAAAATTAGGCGCCGAAAATATAACTGTCTGTGAATGATCTTGAAAATTGTCAAGTAAATATGGGTTCCAAATTTCAACAAAATCAGTTGGATAGTTTCTGAGGTGATAGCTCTTCATTCTCGCATATTTTCTATAGGTTTGCACCCAATCTTGCCTTTCTTCAAGGTGTGTTTTTCAGGTTATTTAACACGACTACTTGTGTATGTGAAATGTTTCTGTTCAATTTAAAAATAATTGACATTGCAGTAGACTCGATAAACTTGGATTTTTTGGATATGCCTAGTCCTGGATAAGCGAATATCTTAAATAATCGAATTCGAGTAAATTTGAATTTAAATTTTTGAAAAATGATTGTAAAATAATTATACAATAGCACAATAATGCTTCAATGAATGCAAAACAAAAAATAACATGTATGTAATTATAGTTAGACTCATAATTAGTAAAATATGAACAAATATAAATGTAAATTGCATCCCTTTAATGTGAAGTTTGGAATTACAGAAGTATGTTTTCTTTTTTCACTTTGTTCTTTCATGAGTTTTACTACACAAGTTTCTCAATAGCATTTTTTCATCAAGAGCGGTTTCATCTTTCCACAATAAAACAAATTGTGAAGAAAATATTTAAAGTAATCTGTAAAAAATCTGTAGGCAATTGGTTCCTTTTTTAGAAAAATTCTGCAGATAGTTTTAAAGATGTCTTAAGAAATTCTGCCCATTCTGCCAAACTTTCCTATTAGACAACTTTTATGAAATACAAAAAACTACATTTTGATATCTGCCAAACTCACAGATATATTAAAAGCTGCACTTCGTGGCTTACACCACTTAAGCATATCAATCAGCGACACGATGCATTTTGAATATAATATAGAAAAGTGTAAAAGTGTTAAATTGTTAAGATGGATATTTTTTTTATCTCTCTTTTTAAAAGGGCATGTACCGAGACTTCTATGAATCATAAGGGTATTGAGACTAAAATGGCAGGACCGAAATGTTTTATTGAAATTTTCAATATTAGTTTTGTAAAGGTATTACCTATTGTAAGTGTATTTTGTTTTTGCCTTTAATAAATGTATTATTGTTCACTTCATCAGCTATCTTTATTTTTTCATGAAATACACTTGAAAACTCTTCACTCCGTTCCTAAGTGTATACCTTTCCATGCAGAGAAATTCATAAACATCAAGATATTAGCCTATTTCCACAAATATTTCATCTAGACACATAGTTCTATATACAAGGCTTCATTTAACTCTTTGAGGTGCAAGCAATAATGTCTCTATAATATTGAACTCTCACCGGAAAAATTAAAAAAAAATTTCTTTTAAAAAAAAAAAAAAAAAAAAGGCAACTTTTTCTTCATTTTGGCGCAAAAGTTAAAAATATAAAATTTCGTTGAAAATTTTTGGCGAGAATCACGTTTAGTTAAGGTTTGATAAAATATATATCCCACTGTCCCTCAAGGGTTTAAAAAGAGGAAAATTTAATGACATAATTTGCTGTACTCTGATGAAAATACGTTTCTGTCATTACAAATTATGGAAGCTAATTTTTTATACGTTCCCCGTAGAATAAACATTCCATGTAAGAAACATTTATAAATACTAGAAATTACATTTCGATACCTGCAAAACTCAGAGATATATTTGAAGCAAAACTTCGTGATTTACACCACTTAAGCATATCGCTCAGCGGCATGATGTATTTTGAATATATTATAGAAAACAAGCCAAAAATTATGGGTTATTTAAACGGATGAATCTTTATGACTTTTCAAAAATATCATGATGTATTTTGCAAGCAACGAAATTTTATTTCCGAATGTATCTTTCATATAAGCAATTCTAATGGAAAGAAGAACTGTTTTAACATTACTGGATCCCACATTCGTTGTACCAATGAAATTCAAAATCTGATTTTTTATCTTAAAACATATCGCGTCAAATTTATTTTTTGTTTACTTTCATTTGTTGCTACTGCGTTTGACATTTCTTTGTCGCTAGAATTTATTGTGTTTCCCGCCGCAATGCGTTTCTCCTACGTCTGTCAAAACAAAAAATGTTTATGTGGCATTTCAGACATTTTGTACCAAAAAATGTCGATTACATTTTTTGTTTACTTTCATTTGTTGCTACTGCGTTTGACATTTCTTTGTCGCTAGAATTTATTGTGTTTCCCGCCGCAATGCGTTTCTCCTACGTCTGTCAAAACAAAAAATGTTTATGTGGCATTTCAGACATTTTGTACCAAAAAATGTCGATTACATTTTTTGTTTACTTTCATTTGTTGCTACTGCGTTTGACATTTCTTTGTCGCTAGAGTTTATTGTGTTTCCCGCCGCAATGCGTTTCTCCTACGTCTGTCAAAACAAAAAATGTTTATGTGGCATTTCAGACATTTTGTACCAAAAAAGTACATTAGAACAGTACATTAGAACAGCCCTGTATTTCATATGTCAGTTCATATAATGAGAAAATTTAGCTTAGCAAAAAAATACCCAGTAGCTTGAAATTTCTTTTTCAGCAATTCATACTATTAGATAGAAACATACTTGAATACTTTTGTTCAGCCCTGTAGTTTACATTGTACCTTTATTACACGTCAGCATATGCTTAACATCATGCGTTAAGCATAGATTATGAAGCACTTTCCAACACTTAATGAAATCTTTAACAAAACTTTGTTATTTAGGGAAATAATAGTATATAGCCAAATATACCCAAATATGTATTCCAGTACATTAGAACAGCCCTGTATTTCATATGTCAGTTCATATAATGAGAAAATTTAGCTTAGCAAAAAAATACCCAGTAGCTTGAAATTTCTTTTTCAGCAATTCATACTATTAGATAGATAGATTAGATTACTTTATTACACGTCAGCATTAGGCTAAAATTTATTGTAAACTAAAACACTTTTAAAACAACTGAAATCACATTCTCATAAATCATCATTCATAGGCGTCCATGTACCGAATTCTTTGCGTGGACCTGTATATCCCTTTATCTATATTCTGCAAACATTTCTCAGTAAATTGAATGCAGTTCAGCGTAAAAATGCATGGCTTATTTAAGAACCACCTTTAAATAATTTACGCTCATATTCAGTAACGTTGGTGAGCTCTTTTGGGTAGCACTGTATATCAACTATAACATTTATACACATCATATAATGTGCATATATTTAGCGAAATATAAACGCGAATATCATAATTAAAATGCATTTCATACCTTCATCAGCCATCATCGGACACATATACGGTACTTAGGAAAGAATATACTATTTGAAATCTTTTGTGTGGCCCTGTAAATGCTATGCACTTCATATTATGCAAGACAGTAGCGTATAATTTATATTAAGCTTCAGTGACATATATCAATTTTATTATACATGAAAAAGCTTAATACATTTAAAATATGTCACACACAATTCTCCCTTTTACTATTATCTAATGGAATTCTTTTGTGTGGCTTTGTAAATGAATAATAGCTACATTTTCACCTTATATTTTATAGAATGCATATTTTAATATGTTTGACAGGGTATAACATCTTTAAAATTCCTTTGAAACGATTTTTTCCCATAGGCCGTAATGTAATAGGAAACTTTTGATTCGCCCTGTAGATAAACTAATCATAATAGAAACTTCATTTTCAATAGGGTTCGTGCTAGGGTAAACGTCAATAACGTCCTAAAATTTCATAGCAATCCGAGTATATTAACGATTTTTCCCCATAGGCCGTAATGTAATGGGAAACTTTTGATTCTCTGTGTAGATAAACTAATCATGGTAGATACTTCATTTACAATAGGGTTCGTGCAAGGATAAACGTCAATAACGTCCTAAAATTTCATGGCAATTCGAGTATATTAACGATTTTCCCCCATAGGCCGTAATGTAATGGGAAACTTTTGATTCTCTCTGTAGATAAACTAATCATGGTAGATACTTCATTTTCAATAGGGTTCGTGCTAGGGTAAACCTCAATAACATATAAAAATTTCATAGCAATCCGAGTATATTTACGGGAGTTAGAGTGCGGACAGATGGCCATCCGGACAGACGGCCAGACGGCCATCCGGCCAGACGGACATTTATGAGAGTTAGAGCGCGGACAGACGGCCAGACAAACCGAATGCATAAGCACTTTTCAACTTTGTTGGAAAGTGCTAAAAAGGACAAACAAAAGGATTTCAGAAGATTGAATGAAATTTTTAAGCCTTAAAAATAAAAATCAATCTTTCCAGAATACTCATGGCTCCCCTTAACACATATATTGACAATGAGTTACAGAGAGAAAATGAAGGTTGTATTAGTCTTCGGCGCTTTTGGTATTTTGAATGACTGGGTATTTCAGGCGTTTTGGTCGTGAAAGAGTTAAAAGTGAAAGAATTAAAGTGAAAGAATTCTGATCTATATTTAAATCACGAGACCTCAAATGTTTGTTTTAATTAATATTCATGCTGTATTTTCCATATTTAATAAATTATAGCTTTTCTTTACTCATATAATTAAATGTATACATTTTATGCGCTTGAAACCATCCTATAGTATGCATCCATATTACAATAAAACAATATACAAACAGAAGACATAAAAATATCTTCTTCAAGATTGAAAATTAAAAGTTCGAAATTATAATTTTGCGAGGATGACGCACTTTGAAACATAGAACAGAAAATAACAAAAATCCTTTGAATGGAAAAATATAAAACTTTCACCCTATCTTCTTGAAAAACGGAAATAATGGAAAATTATAATTATGCGATGAATAAACTTTTAAACATAAACCTAGAAGAAAAAACAACAAAAACCTAGAAGGAAAAAAATATAACACTCACACCAGTTAAAAAAACTTGAAATATTTTATAAGATTTTTTGAAGCACATCGACAGCAACTCTGAAATTGCATGTTTTGCATTTCTTTTATACAAAGTTGTCGTCTTAGATAACTACAGATTTAAGCAACATGGTAAGAACAGGGAGGAACTTAGAAGGAAATAACCTAGATAATTACAGATTTTTCCCATAGTCTCAGGTTCATCGGATTTTATACAACGCTCCTTAGATCTCGAAAAAGAGGGGTGGGATCTAATATTATAATACAACTTGAGTACTTCTATCTTTACAAGAAGAAAGTATTGGATTCATGAAAATTTTCGACTTCCGGTTTTCGACGGATTTATACGTTTTAGAAGGTCCTGAACACGTGTTGACTATTTTTAGAAAATGTCTGTCTGTGAGCCTGTCAGTCTGTCTGTCTGTATGTGACAAAAACTTTGTAGGCACTCTATCTCAAGAATTAATGCTCGAAATTTAATAAAATTTTATATTCAGTTAGACCTTGATATGAATTAGTGCCTATTGGTTTTTGGTGAAAATTGGCCTGCAGGTGGCGCTGCTATGCTACGTTTTTCATGATTTTCAAGATTGCTATATCTCAAGAACTAATGCACAGAATTTCACCAAACTTCAGATTCTGTGACCCCTTGATATACATAGACGCTGATTAAGTTTGAGTGTAAATTGACCAGCAGGTGGCGCTGCTATGCCACGTTTTTTCATGATTTTCATGATAGCTATATCTCAAGAACTAAAGCACAGAATTTCACCAAACTTCAGATTCTGCGATACCTTGAGAGACATAGCCGCTGATAAGGTTTTGGTGTGAACTGCCCTATAGGTGGCGCTGCTATGCTACATTTTGCACGATTTTTGCGATAGCTATATCTCAAGAACTAATGCAGAGAACTTCATAAAATTTTTGTTTCTTTTACACTAGAATACATAACATAATTAGACGCTGATTACATTTTGGTATTAACCTTGCAACAGGTGGTGCAGCTATGTTGCATTTTGCTCGATTTTTCCGATAGCTATATCTCAAGAACCAACGCACAGAATTTCATCAAAGTTCAGATTTTGTTACAAAATGACATATAACATAATTACACGATGATTACGTTTCGTTATAAATCCTTCAACTGATGGTGCTGCTGTGCTATATTTTACACGATTTTTTTAAACTAGCTATATCTCAAGAACTAATGCACAGAATTTCATCAAACTTCAGATTCTCTTACACCATAACATAATTATACGTTTTCTTACGTTTTGGCATAAATTGTCCAAGATATGGTGTTGCTGTGCTACGTTTTGCAAGTTTTTTGTTATAACTATATCCCAAGAACTAATGGACGAAATTCCATCAAATTTCAAATTCTGTTAGGTCTTGACATCAATAGATGCTTATTAGGTTTTAGTATAAACTAGCGCACCCGACAGACGTTGTCCTGTCACCGACAGACGTTGTCCTTCTTGGCACCGACTCCAGAAAATCAAATAAATGTACGTAAATATGGTAATACGCAGAATAAACACTACGCTCTTAATTTAATTTCTTATTGCAATTATGTAAGGAAATTATTTTTTATTCTTCATTAGTTTTTGAAGTCGGTTCAATTTTTGATAGGAAAGTTTATTTTCTTCTTTTTAGTTAACGAGTTTCTGAAATCGGTTAATCCGAAAAAAAAAAAAAAAAAAAAAAAAAAAAAAAAAAAAAAAAAAAAAGGATATATTACTTAAAGAATACATGTTTGTCAGGAGTGGGGTTCGAACACGCGATCTCTTTCTTCAAGAAACAGAGCTTCAATCTGGCGCCTTAGACCGCTCAGACATTCCGTCTGCACTCTATTCATCAAACTTATTCAACACTTTTAATTAGCGAAAAATCACTAACTATTAGTTTTTGCCTAATTACAAAAAAAAAGTACTGAATCAAATTCGATGAAACGTGAGTCTAAACCATTCTCAATTCCACTGGAACACACACACAAAATTTTATTAAAATCGGTCCAGTCGTTTAGGAGGAGTTCAGTGACACACGCACAGAAGATTTTTATATATAAAGATAAGCATTGGAAATTTGAGGTTTTTGCGAAGAAGACATCGACAAATTAGGAAAATGTGAATTATCTCACGAACTACTGGATTTAAAAGAATTTGCTTAGTACCGTTCGATTCAGAATAAAAAAATGCACTAAAATATGTTATCAGTTGAAAAATAATTATAAAAGCCGACTTTTGAGGAAATTTTTACAAGTTCGTTCTTTTTTCTACTCATCTTAGGGGTGGAATTTTCGAAAATCCATTTTTAGCGGCACTCGATGTTTTAAAAAGTATTTTTACCCCAATTTTCAAGATTTTTGGATCGGTAGATTTTTTTTTGTGCTATGATTAATACGAAATCCTGACTTTCTTTAATATATAGCACTTTTAATTAGTGAAAAATCACTAACTATTAGTTTTTGCCTAATTACTAAAAAAGTACTGAATCAATTTCGACGAAATGTGAATCTAAACCATTCTCGAATCTACTGGAACACACACACAAAATTTCACCAAAATCGGTCCAGTCGTTTAGGAGGAGTTCAATTACATACACACGCGCTGATTCTTTGTCAATGTAATGATATTTAACAATTGTTTCAATTTGTGAATTTAAACAAGCACCATTTATATCACCTCAATAAGGGTAGTAGATATGATGATAATACTTTCCATATACCTATTTCCAAATTAAGATGCGTATTAAAAAGTAGCATAAGAATGAAATTACAACGTATTTTGTTGGTTATAAAAGATTTTTAATTTTGTATATGCTTCGCTTTAAACAATTTTAAGTTCATTTTTATTTTCTTTTTGCATTTATTTTTACTTTTGCCACAAATAGATGGTGCCACAAAAGATTTTCGAATTTTTCATATCAAATTAGGATCAATTTTTTTTATTTTTTTAAATGATGAGAAAAGTTCAATAATGATTAAACAAAAGGTTAAAATAAAAAATGTATATTTAAATTGCAATTAATGTTCGATTTTAAATTTTCAAACTGAGAATATTAAATTACAATAAAAAATATATTAATAAAACAATTAAGGAGAAAATCCATTTCAGTCCTCCAGTATTTTTATCTTATTCATTCCATTCATTAGAGCAATATATAAAGAATGTTTCTATAAATCATGAATTGACACAATTATTTCATGTCATTACATTGATAAATAATAAATGGAATACATTTAAGGACACTTAAAAAAAGTTAGCTATTTCATATAAAAATTTAGTTACAATTAAAAAAATACGTTAAAATTATAATTGAGTACGTGTTTAGTCAACTTTAATTACAAGTATAATTACAGGACAAAAAAAGAAAACGTAGCGCGTTCCGGAATCGAGGTCCGTGGATCTATGACCTAATGCTCTTCCGAATAAGCTACACCAACATAAGGGATACATTACAAAGTAAATACTATAGTTGTATTGTAATATTAGACCCCCCCCCCCCTCCTGTTTATCGTTGTATAAAATCTGTTGAATCTGAAACTCTACCTTGCAACATATATAAAAACAATCTTAATCTGTGATTATCTAAGTCGGTCCTAGAGGGAAAGAAAGGAAAGCTTTGGAAACCGTAACTAACTGAAACAATGCAAACTGTTCTTCTAGGAAACACACTCAAAGGGGAAGTCCAATCGTAGGCTGCTTTATTGCATCCGCCAAGTATTTTTGTAGTAAATCTTTTTACACCAACTCCCTCGCGAGAATTCAAAACGACTTTTCTTTTGGCACGTGTCGAGACTTAAAGACTGTGAAAGATTTTTTTAATATGATTTGTTTTTTGTGATATATTTTCTATATTGCAAATAGATAGCCGATGAACACGTACAATTGAAAAATCTACAGTGATGCACAACTTGTTATACAATAAATTTTAAATATTTTTCACTCGAAAACTAACATAACAACGAACAGATTTATATAATCTTCTACCACTAACGCATTGTATGATCTTCGACCCAACTCTCAAGTAAGGGTTTTTTACTCCCTCCACGAAAGGGGCGGGGAGACGCACTGCTTTGGCGAATTCCCGCAATAGCCAAAATAGATACGTCATAAGTGTGAGAATGCTGTGTCAGAGTGTGAGAATTTAGGAGTAATTAGGAATGATTAATGATGTATACTGATAACGGTATGTACGGTAACGTAAAAGCGGAAGTGTGAAATGCGAAAAAACAGACCATTATATACTCCATTTTTTGACTGCGTTTAAAGATTTTTACTTTCGGAACACATGTCATTTTCTACCTTGAAAAAAACATTAAGGGTTCCCTGATAGAAACGTTTCTACACGATGGAAAATAACTTGATATACGACCCCTGACCTTGGTGCCCGATAGTGCATGCCATGTGAATATTTTTTCTTATCTTGCTTTAAAAGTTGTTTAGAACACAGATCTAAGGATAAATATATGTATGTTTTTTAGTATATCACTGTGTTATATTCGTTGCATACATCTGTAGGATAATGAAATGGAATGCAATATATTATTTTTATATAAAATAATGCTTAGAAACAAAATATTAATTATTTTAAAGTAGATGAAAGAGATTTTTTAAACAGTCTTATTTTTCTTATTATTGGAGAGCCAAGCAATAGAACTGCAACAATATTAAAATTTAAGTCTTGAAGTTTTTAATTTATTTTGCTATTCTAATTTTCAACTGCGTTTCTCAAAAATACTTTTAGAATATTTTTAATTCTACGGAGAGACAAGTAAAGAAAAAGTAAATCATACTATCCGACAAATATGAATAAATATCATTATTTTTTGTTTAATTATGTCTATTTAACGGTTTTTAATTTACACTTTCCGAAAAAAGTATAATGCGAAGCAGGGTAATATGATTTAGTTCTACATTTAAAAAAAGTTTTATCAAAAAGCTGATATATTTTCATATTATTAATCTATTTGAAATAATATCTTCCGAATTTGTTTAAAATGCAAGTAAATGTAGAACTGGAAATATCATATAATGTAAATAACTTGAATTTTTAAGCATGGATTGAACATGTGTACAAGACACATATTAAAGTTTTTGAACAGTAGTTTTTAATGAAAAGTAGGTCAGCCACCTATAGAACATGACGACAATCGCATGGTCGAATTCGATTAAGACAGCACTAGAAAAGTATTTTTCTTTGCTAGACTATGTCTAGTTGTAAAAGACATTTTCTCATTAACTTTTAATTATATAACCGTGTTAACTGGAGACACAACCATATTCAAAATATTTTTGTAATCGAATAGTTGTTTCCGGTAAGTGATTAACAACTGGAATTATAAGAATTATTCTCTCAGGAAAATGATTTTTTTCCTCCTTTCTTGCGCTTTCGTATCTGGAAATTAGGTTCAAAATGCCAAATTTGACTGGGTGTTTGTTTCCAAAAAAGAAAAAACAGTTCGATTGGATCATTTCTGAATAAGGTCATCTGCTAATTTGATGCGTTTATGAACAAAAATGAATTTAAAAATGGGTCATAAACTAGCCAATTTGCATTTGAGAAAATCCTTAAACAAGAAATAAACAAACATTAGTTTGACAATAATGTCAAGCTCTCCAAACTTTTATCCAAATTCATCTCTATAAATGGTGCCTACATGTCTCAATTTTCTATAATTGCACCATAATCACTTAACTTGCAAGGTGTGTTTTTCATTTTATTTATATTGTAAATTCCAAATATTATTAGTTTATAATAAGAAATCGAATAAAATAAAAATTTCCGGAGAACAAAATTAAGGATGTACAATGATGGCTTGTTTGTATAATTTATAGATTTGTCTACTGATCTCAAAATCCCATTTTTCTAAAATCAGTTTATTCATTGTCTGGTTTTTTCAACTTTACAATCAATTGGAATATTAATTAATTTTTGAAGTGAAATTTTTATATTAAAAAGAAAGAAAGAAAAAAATTGCATATGGAAATACAATAACTTTCTGTAATGCGAACTCTGCGTTCATCCTCAAAAAGATTTTCATGCTCTGTGAATTTATAGACATAAGAATAAAAATTGAATTGTCTAAAGTAAAATATTGTCTACTGTTAAAAAAAAAAAAAAAAAAAAAAAAAAAAAAAAATCAGTTTTTGATCGATTTTGCCTTAGGCAAAGTTTATTTTATTTAAAATCAAAAGTTAAAGTTTAGATAAATAAAAAAGCCACCTTAAGAAGTAAATATGTCAGAAATTATGAATAAATTCCACATGAATTATCAAGACCCTCACTCATGCCTCCCCCCCCCCCCATAAAAAAAAAGTTTGAGAATGCTGTTGTACTTAAAAAAAAATTGCCAAATATTTTTAAAACTTTAATAAAAGTTATAACACACATTCAATTTCCGATAGACCTGGCAAAATTTCCAAATATAATTTCATTTGACAATTTAAATTCCTCCCCCCCCCCCACCCAACCAATGTAAAGTCTCAGCGATGATCCTGCATATTCCTATGAACCAAAATCCTCTAATAATAATAAAATAACTTTAATAGTATCATATTTCTCTCATATTTCATTTAAAATATTATTTTGTGTATTTAAGTCAATTATAGATCAAGTGGGATTTACTTTATTTAAATTTTTTAATTCTAAAGATTTACATTTTACTGTACAGATGTACATTTTGCTTTCTTATTTTGATAAATATATTTTCGTTTACCTCTGTTACATAAATATTTCAAACACAATTCCGCAATTAGTTTCTGGTCTATTCCTGAATTGTTCAAATATTTTCATAAGATGAATAAAGAGTCGAACAGCATATTAATGTTGTTGTAAAGGTTGCGCATGTTGTTTATAATTCATTGCTACATGAATATAAGTTTTAAGCTATTTTCAAGCTTCAAAAATTATCTAAATCATCAAATTTTCTATAAAGTGCTGTATAATTAAAGAAAAATAGAAAAAATAATATTAAAATCTTAAATTTTTTTTAAATTAATTATTTTTTAAAATTAATAAATTTTAATTTTAAATTTTATTAATTTAAAATAAATTGTATTAACTTTGAATAAATTTTATTATTTATTAATTTTAAAAAATTATAAATTAATAATTTTTAATTAAAAAAAAATTTCTGGTTTATTTGCAAGTGCAATAGATATTTAAGAAAATAGTGTCAAAATGGGCGTTTTAACCGAATTTCTGTAAGAAAGGAGAATACTCACTCAAACAGGGTTGGAAAACGTATTTATCACGTGATCAAAATAGCTTGTAACTTAACAAGTCATTTATTCATTAAAAAATGGCGATACAGATCGATTACGATTCGCTTCCATAGTCAGGCCTCCAGGTTTTATGTATATTTCCGCGAAAAAAAAATAATTTGTAAATGAGGTGTGAGGAATTTGCTTCACTATATTCGGTTTAGTATAATTTGGTAGCAATTGAGTGATGCAAATCCTTTTCCATGTTAAATCTCTTTATTCAAGGTATAGATAAAATAATACAGTTCGTAGAACTCTGGGTTCTATATGAAAAATTTCCACACGCCTTTTACAGCGAGCTCCATCATCGATAATCATCTCCAACTTCTCTCTCATCCCCATCAGGAGAGCAACTCTCCTTCTGGCCCCTCCCAGATCAAAGTTATTGGTTCAGCTGGGATACGCCTTGGCGACAGATTGCCATCGTCCGTCTGGGAATAGTGAAACTATTTCCTCCGACTCTTGGCCCTCAGGGAGGTCCTGCGATTAATCAATGGTAGCCGTAACTAATATGCTAATGTCACATGAAAAAAGGCCGCGCTAGACTTACTGTCGACAGGAAGAAAAGGACCTTAATCCTTTTTTGTGCTTCCCCCATCACCAGACTTCGATGTACCAATCCATTGTCTAGCTTTAATTAGCCAAATTAGATTCTTACAGCAGTTAAATCCTTACAGAGGATACAGGTCGATTCCGATTCGTTTCTATAGTCAGACCTTCCAGTTTTATGTATATTTCCGCTAAAAAAATAATTTGCAAATATGTTTAACCGTTTTGCGAATCCTTGTTCAATAAAGCAGTTGAAAACAAATAGCCTTTAAATCCTGTTCAGAAACTCTTCCAATAAAAAGTTATGCATCGTCTATTTTTCTCAGGTGCATATAGTAAAGTTCTTGCACTGCTAAATTTTGAAATTTTCGCTGCATTGTCAAACCATCGCTTTTATAAAAAACAATGACTTCTTTTTTATGGAGCATTATCATAGGTCAAAATACAGATATTCTATAAAAACGGTGGAGTAACGGTGCAGCAAAAGTTACAACTTTTTAACTATGTGTTTGCATCATATATAGTATTTATGGTTTGAATTATTTTACTAATTATCTACACGTGGGATATGGGCCCTAAAGGGGTGGGATGCCCTCCGTGGGGGCCTTTCGAAGGAAACCCAACCCGTATTTACGGAAGGAAATCCAAGGTTCGAAGAAAAAACACGGAAAACTCCGAACGGTTAGGCCGACGGTCGCGATTGGGTCGAACCCAGCACCTGCCATCTACCAGTTGAGAGGTCAGAACTTCTCTACCACTGGTGGGGCCAATAGTATTTATGACAGTATTCAGTATAGTTTAAATCACGAATGCATCAGTACTAAGTAACGATTTCAAGTAACATTTACGTTTGTTTCCTATTCTAAACTAGGATGTAAAAAATCATGATATTTTTAAAAATCAGACTTCTTCTTTATTTAGCTCCGATTTTTTTTTTTTTTTTTTTTTTTTTTTTTTTTTTTATCGATTTAAACAGGATTTTTATAATTTTTTCGTCAGCGCTCAAATAATGAATAGTCACCAATAGTTTTGAGTTTCCAAAACAATTAAACCTCAAATTGCAAACACGATCTGTGCTTTTCGGTAAAATCATGATTTAATCGTTGATTTCATAATCAAAACTGTGTAATTTCCGACATATTCTTAAATCCATTTCTGGTTGTCAATGAATGAGAATGGTAAGTACTTTTTAACCGACTTCAAGGAGGAGGTTATGATTTCAACCTGTATGTATTTGTTGTTCACTCATAACTTCTGTAAATATGAACCGATTTTAATAATTCTTCTTTTGTTTGAAAGTGTAAGATGCCCACATGGTCCCATTTCAATTTTATCAAATACTTGCAATTAGAACTTTTAAAAAATAAAAACATGAAAATTCCAACTCTTTTTGAAGCAGTCATCCAATTAGAAGCGTTCATTTTTCAGGTAATCGCAGGCTTTCATGTCGAGCACACAAGTCAGATGTGTGTGTACAATAAACAAATAAAATTTCAGGCTATAACTCTTACACCGATACTACATCTTTTAATTTCATTAAATTCTGGTGACTAGAATGTTTTTTAAATAACAAAATGTGGATTTGATTAAAAAAAAATAATGATTTGTCGCAAATCATGTTTCATTGTTGCAACGTTTTCAAGTCATAACCATATTAAAACTATGCATTCATATGCGTTAGTGCCAAGTTGTCGCCAAGCTTGGTATTTTTTTTTTCTTTTTGAAGTCGGTTAGTATTTTTTTCTAAAAAAGCATATTTTATACTCATCAGAAGCCATTAAATCGAATGTTTTTAATTTTCCGATAAAGGCTTGAGATTTTTCTGGAAAAGCGAACAAAGCTTATATTTTGAATGGAATTTCGGGGCGCGACAACCTGGTTAACGTCGCAATTAGATAAAAGCCGAATATCACTCTAGATACAATTCATTTATCCAAAGAGGAGAAATCCTATTTCATTACAGATACTTTATTTGCCATGTCTTTCACTGTTATGCTCTTTGTGTCTAAAAATACACGAAAATTTGTAGAGAGAAATTTTTATTTTTCAATTATTTTTCTTTTTCTTATATTTCTTTAATTTTTTTTTTAATTTTTTAATTTTAATTTTAATTTTAATTTATTTTTTTTTAGTACAGAAAACATTTAGACTTTACCAAAATTCGAAACTTTATTAAAAATGATGTGAAATCTGACGACATAAAAGATTTAAATAATATTTTCTTCAATAAATTTTTCTTTTCGAATTCATATCATAACCGTTATTTTAAGCTACTGAATGTTTATTAAAAATGTGCTTATTTCTAAAAATGGTGATATAAAATTGATAAATGGGACAGATTTTTAATGTTTTCATTATTTGTTAAGGTTCTTCGTTCGTTTTCCTTTATCGGGTTGATTGTCCATTTTTCCACATTTTGGAATCATTTTCTTCTTAAAAAGTGACATAAATAATCGAGCATATTCCAATGCAATTTTTATTTTAAAAAATTCAAATTAAATCCATAATAAAGTTTAATATGATCTTTTAATTAATCGTCTCTCTTTCTCTTTCTCCGTTTTTAGATAGATTCCGTATAAAATATTTCCTATTGCGATCGTTCCTATGTTGGAATTTGAGAAATTTTTTTGCAGATCTACACCGATCATGACCCCTAGACCCCAAAACTACCATTAGTAAAAACGTTTATCTGTCTGTCTATCTATCTATTTATAAATACATATAACTTTTTCCCAAACTGATACAATAAAATCACGGTCACGTTAAGGGAGTAGAAATAGCGAAGGGTTTTGTGAAAATCTCTATAAATAAAAGGAATTCCGAGGATAATTAATTGAGGCACAGGAAAATCGTCTGCTAAGAAAATCTTTTTTCATTTTGAACTCTATAAATAAAAGGAATAAAGCAGAAGAAATATAAAACAGATAATGTATTTATCACAAAAAATCGTCTGCTAAGAAAATCTTTTTTCATTTTGAATAAAATTAAATAAAATATTGAAAACATTTGATTTAAACTAAAAATTGTATTACTAAAAGTTTTCTTTTTTTTTCAGAACCTTTTAATACTTTATAACGATGAAAATGACGTATTTCAGACAATGCATTTCTGCATGCTTCCAGTTATTGATAAAATCATACAAATTTCAAGTTCGTTTAATATTGCTAATACGGACCCGGGCAACGCCGGGCGGGTCAGCTAGTAATAATAATAATAATAATAATTTCTTAGTTAAAATAGGTATCGAATCAATTTTAAGTTTATATTACTTCTAAAAAATGGGCCAAATGTTTATGCATGACAGATTTTTGATAAAATTAAAGATGGGCTCAAGGAGCGAAAAAAAAAAAAAAGAATTTTTGGGAATTAAAAGCTCATAAACTTGTCAATTCTCAAGATATCAAATTAAACTAATTTTGTTTATAAATACTCTTAATATCGTCTAAAACTTTTGTATTAACAAGTTTTTGATTGGAGTAACTCTTGTAACTCTTATTGAAAAAGGAAAAATTAAAAACGAAAACAAAAAAGGGTGAGGGTATTAAAGAAAAAAAATCAATAACATCTCAATTCTTAAGATATGAAATCCGAATAAGTTTATTATACATCTTCTTAATAGTATCTACAACTTTTATACTGACAAGTTTTTGGTAGGATCAATTCTTATAGCAAAAATAAATTAAACAATAATAGGAGTTGAAGTTGAAAATCTTAAATTCAAACTTCTTATATTATGACTTATTTCAAAATTCATTTTTTGATTTTAAACGCATCCAAATACAGATTCTCTTATTTGGGAACTACATAATGTGACCTAATTGCCAGATTTTTAATAAAGAGGAATATATTTCGAAAAATGCTGTCAAAATGTCATTTTGAACAGATGTTCTAAAGTGATCATGATTGAAAATTGAAGTATTCAAATAATAAATTGCTGTTTTTTTTTTTTTTTTTTTTTTTTTTTTTTTTTTTTTCCAGACGCATTTTTTAATCCATTTTTGTCCTCAAAGGCATCCAATTGACAGGTTCTCTTTTTTAGGAACTGTACAATGTGCCGTATTGGTCAGTTTTTTGATAAAGGCAGAATGTATTTTCCTAGACCTAGACCCCAAAACTACCATCAGTAAAAATGTATATATGTGTGTGTGTGTGTGTGTGTGTGTGTGTGCAAGTAAGTAAATCTATCGTAAGTAAATATAATTTATTTTTATAAAAGGATGACAAATACTTTATAAACAAATTATATTCATTAGAAATTTAAAATAACAAGCTATCATGACAATATTATATTAATCAACTAATGAAGAATTAACAGTATATTTTAAAATCTTTAATAAACTACATTATCAATACGGATAATTTAACATGATAACTAACTTGTTAAATTATAAATATATTGATTTATTCATAAAGTCAGAATGCATTTAAAAAATACTGTCAAACTGGGCATTTTGAGCTGAATTTCCCCTAAGATGATTCTGATAAAACCTGCTCTTATGAAAAATAAAATTAAAAATTCTTCAAAAGCGACCAAATAGAATTGTTAAACTGGATTTATCTGTAATCACATTTTATTTTATTTTATTTTTATTTATTTTATTTTATTTTATTTTATTTATTTATTTATTTATTTATTTATTTATTTTATTTTATTTTTTGAAGAAACGAACACTTCTCTTCGAAATCAACCTCCGCCTGTAGGCCAAGCAGACAGGGATTTTTTCTCTTTCCTGCAATATTCGGATCGAAATGACAACTTCTACGGCATTTTCGGGAAAAATTTTGCTTGTAGCAAAAAACAGAACACCAGTACACATTTCAAGAACATAGTTTTTTAGCAATTACTATAAGCTTGCTTATTTCACACTTTTCCGAAAAAGAGAAGGAAGAATAGAAAGGGGAAGGGGGGGGGGAGTATTGATTCGAAAGTAAAACTTTCACAGACTTTAACAATTTATACTCCGACTGTACTTTAAACTACTATTAAAATAACATGTTATAAAATTAATTTAATAAATCGATTAGTAATGATACAGTTTAGGAAGAGTTATAGAAACTTTACTTTATCTTGATCCAAATGCATTATTGGTTGTTCAAAACAAAAATATTTTTAAAAGAATGATTTCTAAATAAAAGCATAAGGTACAATGCAATATTTTACCTTCATTCAATCTTAAAATATGTATCACATGACATTTTAAAAGCTCTCTCTCTTTTTTTTTTTTTTTTACTTGAAATGCAAGTAAAATAATAAAATAAATTGTACGAGAATTTAAAATATACATTTTATTTAAAAATTCTTAGTACTTTCGTAAACGAAAATATTTAACTGCCGTATTATAAACTTTAATATGTCACTTTGTTCAAGTTTTCAGGATTTATTTTCAGGATAGTACACATAACCATACACTAAAGATAATGTATGATAGGCTATCACTGAATAGTATTTGATTATTTTTACACATGATTTCTATGGATTCTCTGATAGTGATATATACAGGGTACCCAGCAAAACATGACTGGCGAATTCCCTGACTTTCCCTGACCAAATCTCAAAAAGTTTCTGATCATATTGGCAAATAGAAAATTTTTTTACTTATTTTTGCAATTTGTTAAAGTTAGTAAATTTTTTCAGCAATCATACTTCAAATTTGATTTTTCACCCCAGTTGTTTGATGAGTTTCGAGATTTCTTCCTGTTACTATTTGATGAATGTCGTGTCATTTTTCATTTATCTCATCCCCACCCCCCCAAGATTTTTCCATGACTTTTTAGAAAATATTTGTAATTTCCCTGATTTTTTCTGTATATTTTGAAATTTTCCTGATTTTCCAAGACTACTTTAAATTCCATGACTTCCCAGTTTTCCCTGACTTTCCATGATGCTGGGAACCCTGGTGAGTAATTGGATATTGGGTGCATAATTTTTGCATTATCAAAATCTATTGTGATATTCTGATTAAACATAAACGTGAGAGAGATATGGATTGGCAATAAAATTTTATACCTGCTTTATGTTCTTTATGAATAGCTGCTATATGAATCCTTTTTCTTTCTTTTTTTTTTTTTTTTTTTTGTCATTACTACGTTTTCTATTATTCTACTGCTTTCAGTTCTAAAAGGAATCTCATAAAGACCAGTTAATTCATCTTTCGGTGTTTGATCTATTTTCGTACAAATTAACTTTTTTAATTTTCTTGATGAACAGGCTATTAAATTTATATTATGTTTCGATAGAGCCTATCATAAATTCTGGTAGAGACCAGAAAAATAGTTATAACTTTTATATATCATTTCTTTATGATTTATTTCCCTGATATTTTTATAAAAACTGAATTCATAGGTAAGTTTATTAACGAGATTTGTTGAAAAAACGTTTTCTTTACCAATATCTCGAATGATTGGATTATAAAGCTTTTAGAAATGTTTACCTGAACATACTTTAAAAGCTAGTGAAATAAAACGATCAGATCAAATAATATGATTCCATGGTAGTATTATTGTTCATAACTATTTTTATCTAAAATTGTAGCATGCAAATTTTACATTAGGTTAGTATTAGACTTTTTAGGTTAGTATGTTCAGATTGTTTTTAAAACATAAATCATGATATTTGCAGGCATAACCAGAAACGGATTATTCCTTAAGCTGAATAGGGTGAAGCCTAGGGGTCCGAACGAAAAAGGGCCCCAGTACTAAGATTATATTTCGGGTTTTCTCTTCGTATTGTACTAATATTTAATGATTGAAAGGAATGAGGCATTAAAGAAGAATGAATTGAAATATTCTTTATTGTACATGTTTATAGATTTTTGAAAGATATTAAAACGTAGATTGTATTCTGAATGCTATTTATAATTTTAATTTATTCTGATTCCACCAAAAAAACTTTTTTGACATGCATTTATTAAGAGCATGCAAGATTTTTTAAGCAACTCTAGGAATAATATATTTTAAAGACTTTTTAAAGTTTGAATGAAACGTTTTGTCTATTTTCACCCTTTAGTCTTTAGCTCACAAACTATCTAAACCTGAGAGCTAGTGTGCCAGTACCAGTGATTAAGTACCAGTGTGAATGTTTAACATTAACATCATGACTTTCTAAAACTCAATTTTTTTTTTCTTGCTAAATACTATTTAAGTAATAATGAAAAAAACCCGGTTTAAACCAAAAAAACCTGGTTTAAGCCAACAAAAACCTGGATTTCCGTTTTTTTTTTTTTTTTTTTCAAAAAAACCGGTTTTCATACAAACCCTGATTAAAACCTTACTTGTAATTTTTTTTGTTTGTTAAAGAGAATACTTATTACACCTAATAATTTCTGATTTTCAAATGATGGGGAGGGGGGGGGGGGTTTAAAGAGTTCTTTTAAGAAAATCATATTTGCAAAAACTGAATCTTTTTTTTTATGTTTTAACTCTCTTTCTCTAAAAGAAATTTGGTTAAAATAAAACAATTATAAAACAGAGCGGTGGGATTTTGTGCATATCCTTGATGAAGCTAGTAGTTTTTTTCATCTATATTAAAGAGCCTAAACACTATTTCGAACATGTCTAAAAATTTTACGCATGTATAACAAGAAACATCATGCATTAAGTATAGATTATGAAACATTTTCTAACATTTCCTAAAATCTTTAACAAAACTTCGTTATTTAGAGAAATAAAATGCTACTGTCGATAGCCAAACATGTATTCCAATATTTTTTGAACAACCCTGTATTTGATCTGTCGGTTGGCATTTATACTATTTAATGGAACATTTAGTTTAGTAAAAAAATGCCTAACTGGTTGAAATTTCTTCTTCTACTTTATTCTAATAGATGGGAACACTCTTGAATACTTTTCTACAGCCCTGTAGTTTACCTAGTATCTTTATTACACGCCAGTATTTTGCTAAAATCTAGTTCTAACAAAAACACTCTTAAAATAACTTAAATCACATTTCCAGAAATTATCATGCTTGGGTGCCCACGTAGATAATTCTTTGCGTGACCCTGTATATCATTTTATCTATATTCTACAAGTATTTCTTATTAAACTGGGAGGAGTTCAACGCAAAAATGCATATATTATTTAATAAATGCACTTCGTCCATCCATCAGCTATCATCAATAATATACAGCACTTCGGATAGAATATACGATTTGAAATATTTTGTGTGTCCTTGTAAATATTATGCACTTCATATTATACGTGAAATATTAAGTCTCAGCGGCGTTTATCATTTGTATGATACTTGAAATCGTTTAAAATAATTAAAATGCGTCGCAAACAATTCCCACCACTCTCATTTATTATTCTATAATGGAATTATTTTGACTGAGTAATGTAATGACCAGTAAATGAATAGTAACTATTATTTTCGCAGCATATTTTACAGAATGCTATTTTAGTGCACTCTACTAATCCATATAAATTTGAGTATGTTTGACAGGGTGTAATACCTTTAAAATTCATTTGAAATGATTTTTCCCCCATAGACCGTAATGTATCGAAAAACTTTTGACTATCCCTGTAAATAAATTAATCATAGTAGACACTTTATTCACTATAGGGTTCGTGCTAGGGTAAACATCAATAACGTATGAAAATTTCATAGCAATCCGAGTATATTTAATTAATAAAAATAGCTATGTTAAAGTGGGAAGAAATTTAACCTATTCACCGTTTTTATTGTCCAAATTACTATTGTCCAGCATTATTTTTTTTCAAAAACAGCTTTAAAGATGTATTTTGATTCAAACTGCTTATTTTTCGATTCATTTTTAAATTCATTTTTGCTCTCATATGCATCAAACTGACAAATTGTCTTATTTAGAACGTACACAAGCTGCCGTAATTGTCGATACTTTGATAAATGCAGAAAATATTGCAAAAGAAATCAACCAAAAACGGCATTTTGAACCAATTTTTCCGAAGCGTGAGATCTGTGAACAAAAAAATGGGTCATATTGAGAAGATAATTGTTTATGAAAGAATTTCTAATGAATTTAGCGTAAAATGACACCACACGGCACCTTATACATCGTTCAAAAATACTCTCAGCAAGTTTCATGTTTCTACTTTTAAAAATATGTCTGAAATTGTTTTGGAAAATTTCGAGCTGTTGAAGGTGGAAAAGCGTTTTTTTAGAATACACCCTTAAAATAATTTAAATCAAAATGTTGCAGAATAATAATTTAGTATATGAAATATTTTTTCAACACTTTCATTTTTAAATTCTATGCAAAAATTCTTTTTAGTTTAAGTTTGAACTAACTTCAAATAATGATGCTTAGTTAAAAGTTTTTATTTTCTTTTTCTTTTTTGTATTGGCGCATTGTTGCATAGTTTATTTAAAGAAACATTGTAACATTAGTTACTCCAAAAATAAAGGAGCCTACTTTCTAGAACAGGTGTTGCAGGTGGTTTCCAGGTGTCACTTCCAGACGCAAGTCATACTTAAGGGACTAACCATTAAATAAATAAAATAACGTTCAAAGGGAAATGTATAGCTTTCGAAAAAGCAATCAATCAGACGAAAGAAAATCATTTCCGCTGATAAAAGGGAAAAAGCGAACGCAACAAAATGGCGGTAGTTTTACTTTTTTTCAAAAACCCAAAAAGGAGCAAGAAGGGGTTTCCCCCTAATTTGTACCTAATTTGTTAACCTGCCAAAGGTGTTGTCACATCAAATTGAAATTAATGTATTTTGGCTCTCAAGCCACTGAATCCACTGCTTTAGCGCCGATAGCGGTGACCACAGCATGACTCCTTATTTTGATAATTATCGCTATTGGCGACCCCACCAAAGCGCGCCAAGTGAACCCGGTTCCACCTTTTGTCCCTGCATGCCACTTCTACTGCTGGTGACCCTGCGTCCAGCTCGCTATAATTTACCGTATCCTCCCAAACGTCAATAGCGGAGGAGATCGAGAAGATATGGGAAAATATGCGTTTTCGCCTGTTACTTAAAACCACATTTTTTGGCGAGGGGGTGGACAATTTTCGCCAACTTTCGCAACAAAACCGCAGAACAGAGTTTTAAATACTGATCCGATATAAAAATTTAAACGAAGTTGATAACCTATGAATAATTTTCTATGGATACGATTTTACCATAAGCGAAATATAAGACTCCTCTCAAGTCCAAAAGGGCAACTATCATTACAACACAAGTTTAAATTCATTTTTGTTCGGAAACATATGAAAACAAGCAGATGTTATTCAAAAATATTTTTAACCCTTTATCTACGCATTATGAATTCAAGAAAATTTTACATTCTAAAGCATATTATGCAAATTGTTTAAACTAACTTAAGAGATTTATATAATCATTTAATAAATATTTGAAGGATTTTAGGATTTAGAAGGATTCATTAAATTGGAATTTACAGGGATTTTGTGCAATTTTTTATAACCCCACTCAAATCTTTATTTCTAATTATTTTCTTAGTATTTTGTAAAATTATAAAATGTACAAATATTATGTTCTTATAATATAAATATCGAAATATTTCCGCATTGAAAAATCCCCATCCACTCCCTCAGCGCCAAGAAAGCTGAAAAGATGCAAAGACAAAATAAATCATTATTTAAAGATATTTTTATTTTGCGTAACCAATAATGCTTTTGGAACAAGATAAAGTAATGTATATGTAACTCATTCTAAATAGTATTACAACTAACTTACGTATTAAAAGAATTTTATAATAACTTATTTTAATGGTACTTATAAGTACCATCGGTAGATAAAGGGTTAATTGACAGACGTTTTCCTTTTTTTTTTTTTTTGGCAAACATAAATGATTTTTCAGAAAATACATTCAAAGTTGGCATTTTGAACCGAATTTCTGGACGTAAGGAAAAAAAAACTACCCAGAGAGAGAAGAAAAAATTGTTACTAGACTATCAAAATTGTTTATAAGTCAATAATATATATAAGTCGATTTATTTAATAAAAAATGGAAGACTCGTTTCGATCAGATATCGCTTCCATAGCCAGCTTTCACAATTTTCTTCCTTTATATTCAAAACTATGTTAATAAATGTGTCGGAAATTTTGCGCTTATTAAGCAGTATACTTGAAAACCGATTTAAGTATAAATGTGCCTCAAGAGAATAAGCTGATTTGACATTTAAAAAAAATGTGGATATAATAGATATTGGCATCGGTCGATTACATTGTGTTTTAGTCCAGGTTTACTCGTTGCAGGACTCTAGTCATGAATATCAACTTTGCGACTTTATGTTTAAAAATAAATTAGACAATATGTCAGAAACTTTCTCGTTTGTTGAGGAGGGAACTTGAGAACAACCCTGAGAGAAAATAAAACAAGCAATTAAAAAAGAAAAAAAACATTTTACAGAAGATTAAAAATTATCTAAAAAATAAGTAAAAATAAGTATTTATGGATATACAAAATAATTATTCTCTTTTAGTAAATTAAAGTCTAATCTATGAAATACTGCACCAATATGTATCAAAACTTGATTTGGAAAATTCAATGCACGAAGTATACAAACACACATTTTTAGGACCTTTGTATTCAGTATAGCTTACGGAATCGCTTTACATTTATACAATTAATCGTTTTTCATTTTCATTTATATTACATCTTGGATCAAACAGTGGCGCTGCCAGTACCATCATCTGAGAGATGCTTTGAATCATATTTACTCATAAAATGAACAATTTCGTTCATTGAAACATACTTATGCTTTCCACTGCTTTGATTTTCACACATCATACTTTTACTTAAACACAAAGGTTTTCTGTACATCTTATCAGTTTTTAAATTTTCTGGAATGTATTTTAAAGCTGAAATCTCTTTGTTTACTCCACTAATGAATATATGAAATACCTCAATATTGTTTTGGCTATTTTTTTATTATGCGAATGACACGGATAATCACAGAGGAAAGTTATGCGATGGAGTTGTAATAAGTCATAAACTGAAGAGGGTTCAAAAAAATCTTTATTAGCATCATATAGTATATACAGGACATGGCAGAGAGCCTATTTCTGGCTGTGCCTCTAGACAGCTATTTTAAATTTAAACCATTGTTATAAGAGTAAATTTAAAAAAAAATCTGTACACAAAAAAAATGTGGCATATTTTTATTGTTTTTTAAAGTACCAAACACACTTTTTATTTCGTTATACATGAAAATCGCTAAACAGAAAGTTTAAAGTAACATTCAAAAATTTCTCTTTCCCCTCAAAATTTCTGGTATCTCATACCTATTGTTGCAATGAAAAATTAAATCTTGATTGTCAGGTTTGCAGCTTGCATGAAAATTGAAGCGTATTAAGACTGCTCTTAAAGTTTTCTTTAACTTAATTGACGATGCTCCTTTTCTACCCTAATTATCAGATTCCTTATTTTGAAAACTAAAACCGAAACTAGAGGTCAGCTAGGGACAGAATTTCAAGACCAGGCCCGTCCTGACTCAATTTCTATAAAAAATTCAGATTTTGCTCGACATATAATTAAGAATATTTCAATACCCCCTACGAACTACGTTCGTCAACCCTGTACCGACTCTAAAAATGAGTTAATTTGATCGGATTTGTATAGTTTGTGGAAAATGTAATTATAATAATAATAAAAAAATGCGATTACAAAGTAAACGAGTGTTTATTTATTTATTTATTTATTTATTTTTGAGGAGAGTACAAAGACGAGTCAGCTGCTATTAATTGCTATTTTCTGTTTGATTAAGTAAAATTTGTTAAAGATTTTCAAAATCAGCGAATATTAAATGTATTTAATTAACACAATCTTCCTTCTCTGTATTTTTAAACAATGCTATAAGGAAATTATTTTAAATAAGTGATTTTGAATGCTACGTTTTAAATCTGATGTAATTTTCAGCAAATTTTTCTTTCTTTTCATAATATTCACGCAAAATTATGTTTAACGTTAGAAAGAAAATATTATTTGCGCTGTCTTAGAATTAACAATAATAGTTAAATTGATTTTTTTCAAAATATGAAATAAACCTCTCGTGTGCGTGTAAATACATTTTTTTTTAAATTTTAACTGTTTGACAATATAATTAATTTGAAACTTTAAATTTGACGTAGCTCTCATTTATTTGCGACTTTTAATGAATATTGCTGAATTCCTTCTTTTACTTTAAAAAAAATCTCTTTTCAATTTAGTTTTTTATATTTTAATTTTCAGTGTTTTCCACCTTTTAATATGTAATAATTTAATTTTAAAATGAAAGTTTTTTCCTTTTATAATAGCCATGTTTAAATAAATTTTTAATTTGAAAGAAATCTTATTCCTTGCGCTGTTTATGCAGTTAGTAACAAGTTAAAATAATACCCTTTTCTAAAATATCTAAAAAATATATTTCGAAATGCTGAAATTTAAATTTAAAAAAGAAATAAATCCTCAAATAAAGAATACTGCCCAGTTAAACTGAAGGCATTGAGCTCACAGGCTACAAATACTAATTGCACATTAAAGCTTTATATTTTCAAGGGTTAATTCCGTTCGAAAAAAAAAAAATTAAGAAGGGGAAACAGCTCTCCCCTTTTCTCTTTTTTATACTTAATCATTGAACCTCCTATACTATCAAAGACATGCTTTATCATATAAAAAATCTATATCCAAAATTCAGAGCAAATTAGATAATTCTTAATAAAAACCCATTTAGCATTTATATAATTTAAAAAGAGTTATCCCCCTCTTTTATACTTAACCATTAAACTTCCAAAACAATTCAGAGATTTGAACGAAATCTGAAAATTCTGCTTGAAAAACCCATTTATATAAATTAAGGGGGGGGGACATTAGAACCCCTGTTCCCCTTATTTATACTTATTCAATGAACACCTAATAACAGTCACGGAATCGCCTCATCAGAATGATCCTAATCTAAATTTTGAACGAAAACTTAATTCTGCATGAAAATCCCATTTATATCAACTAACGGGGGGGGGGCATTAGAACCCCTGTTCCCCCTATTTATACTTATTCAATGAACACCTAATAACAGTCACGGAATCGCCTCATCAGAATGATCCTAATCTAAATTTTGAACGAAAACTTAATTCTGCATGAAAATCCCATTTATATCAACTAACGGGGGGGGGGGCATTAGAACCCCTGTTCCCCCTATTTATACTTATTCAATGAACACCTAATAACAGTCACGGAATCGCCTCATCAGAATGATCCTAATCTAAATTTTGAACGAAAACTTAATTCTGCATGAAAATCCCATTTATATCAACTAACGGGGGGGGGGGCATTAGAACCCCTGTTCCCCCTATTTATACTTATTCAATGAACACCTAATAACAGTCACGGAATCGCCTCATCAGAATGATCCTAATCTAAATTTTGAACGAAAACTTAATTCTGCATGAAAATCCCATTTATATCAACTAACGGGGGGGGGGGGCATTAGAACCCCTGTTCCCCCTATTTATACTTATTCAATGAACAACTAATAACAGTCACTGAATCGCCTCATCAGAATGATCCTAATCTAAATTTTGAACGAAAACTTAATTCTGCATGAAAATCCCATTTATATCAACTAACAGGGGGGGGGGGCATTAGAACCCCTGTTCCCCCTATTTATACTTATTCAATGAACACCTAATAACAGTCACGGAATCGCCTCATCAGAATGATCCTAATCTAAATTTTGAAAACTTAATTCTGCATGAAAATCCCATTTATATCAACTAACGGGAGGGGGCATTAGAACCCCTGTTCCCCCTATTTATACTTAATCAATGAACACCTAATAACAGTCACGGAATCGCCTCATCAGAATGATCCTAATCTAAATTTTGAAAACTTAATTCTGCATGAAAATCCCATCTATATCAACTAACGGGGGGCATGAGCCCCCCGTTCCCCCTCTTATACATATCGAATGAACTCCAAAAACTAATCAGGGAAGCGCCTTGTCAGGATATACCTACATACAAAATTTCAAGTGGATCGGATATTTTTATCATGAGTTATCGCGTTACGTACGAACATACATACAGAACGGGCGGGCACATAAGCTCTCAGGCTATGATAGCCTGTGAGCTAAAAATGAGTCAAATTAAAGAAATAAATGCAGCTCTAATGTATAAGATGATCTAAAAATGTTTTAGATGTATAAAAACTCGTTTAATAATTTGAACTTTAGCATTAAATATATCTTAAAATAATTATTCGGTTTAAAAAACGTCTATATCAGCATGTTTTTCAATCATTTCTCTATAATACGATCAATTTTCAGATTATTGTACATGACATTTTTCCTAATGTTAACAAAAAAGATCAACAGTTTAGAAAAAAAAAAAAAATTTTATAAGCGATGACAGCGTTTAGTTTTTTTTTAATATAGAACGATACTGCATTTATATATAAAATATGACAGTATATTTTATATTACCGTGCGTTCGAAAAATAGAACATGCACAATAGCAACATTATTAATCACTTCAATACTTAGACTTTTAAGCATTCACATTAACACTCATTAAAATAATTAATGTAGTTAATGCAGTTTAGAATAAAAGAAAACAAAAGGTTAAAAACATCAAAACTTTTGAAGCTGTATAATAAAAACAGACTTTTGAAAACGTTTCTTTCTAATGTTTCCGGACACTTTAGTAACGGAAAAGAGAAAAACCCGTTGTCATGTGACAAGAATCGCTTATATCTCGACAAATAAAAAAAAATAAATAAATAAAATAAATAAATAAAAAAATTAAACCACCGAAAAATGGAATGCTATGAACTACCTGTTATTGGAAACAAAAAGAATTTTTCAATTTTTACTATTAGGTAGCTTTCATTACAAAAAGTAAAAAGCTACCTATTGCAGCCGTCCGGAGGAAAGCACTTCCGGAAAATTTTGGTATATTTTCACCGATCATGACCCCCAGACCCCAAAACCACCCTCCGTTCAAATGTTGACATATATATATATATATATATATATATATAACCATATATATATATATATATATATCTGATTTTTGTCATGCGATAACTAACGTATTTATGAACCGATTTGAATGAAACTTGGTATGTACATAGTACATACAAATGTCTCGACCGAGTTCGTTGGTCAGCATCATCCGCCTATTTGTTTCAAAATGGCGGCCATTTTAAATTTTTTAAAAAATTTAAAATTTAAAATTAAATGCGAAAAAATTAAAAGTTGAAAAATATTTTTCTTTTACGTGTTAGAACTTAAAACAAAGATTCCAGAACACTTTTTATTTTGTCTATATCTTAAAAAATGCGTGAGTTACAGCCCTTTGAATTTTTCTTATGGCTGACATTTTGAAACGATCTGATTTTTGTCACGTGATAACACGCGTATTTATGAACCGATTTCACTGAAACTTGGTATGTACATAGTACATACAAATGTCTCGACCGAGTTCGTTGGTCAGCATAATCCGCCATTTTGTTTCAAAATGGCGGCCATTTTAAATTTTTAAAAAAATTTAAAATTAAAAATTAAATGCGAAAAAATTAAAAGTTGAAAAATATTTTTCTTTTACGTGTTAGAACTTAAAACAAAGATTCCAGAACACTTTTTATTTTGTCTATATCTTAAAAAATGATTGAGTTATAGCATTTTGAATTTTTCTTATGGCTGACATTTTGAAACGATCTGATTTTTGTCACGTGATAACACGCGTATTTATGAACCGATTTCAATGAAACTTGGTATGTACATATTACATACAAATGTCTCAACCGAGTTCGTTGGTCAGCATCATCCGCCATTTTGAAACAAAATGGTGGCCATTTTAAATTTGTTAAAAAATTTAAAATTTAAAATTAAATGCGAAAAAATCAAAATTTGAAAAATATTTTTCTTTTACGTGTTAGAACTTAAAACAACAATTCCAGAACACTTTTTATTTTGTCTATATCTTACAAGATGATTGAGTTATAGTACTTTGAATTTTTCTTATGGCTGACATTTTGAAACGGTCTGATCTGAACGATCCACAATGTTAGTTTAAAATGGCATACACTTTATGATATCGTGGAATTTAGTGACTTTCCAAATCGCTTAAAATAAAACCAGATTGAATAAAAGATGACTAATTTCTAAAAATTCCTATTAATATTCAGTCTTGACAAAAACTAGTATTCAATCTTATAAAATCACTAATTTTATAAGATTATTTCCACTAATTTGAGATTAGTATTTTTGAACAATGTAACTTACTTTAAAATAAATAAATAAATATATAAGTATATGAAAGCTACCTCTTCCTCCCGGCATTGCCGGAAGGACTTTTTTTACTAGAGTTAGAAGCATTTTTGTCCAATCAGCTGATTGTGCCACGCCCCTTTGTTTACTTTTTCGCCGATTCACATCCGTAAAATTTAGCCTAGTTTTTAGTTTTATAAACAAAATGTTATTTTGCACTGAAATTATTAATTTTGTGTTTTCGCAAAACAATACTTTAACTGTAACTTTTAACTGTTTCTTTAAGCGTTTGTTTATAATGTATTTAGAGGAATTGCTTTTTGTCCCCAATCTTTTTAGCGTAAATTAAAAAATATTACTATATTTAAAATATTAGAAATATTTAGTATATTTAACAAAAATTTGTACAATAAGAGGTATTTATACCATGAATATTTCTAGTAAAATTTGAAAAAAATTCATTAGAAAATACAAAATTTTACTTTTGAGAAGATTTTTTTTAAAATTCAGATACTTCACGTCCTTTGCATGAATTACTGTCGAAGCCACATATTTTATGTGAATTTACCATAAAAACATAAAACACTTACATATAAGCTAGAAATGATATTATGTCCCTTAATAGCTGAAACTGTATCAGTAAGAAAATATTAAGCAATTATAACCACTGTAGTTACTAAAACTTGTTTTTCTCAGAATGAATATTTTCGTCGTTTTCATGATTTCAAAATGTTCCATGCGAAATTCTTTATGCCCAATTTTTCTGATTTTTTGTTTAAAATGCTCTTTATGTATGTGTTAACAAATGTTACTAGAAATAATTTTTTAGACGCATGTAAATTTTTTAAATTTCAGTTATATGAAATTTTTAATGATTTTTTTTTAACGGAAAATACAAAAGAATTAAGTTAAAATCATTTTTTTAAAATGTTTTAGAAGTAATATGCTAAAAATGCTTAGTAACATTTGTTAACACATACATAGAGAGCATTTTAATCAAAAAATCAGAAAAATTGGGCATAAAGAATTTCGTATGGAGCATTTTGAAATTATGCCATTTTTTTGTTAATTTAAAAAAAAAAAAATCTGTATCTCAAAAACTATTGAATATATATATATATATTTTAAATGTGAAATAAGAGACATGAGAAATATGATTATTTCCAGAAATTAAAAAAAAAAAAAATCATTGAAAATTTAAAAAATTAGTTTTGAGAGTCCACTATAGCCTTAAAATGTTCGTATTTCATCGGCTTTGTTTACATTTTTATAATGGTTGTACTTTTTTATATTTTTTAATATATGTATGTCAAACACGCATCGAATTGTGCGGTATATTTATATTTATTTTCCAGAAAGTCATATCCATTTAAAATGGTTCGTATTTCATCAGCTTTGTTTACATTTTTATAACGGCTTTACTTCTTATATTTTTTAATTGATGTATGTCAAACACGCAAAATATTCGGGTTGTGCAAAATATTTATTTTCCAGAAAGCCATATCCATTTAAAATAGTTTGTATTTCATCGGCTTTGTCTAAATTTTTATAACCGTTCCAAACGGCCCGCTTAATTTTTTTGAAGGCCCGTCCCATTTGTTTTGTCAATCGGATTGTCCTGACCAGTTTAAAAGGTTTACCTCATGTAGTCGTATCGGGCCGTGAACGGGCCTCGGGTCGAGCAGATCTCTACATGAGCCCATGACAGTAATCTAGGTCATTAATACACACACACACCACATACACACACACACAAAAAAAGACTATTCTCCCCTTTCTGTGAAAAAATGTTTTTCAGAAGTATTTATTTTTTTGCACAAAACTGGATAAATTTAATGGAAAGATAGTTTACTTATTTAATATTACTTCTTTAATATCTGTTTGAAATTAATTAAATTTTCGTCTTAATTTTAAAGCAAGATTCAATTAAAGTTTAATATTATTTGTAAAGCAGAATCTAACTTTATTAAAGGGTGTGTCCAATTTTTATTTAGGAAATCAGGATTTCTATTCATTTCTTATTAAATTTTTACACTGATAAAGAGTATGTCATTACAAGATAAACTCTTATTTGTTTTCCACATTTTAAGTGTTTTTTATCGGAGCACTTTGATTTTTTTTAAATAATGTAATTAGGTATCAAAATGGTAACAAGCATAATACAAACTATCTCTCTTTAATCTTGCCTCACATGTTATTTAAATTGGTAAAATCCATTATAGCGAGCCCCTTGCAGTATAGCGAAATAAATATGCGTTATGTAAATCAGATGTTGACATATTTTTCTCAAAAGCGTAAATAATTTTTAAAAAGTTTTTAAAATTATTTGTCTCATTTTTACACTCTTATCAATTGCAAATAAACATATGTATTGTAAATTTCAGGAGAGTTAAATTTTCAAAATAAAAAACTAACATTTAATTTTAACAACATGATAATCAATAAATATTTTATTTGCTGCATATATTTGTATATCATGCAATTCCAAGATTTAAACAAAAAAAAATTAATTAAAAATTGTCTTAAATATTTTTTATAGATTTATTCTGGCTCAGTAAATTTCTCCGTTATTAAAGATAAAATATTTATTAGCAGAAAAAAAAGTACAATTTTAACAATAGTCACTTATTTTTTACACGATTTCTCCTTTGGTGTTCAACTGAAACATCACTGAAAAGCGCGTAATACGGTACTTATTTTCTTCACTGAAAAAATGCGTAGAAATACGGCCTTTATTTTCTTTATAAATAATAAATTCATTTAGCCAACCGAGCGATAAAAAGCCTAAATCAATCACTCACAGAAGCATTAACCCCAAATCAGTTCCGAGCTGGGAGAAAATTTAGAATGGGGCTTCCATTGTCCGAGGACCCTACCAATTAACCCGCGCAGAACGCAGGCATGCGTTACGTCTACGAAGCCTTCCCTTCTTCACGCTATATTTCCTTTGTTATTTACAACGAGGAGGCTTATTACCAAGAAAGTGACACCGTCATTATTAACCTCTTCAGTCCTTGAGTACCCAAATGGGTACATCAGTTTTGTCCCATTTTATTAATGACTAGCTGACCCGCCCGGCGTTGCCCGGGTCCGTAATAATAATCTTAAATGAACTTGAAAATTTTATGATTTTATCTTTAACTCGAAATATGTGTAAATACACTATTAAAAACTTGACCATTTTGCTGCATCGTCACTCCACCGCTTTTATAGAAAATGTTTACTTAATGTAGGACTTAATGTAGGCAGTAACCCTACATTAAATCCAATTAAGTACCAACAAAAGTACGTGCTTTGACACGCCTATCAATTGAAACAGGTTTAAACCCGTATTTTTTTTGCTCTTGTTTCTTAAAAAGAACTAATCTATCGCTTCACCGGTAAAAATTTATTAATTATTTTATCATATGTGTTTTAAATATCAATATAGAAAATTATTTTAACGTTTTGCTTGAAAATATAACATTTTTTTGTTAGTACATTAAAATCGTCTGCAGTCAGATTAATATTTATTACTTAAGTTTTCATACATGATTTTAAAAGAATTAATTTGATATTTAATTATTGCTAATTTTCCAATTTCCTTCATTTTAAAAGTGAACATTTATTTTAATAAATAATAATAGAACAAAGACCATTTTAAAAAATTTGCTATTTTCTCTTAAAATATGCTTCAATTGTAATTCATTTCTTTCAATTCGTCTTATAATACAAAATCTCTTCCACGTCCTTTTGTTTGGCACATTAAAATTTGAGCGATAAATGGTTTCATACTGCAAAATTTTTTTGAGGCTTACTTCACCTCCACTTATCTCATTCCTTTATGGATTTCTTTAATTCTGTCTCAGCTTTCTTATTACTTCTGCGAAAATTTTTACACAACCAACCAACCGTAAACAAACGAAAGAGAAAAAAAAAATGGAAAAAGATGATTTTTTATGAGAGTGACCTCTCGATTTTAATTAATTACTCAGTTAATAATAGGAATTTCAAAATTCTGAAGCTCAGGTGCATCAGGAAAGATTTAGGGCTACTCTCAAAAAAATTTTGAACTTCGTACATGCTGTAGATTTTGCTAGCCATCGCAGACACACACACAGACACACAAACAGAGTGTTTTGTTCTTTTATTAATACAGATTATAACGATTTTTAGTACCACACTTTTTTAAAAATTTTGATTAAGAATTAATATATATATATATATATATATATATATATATATATATATGAGAAGCTTAAACATGTGATTTTATTTACAAATGATGTGGTTAACAATCACAAAAAGTTTCAAAAATTTCCCGGGCCCCCTTGATAAAGTTTTTTTTTCTTTTACCAAGAGTATTTGTTCAGTGTATAAACAATCAAAAAGTCTTTTTAAAAATGTGTTGTTTAGAGCTTATTTTTGGTGTCGCAGGAACTGCAACCGTAATGCGGCGAAATCTCGTTCCAATATTTTGAGTTTTGAAGCAACCGGAAATCACAATACTGGAATCAGCCTTCTTTAATATCTAATAATTGCAATTACTTTAGTACCAAAAGTAGTACAAGATTTTTTTCGACATACGAAAATGTTTAATTCTCTCAGCGTCTTGCAAATGGGTAAAATTGTAATGTTGTTTTCTCCGCATTCTGTTTTAAATGTTCAAAACATATTATTCATTCAACGTTATTAAAAAAAAAAAAAAAAAAAAAAAAAAAAAAAAAAAAACTTGATTTCAAATATGAATGTAATCCTTGAGCTTCTTAATCATTCTTCAATGCATTGAAAATTCATTAAATCTGTAGAATTATATTATCTTAACCCTTTAACGCGCAGTGTCCTAGCCACAAGAACGCAAATTCACAATTTTTTTTCGTATTCTTCCTTTGAAAATCGATAAGCAAAATTTATTGTAAATCAATCATTTACTTCTAAATAAAGATACTAGATGGCAGCACTACAGAATTTTGGCTTTTATGTGCTTCAAAAAGTATTATAATGAGAGCTCGATTTTATAGAATCTGGTTTTCCGTGTTTAAAAAATACAAAAAAGCAATTTTTTTACAAACTGATTATTAGGATGCAATGGGAGGATTATGATTAACAAGAATATATAATTTTTCTGTCATTTTTACTTTATCGATGTATTTTAGAAAAGGTCGACATATCCGTCCCTGTGAGTAGGACATCGCGCGCTTATGCCTTTCTTCCTCCTTTGAAAGAGATTTATGAGACAGTTATGGGGTGCGCTCGTTTCTCTCTTGTTTATTTTTTTGCCGGCAAACACGTGATTAGTAATATATTCTCTGAGATTGTTTACTGATAGGGACCACTTGTAGCAAAAGGATGACGCATATACACTCCATACGAAAGAAATATTCATTTTATCAGATCTTCGCATGGAATAAGGTTGCTTATATTGCTCTCTCTCTGCTTTTATTTTATTGCGTTTTATACTTGCAAAGAGTTAGTTTCTAATATATTACGAAAATAAATTAATTTTAAGTATATTATTATTGCTAATTATATTAACATGTAAATTAAAATTTTAAAGTTTGTCATTAAATTACGAAAATGCCACGCAAAGGACTTGCTATACAAGAAGCATTAGCTCTATTCGAAGAACTGCCATCGGATATTGATTCTGAAATTTCAGATTACATAAGTGACGAAGATGAAAACATTATTTCTTGGGATAATGAAGATATTTTAAGCAGTCATGATGAGGAGTTGACCCCTGCACCAGATGAAAGTGCCATGCCTGGGCCTTCTAGAATATATGACGTAAACTGGAGAAAAAAGGAAAACCTCAATAAGACTTTTCCCGAATTCATGGAACCTAGCGGTCCTACCGAGGAAATTACCTCAATGGAAACAATAACGCCATTAAATGTGTTCCTATCTATTTTTACAGTTGATTTTATGGAGAAAATTGCATTTGAAACAAATTTATATGCAACACAACAAGGTAAGAAATTTTCTCCTATTGATGTGAACGATATTATTGTCTTTTTAGGCATTAATTTACTAATGGGAATTAAAAAATTACCTAGTGTGCGAGACTTTTGGTCTTCGAATGAACTTTTGAATGATTCATTCATTTCTAAACAAATGCCCGTAAAAAGGTTTACATGGATTCTCGGGAATCTACATTTAAATGATAATAGTGTTATGCCAAACAGAGGAGATCCAAACTTTGATAAATTATACAAAGTGCGTCCTTTATTGGATCATTTATCAGCAAAATTTTCTTCCTTGTACAAGCCAGGTAAATACCAATTAGTAGATGAATCAATGATTCGATTTAAAGGAAGAAGCTCATTGAAACAGTACATGCCAAAAAAACCGATTAAAAGAGGGTATAAAGTGTGGATGAGATGTGATGAAAGAGGGTATGCCTGTAAATTTGAAATTTAATCTGGAAAAATGCAAGAAGTTGAAAGAAATTTAGGTGAAAGTGTAGTTAAACGCATGTGTGAACCTTTATTTGGAAAAAATCATTGGGTGTATATGGATAATTTTTTTACAACTTATGAACTTTTTCGGTTTCTTGAAACAAAAAACGTTTTTTGCTGTGGAACTGTAAATCTAAATAGGAAAAATATGCCAAAAATTTTGTCTGACGACAAAAATCTAAAACGTGGTGATTATGATTGGGCCGTTAGTAATGACGGCATTTATTGTATCAAATGGAAAGGTAGAAGGTGTGTTAGCTTTCTGTCTTGTGATAATAATGCCGTAAGCTCTACATTTGTAGAGAGAAAGGAAAAAAATGGACAAAAAATCCAAGTACAGTGTCCCAGGGTAATCAAAGATTACAACAAGCATATGGGTTACGTCGACCATTTCGATCAAATGAAATCTCTGTATGAGATTGATCGTAAGAGCAAGAAATGGTGGCACCGGATTTTTTTCCACTTTTTGGTTGTGTCTATCGTGAACGCGCATATTATTTACAGCAAATTGCCAGATACCGATCCAGATATAAAAACACTGAAAAGTTTCCGAATGGAAGTAATTAGATCTTTGATATGTATGGGCAGTATCTCAGAGAGAATGAATAAAAGAAAACTTTCCAGCCCAGTGGTTGTAAAGAAAGGAAAATTCCACATTCCTCTGGACAAAAGACTAAAAAATGCTGAGCACATGCCAATAAAGGGAAAACCAAGACGATGTGCCTACTGCAGTACAACTGCAAAACCTCACAAGAGCAGTTTTTCATGTAAAGCATGCAATGTTGGCTTATGCATGGTGCAAAAAGGTACAAAAACTTGTTTTGAAAAATTCCACGAAAAATAACAAACACCTACTTTAAATATGCAACTACAAAATTGTGAGTGAATCTTCTTATCTATACAAATATATTGTATAAATTATTTTTTGTTGCATAATTCATCTTATATAGCATATAATTTATAAATCTACATTTTTACATATCTATCTATCTATATCTATCTTTAAAATTGCTATTTTTGTTTCATGTTAATTTCATAAATATTTTGTGGTTGAAAAATTTCGTATATTTTCTATATTACTTGATGAAAATTTTGTGGATTTTTTATTAATAATTTCTTAAAATTAGTATTTTATAAATAAAACCTTGTGTAAATTACATGAAGCATTAGTTGTCATAATATAAAAATTTTTATACCGTTAAATATGCATCTACAAAATTGTGACTAAATCTTCTTATTTATACAAATATATTGTATAAATTATTTTTTGATGCATAATTCATCTTATATAGCATATAATTTATAAATCTACATTTTTACATATCTATCTATCTATATTTATCTTTAAAATTACTATTTTTGTTTCATGTTTATTTCATAAATATTTTGTGGTTGGAAAAATTTAATAGACTTTTCTATATATTATTTGATGAAAATTTTGTAGATTTTTTATTAATAATTTTTTAAAATTAGTATTTTATAAATAAAACCTTGTGTAAGTTACATCAAGCATTAGTTGTCATAATATAATTTTTTTTATACTGGTAATGAGAAAAGCACAGCGATAAAGGTAAGTTTTTTTCTCCTAGTAGCTACAGGAATTAAAAGTCTTAGACGCGCGCTGTCCCAGTGAAAAGGACGGCCCCTTCTCCTAAAATAATCAAGCTGATTTTTTTTTAAAAGCATATTATTCATATACATGGTCATATTGTTAAATATCATATACGATTTTGCCTGGAATATTAAAATATATAGTCTCGCGCGTTAAAGGGTTAAACGTTCCTTATATTGCAGTGAATCCTGGAGCTCAGTGAACGAATATTACATTCCAAACATTTACAGGGTTAAAATTACCGATTGATTGAATTTATAAAAAATAACAAAAATAATTACTTATAATGAATCATTTTTTAATAAAAATATTTTTTATAACTTGATGTGCAGTTTGTAAGTTGTAATTTTGCATGTAAACAATCGCTTTCGTTACTTGAAGTTCTAATCTGAATGTCGGTGAAAACCAAAAATTGACTTTTAGGCGTACTTGCAGTAAAATTTAGTTTTATCAAAGAAAAAATTTCATTTTCACTATGACATCCTTTTTACCAACTGAAGCACTCTGAAATGAGCGTCTGAATCTCAGAATCAGCGGAATGAAAAAGAATATTGAATGTAAAAAGCTTTGACTAAAAATGTGTTACTTTATTTGGTGACGCAATTTTTTGTTCAAATTTTTCTAAAGAGTTATTTTTAATTGTAACACGAAAACGGTATCCTTACTGATACGGTAATTCTCATTGTTTTTCTTTTCTCTTCAAGAAAGCAATTAACCTGACAACCATAATTTTGAAAAAAATTTAAAATTAAAAATAAAATATAAAAATGAAAATAAAAAGAAGCTAGAACGGGCATATCTACAAATAAGCAGCTTTCGTTAAAAAAAAAAAAAAAAAAAAAAAAAAAAAAAAAAATTATCGAAATTGGTCCAATAGAAAGCTCAGAGTTAATGATTAAAAATGTTTGTTCTTTTAAATATTTAGATCACATTTCATAAGGCACTAAAATATTAAGGTAATAAACTAATTTTTAAAACACATAAAAAATACGTAAAATATTGAAATGCATGCATTTTACACTACAATCAAAGCTATCATAATTTCACGTTTATTTAAAAAACCTCGAACGCAAAACATTACATAACATATAACAACGATGTTAGCAAACAATAATAAAGTAATAATATAAAATGTAAAAAGAATCTCGCTAATTAATTACAGAAATTTCAAACTACTTAATTGTTAACGTAATGCTCATTAAACTCCACAAATTACTAACTGAAAAAAAATAATCATGTCTTGTAAATTAATGGAAATAATCAGAATATTATAAATAAAAAAATGCAACTATTATGTAAAAGGTAAAACTGAAATGAGAGAAGATTGTGAGTAATTAATTTATCAAAATGTGTTAATTAATTTTATAAGTTACAAAGATACAGAAAGTTACATTCAGTACTAGCTGACCCGCCCGGCGTTGCCCGGGTCCGTATTAACAATATTAAACGAACTTGAAATTTGTATGATTTTATCAATAACTGGAAGCATGCAGAAATGCATTGTCTGAAATACGTCGCAGCTGACTTTGTGAAAAATCGGTTTTAAAAACAACAACTAATATTAAGCTCTAGAAATACTTAAAATGAGCAATGAGAAACACGGGAGGGAACATGTATCCAACGATTGCGTTAGTTTCGTGTTAAAGTGTTGATATTTACCCGTAAAAATCACTGTTAAATCACGTAACTAATTATTTTTTTCGCATAGAAATCCCAAGTGAAAAATTTTGAATTTCAAACTAATTATATCATTCTTAAATCCGACTATACCGTGAATGAATCGATACGCGATGATAAAAGATTGGTATATAGTATTATAATTTCAGAGCCATTTAACAAAAGTGTATATTTTTAATCAAAGCATGCGTAATGTTGACTCTGTGGACAAATTCCTAACCGTAAACTTTTGTACCATAACCATAATCTGTCTGTAACCTAACTGCGACTTAACATTACCCTACCGTAACTTAAATATAACATAAATGTAACCTAGCCGTCACTTTGAAATATCAATATAGAAGCATCATTTAAGATTTTGCTTGAAAAGTTAACATTCTTTCGTTAATGTCTTAAAATCGTCTGCACTCTGAAATCTATATTTTAGACTAATATTTGTTATTTAAGTTTTCGCGCATGATTTTAAAAGAATGTTTTCATAAATATATTTTATATATTGACATAGAGTTATTAATATGTTGTTAAATTAAAAACATATTTTCATCTACGTTATAAAGTATTAAAAAGTTCTGAAAAAAAAAGAAAGCTTTTAGTAATACAATTTTTAGTTTAAATCAAATGTTTTCAATATTTTATTTAATTTTATTTTGACATTTAAATTATTTCGAATTTATCAATTTCAAATATTTTAAAAGCAAACATTTTTTAAAAATAAATAATATAATAGAAAAAAGACCATTTTAAAAAATTACTATTTCTTCATAAAATACGCTTCAGCTGTTATACAATTCTTTCAATTCGTCTTATTAATACAAAATCCCTTCCACATGCTTTTGTTTGGGACATTAATATTTGAGCGATAAATGGTTTAATATTGCAACTCTTTTTTCGGTTTACTTCACCACCACCTATCTTTTTCCTCCATGGTTTGCAACCGCTGTGATAAAAAATCATTATTTAAACTGACAGTTTGCCAGTCTATGAATTTTAAAGGTCTGTTCCAGCTTTTTAAATTATTTATGCGAAAATTTTATGCAACCAACCAACCATAACTAAATGAAGAGAAAAAAAAGAAGAAAAAAGGCGATTTTTTATGAGAGTGATCTTTGGAATTTAATTAATTACTCAGTTAATAAATAGAATTTCGAAATTCTGAAGCTCAGGTGCATCAGGAGAGATATTGGGCTACTCTCATAAAAATTTTGAGCTTCGTACGTCCCATAGATTTTGCTAGCCATCGCAGACACACACACACACACTCACACACACACACACACACACACGCAGACAGAGCGATTTGTTATTTTATTAGTATAGATACTCAAATATAAATGAAATTTCGATATAAGAATAATATGTTTCGAATTTTAAGATTCGAGCTAATAAAAATAAAAAATAAATCTGGCTCTGAAGTCAAACGAGAGAAGAAATAATTCAGTAATAATTAAAAATACTGTAATAATCGCCAGTAGCGAAGAGGTTAAAATAACATTGGTTAAGATATTATACAGTAAAACTCCGATAATTTGGATTAATTGGGACCGGACCCAATCCGGATTTATACGGAGAATTAGAAAAAAATGGTATAAAACAGAACATACTTACAGCCAATCACGTTTATGTTAAACTTATTGAATATTTACAGACAGTAAAAAAGTTCAGTTTGCTGAATTCTTCCGAAAAGATTTTTTTTTAATTCAGAATACGGCGATGAAACAAGTTAATGTTATAGAAATTAACCAATCACTTCTCAAACTTGAGATAAAATGACCAAACCGATCCGAATTATCCGGAGATCCGGATTATCGGGGTCCAAATTAACGGGGTTCTACTGTGCTTTGTTATACAAGCTTCATTTTATAAATATTTATCGAAATTTCTAATTTTTACTGTTATGAGTAGAATAAGATTTTTTATAAGAAAATAAGTTTTAGTTTTAGAAAGTTTTTAACAAAAGTTTTTTGATTCTTTGCATTCGATACATTTCATATGGTGATCGATTTTCTACACACAAAATATTAACAGCCGACATCTGACGATTTAAACGGTGTAGGAATTAATAGCATTTTGACCAGAAATTGTTACAGATGTTATACAAACCAGTTCATAGTTTCGGACATTCATATCATATGCATGAAAAACTCATTTCGTATTCTAAATAAATCGGGACCAATAAAATAATAAAAACTCATTAAAAACTTTTGACGTCCAGGGCACGCATTTGCCACTATTAACGAATAGTAATTTTCGACTCGTTTGCGACAGAAAGCCAGATTTTCAATAAAAATACGATTACTATTAAAAAATAGTGGCAATCTCAGATTAAGGCCTGTACCTTGCTACCCTGGCATTATCTAACCATAAATAAAGATGAAGCGAAATTGATGAAAACAGAGAAAATCAATATTCTAAAGACAATTATCTTACTCTTATCCCAGGAATTTCAAGGAATCAATTGTTATTGTATTACCTATATGATTATTTATTATCATATCCTTATGCAAACATCGTATTAAGTCGGCGATTTTTATTCAATTCAGTTTAACTTAGAAGAATGACAGAAACTCGTAAAATGTACAAATATTTATTCTCAGTGTTATTTTGTCCATTACCTGTTAACAATAGTAAAACAGAAAGTATGTATTTCGTAGTAAAAGTATGTATTTCGTTTTTTTTTTTTTTTTTTTTTTTTTTTTTTTTTTTTTCGTATGCGAAAAAAATAATAACATTCTGAGCTTAATCATTTAAGGCAATATTTCACAATCTTTTTTCTTTGACGTACCCTTTTATATGCTTTTTATTTGGGTGTACCCCATTTCTCATGAGCATGCTTGCTCCCCCCCCCCTTTCACTCATCTAAATAAAGGGAATAAGCTTTTATTACTTCCTTCTGTCTTTTGAAAAAGAAAGTATTCGTAAAAGTATAAATTCTGGTTTTCGGCGTATTTACAGGTTTTAGGGCTTGGACATTCCAAAAAACAAGTTTTCGCAAAATATCTGTCTGTGAGTTTGTGACCCTGTCTGTCTGTACGTGACATACATTTTCAGCCGCTGTATCTCAATAACTAATGCACGAATTTATTAAAAATATATATTTAGGTAGTCCTTGATATAAATAGATACTGATTAAATTTGGTGTAAATCACTCGACAGGAAGCACTGCTATGGTACATTTTTTCCGATATCCTATTTCAAGAACTAATACATAAAATTTAAAGCCTTTACAATCCTCACGATGGATCACGATCACGATAGGTCGTCTTTTAATTTCGGTACTGTGGCAGCTAATTTTGAACTATTAACATGTACGAGATAAAAGAAAATTTTGGATTGCCACATCCGACTAATTTATTAGTAATCTTACCGATATAAATTGCATTGACACTTCTAACATTTTATTTTTTTTATCTTGCATTTAAAATTTAATATTTCTGTTTGTAATAGTAGACAAACATTAGAAAAAATCAATGTAGCATTACAAGAAAAGGAATTAAAAATTTCAAAAATTAAACTTAAAAGAAAACAAATCACTCAGATAATAAGTAAAAAATTCAAATTAAATGCTTACCAAATAAGGGAAGTTTTTCTATTAATATACGATAATGACATATCCTCCCAACTCTTATTCGGAAATGAAAATAATGGTCAGATTTTAACAAGTTTTAACAGAAAACAGAAACTTTTGACAGTGAGAACTTGATGTAATTTGAACATTCAACGATTATTATTAAGAACAAAAATTAAAAAAAAAAGTGATTCGAAAAGAATATTGAATAATGATTAATTGATGTTATACGGTAGATGAGAAGGATGTAGGTAACAGTGGGCGGAGCTACTGAATTTGAATTATCAATAAATTATTAGGTTTGTTTTATTTTTTGTCGGCCGATTATCTACACGTGGGATATAGGCCCGAAACGGCCCTCCGTGGGGGTCTTTCTAAGGGAACTTAACCCGTATTTATGCAAGGGGATCCAAGGTTCCAAGGAAACCACGAAAAACTCCGAACGGTTAGGCCGACGGTTGAGATTGGGTTCGAACCCAGCACCTGCCGTTTACTAGTTGAGAGGTCAGAATCTCTCGGCCACTCGTGCGGCCTAAATTATTAGGTATATTGGGCCTTTTCCCTCATTTTGAGTGCAACGCATAGGATTTAGACATGCATAGCTGCTAACATTTACGCATTTTTGCTACCCCTTAAACAGCACAGAGATTTTCCATTTGTTTAATAATAAGATTTCGATGATTAAATACCACAATGTTTACTGTAAAATTTTTGTGGTAGGAAAAGTGTAAAATTTGGCGGCTATGGACATGAAACTAATTTTGCAATCTAAAACTATCACTTTCCTTTATGTGTTTTTATTTTTAAAAAAATTTCTAATTTCCACCATTACCGATAAGGTCCGAGAGACCGGCTACGAGCCCAAGTTAGGAACCACTGATTTAAGGTATTTTTATGCCTTTAATACGCTTTTTTTGATCAAAATTTCAATTCTAAAACGTATTGTTAAAAAAATAATAATAATAAGAGCATGAATTTTATGATTATGGATCTTTTTACACATTTATATTTCTTGCAAACTTTAAAAATCTAAGTTGTAAATTCTTATTACTATGACAGATGCTTTTAATTTTAAGGCGGTTCTCAAGAAATAAACAAATCTCGTTTAAAAATATGCATTAAAATATTTAATTGCTATAAAGGACGTTAAATACTAATAAAAACATTAAAAGATCTTAATAATTTTTACATGTTAAGATTGAATATACTCAATCATCATCAGAAAAAGAATATACAAATAAACACAAAGATGGAAAATGACAAAGAACTATTACAAAAATAAATAAATAAATAAATAAATAAATAAATAAAATAAAATAAAAATAAAAATAAAAATAAAATAAATTTTTTTTTGTCATTTTCCATCTTTGTGTTTATTTGTATATTTTGTTTTTCTGATGATGATTGAGTATATTCAATCGAAACATGTAAAAATTATTAAGATCTTTTAATGTTTTTATTAGTATTTAACGTCCTTCATAGCAATTAAATATTTTAATGCATATTTTTGAAATGTTAATGGACGTATATGAAAACTTCTATTTATAATTAAATCTCGTTTAACTAAGAGAAATTAGCTGACACATTTGCGTACATATTCTTTGACACTTGTAGCCCCATGATTATTGAAATGTAAGTGATTGCTATGCATTAAATTGATTAGATGCTTTCTCCTCTCAAGGTTCGCACCCACTTTGGAATTTCTGAGGACCACAAATAGAAAAATTTACATTTATTTTTCAATCCCCATCTTCACAGATTTTTCTGCTGTGAAACTAGTAAATCTACAGATCAGGAGCCTCAACGTCAGCTTTTCGCACCATCGTTTTTAAACACACTTTGGGTAATATTCAACTTCCAGGAGACTGTAATTTAAATTTTTCAAATTACGTAATTATTTATAACAATAAGCTTTTCAACCATCAAAAGCGTTAAATTAAAAATTTAGTTATGTTAGGATATTCTGAAATTTTCATGATGCATTTTTTTTTTTTTTTTTTTTTTTTAATAACATAGAAGATTTCATTAGAGGGAGCTCCGCCACCCTGAATTCCCCGTAGTCTCATTAAATTTAAATTTGTAACTTTCTATCAATTTGTTATTGGTTATCGTATATCTTGTGTTTCTTTATACATTTTGAATTATAAGGATAAGTAACAGTTTTAATAAGCATATTTCATTATCCTTGTGCTTCTACATACCTGCCCACCACAGACATTTAAATCAGATGTATCAGGAACTTTTAAAAGTGTAAACTCAGTAATCTAGGGTTTTACAATTTTGTTTCCGAAACAAGAAGTTTTGATGGCATTTTGTGGTGGTTATCGCGGACAGACAAACAGACAGAAGAACAGACTGACAGGCGGAAAACAATAAATTTTGTGTCGATAAAAAAAAGCATTCACTAAAGTTTCGGCAATGACGTCATAATTCATGGGTTATTGCTATCCATGTTTCTTGTATTTTTAACGACTCCTATAAAATACTTGTTTTATTTCAACTATGACGTCAAATTATACCAAGTGAAATATTGGTTAGAAATATAATTATTTTTTATTTCTTTTACTTCTAATTATGTCCTCATTTTTGTCAGAAAAATTCTTATTAACGAAACAAATTTCCGTGTTTAATATTTAACAAAGTATTATATTTATTTTTATTTTAATTCTGACGTCATATTTTTTTTTTCTTAGTTTAATTTTTCGAATGGAAATTGCTCAGTTGAAACTTATTGCCGTTGAAAACATATTCCAGATTTTGAATTTTTTTGGCAACGATAAAGGAAATGGTTAAATTTTATCTAAAAAATCGCTATTGATTTTGTATGAAAAAGAAGGAAATTTTGAATTATTAAAGAAAATATTTGAATAAAATTAATAAGACATAGCCTATGTTCTTTTCTGGGTTATGTTTTATTTATACGCAAAGATACAAAGACATTAATTAATTCATCAGTTTTTACGCTGACTTCATTTAAATTTTCGTACACGCATTCAAATTTATAACATTATAAAAATAACGATTAGGATGAATGGTTGCTTAGCAACCATTAAGAGAAAATAAAGAAAATGAAATAAATACAATTAAGTAAATCTCTGAAACAAATTAGTTTATATTATTGGAACACATTTATAAAAAATCTCTAAAATTTACAGTAATAACTTTAAAAATCTGACAAATGCGCAGACAGAATTTCAAAACAATACGAATAACTTAACTGGTAAATTTCAGTGTCCATTTATCATTGAATTCCATTAATGAAATGTGTCATTTTCTCTGAAGAAAAAAAAAATGAAAATAATTGGATTTGCCATAGAAAAGCATAAATAAAATATTCTATATTTTCCGAACGAATGAATCAAATCTAACAAAAAACTATACAGCTTAATCCCAGTGCCTCACTAACCTACCCACTTAATTTCAAGCCAATAGGATGTTTTTTGCGTTAGTTATCGAGGAACAGACAGACTGACAGACAGACAGAAACCAAAAAATTTCGTGTCTCCAAAGTAAGCCTTCACTGACGTTTCGGCAAATATTCTTTAACTTTCTTGGTAGAGTTGTGCGAACCCTGATCCGCTTAAAAAGAAATTGTAATTGATTTAATTGTTCGCTTCAACTTATAATATAAAATTAATGCAAATCAATTTTGGTCGATTTATTGCAATTACTTTAATCCATTTATTGCAATTACTGTGGTTGAGTTAATTGCATATATAATAATTTTCATTACTTTAGCCATTCAATTTAATTAATTGAATTAAATTTAGCTGCAACTTGTTATTAATTTCTAATCGTAATTAAATTATAAATAAAATTTTAAAGAATTATTTCATTAAAAAATATGAGTGATTCTATGCAAATAGGTCATTTTCATCATAGTGATAAAGAAAAAATAAATTACGTCAGAAATTCCTAATTTTTTGCAACAAATCGCTACAAGATATATTTATTAGCAAAAAACTGCATTAAATAGCTTAAAAAAAGCAATAAAAATAGCTTTAAATTTTCATGCAAATATTTTAAAACTAGGCATTTAACTTTTTTTTTCTTTTTGCGCATTTAACTCTTAAAAAAGAAAAAAAAATCAATTTTATACTGAATTATGCATAGTTAAAATTATTTTGTTTTCCATACTGACTTTTCTTTACTTTTTACATAATAAATATTACTTTATACAACGATATGGATAAAAATAAGTATTTTTATTCCCATGTAGAGCATTAAAATTTTCAACAAAACTGTCTTTTTTACAATTTTTTTTTCTTTTTAATAGAGCAGTTCTGTCACATAAGAAACAGTGCCTCACATATGGGAATGGCATAATGAGCGTTATTTAATTTGCATGCATTATTTAAAGCACTATTAAAACATAGGCATAATTAAAACATAATATATGTTTTCAAATTATCCCTTCAATGAAAACTAAACGACTCATTAATTCATTTTTTTTTTTTAGATTAATAAATTATTTTTATAAATGTCAGTTTTGAATGATAACATTTTAACATTTGCTCAATATGTCTGTTAAATTATTGCTTGCACATTAGAGTAAGTTTTCCAAGATGGCTCTTTTTTTTTTTCAGACATGCAAGCCCCTAAGGCCCATGTATTTCGCACTTGCGCAGTGCCACTGGCCACTGTTTAAGTCAACAAATTTGTCACATACAAGTGTTTTATTACTTACAATTGTTCCACAACGAGAAGGCTTAGTGCCATACTGGCGCTCACTCGTTATTTTAATCAACAAGACTTAGAATTCATGTATACGCGCAATTATACGGAATTAAATATTTAAAACAAAATTTGTCATTTAAAGTGGTGTGAGTAGTATAATTTTTAAAACATTTATTTTTCTTTTGTGTTAGAAAGAGTTAGATAACAATTATTTCACTATTTGCATTGGATGCATTTCATGTGATGATGCATTTTTTTCTCGTAAAAGACCAACAGCCGACATATTGACGGTTTAAACTGGGTAGGAATCATAAGCAATTTCACCAGAAGTCCTGGAGTTATTACATAATTTCACTAAATCTGTTCCTAAGTTCCAACATTCATATCAGATGCACGGAAAGAGTATTCCGAACTCTTTTTAACATAGGAACAAAAATAACAAAAAGAATAAAACCTTATACAGAAATTTTAATATCCGGACACATATTAACGACTATTTCCAAATAGCAATTTTCAACTCATTCAGAAAATCAGAACTTAAATAAGGCTACGATAATTATTCGAAAATAGTGGCCATCTCTGATTGGGATCTGTACCTCGTGAACACCTGTCATTATCTGCCCACGGATAAAGATGTAACACAATTAATAAAAACAAAAAATTCGTGTGCTCCAAAGGTTTGTCAAGAATCACATTTTTAGAATAATTCTTCATCCTACTTCACTTGTCAATATTTAAATGTAACTGTTTACAACTTTAAAACACTTGCGCGACCGGAAGATGCTGACACACTTAAATAATATTTCAACATTATGTTTGTTATTATAATACATAAGAATTTCAGTTATTACATTCGTTAAACAAGTCTTGTTAAAAAAAAAATTGTAATACAGTAAAACCCCGATAATTCGGATTAATTGGGACCAGACCCAATCCGGATTACCGAAAATCCGGATTATCCAGAGAATTAGAAAAAAATGAAAGAAAAGAAAACATACTCACAGAAAATCACCTTCATGTTAAATGTATTAAATATTTATAGTCAGTAAAAATGTTTACTTTGTTTAATTCTTCTAAAAAGATTTCAGAAAAAGGTTCTTTTATTCAAAATACGACAATGAAATAAGTTAATATTATGAAAATCAGCCAATCGCTTCTCAAATTAAAAAAAAAAAAAAAAAAAATGATCAAACTGATCCGGATTATCCGGAGATCCGGATTAACGGGGTCCGAATTAGCGAGGTTTTACTGTAATGTGAATATTTCCCACATTCCGGCTAACTTTACACCACATGCACGACCGGAAGGTGTAAGCCGATTTTATTTCCTTTTATTTACCAAATTTTTAGTCTCCCTAATTTGTAACTTTTCCGCGCGATTTTACAACTAGAAAAGTAATTTTTGCTTTTTTTCGTCCCACCCTACTGTATAAGTACATTATACAGTATGTTTGGCATTGCGCGGAGCTACTATGACAGCATTATCAATGAATCATTAGGTACATTGGGCCTTTTCCTTTATTAAATTATAACGTAGTGTATTTAACATGAGACTAACTTTACAACATAAAACTATCGATTTCCTTTTTATTTATTTATTTTTTTTTTTATCTAAACCATTTTTGTGATTTCTGCAATTACCTATGTTACATTGACGTTCACCTGACAGTTCGGCTACATACCATAAAGGCTGGGAACCGCTGATTTGAGGTATATGTTTGTGTTTAAAATATCTTTTTTAACCAAAATTTAATTTTAACCTTTTTTTTTTTTTTTTTTTTTTTTTTTTTTTTTAAAGAACAAAAAAAAAAAAAAAAATAAAATAAAATAAAATAAAATAAAAAAATAAAAAGTGCAAATATTATGATTCTGCAGCTTTTGGTACATTTATATTTCTTACAAACTTTGAAAAATTAAATTTGAACCTGTATTTTTTTATTTTCCGAAAATGTGTCTTTTGTATAATTAAATGGAAAAAATGCCATAATTCAATAAATATTACCTTTATTATCTCAGTATTTTAAGTCAAGATCATTAATTTTTTAACAAAAACATTTTTTGCATAAGATTTTTAAAATAATAGAGCGATTCTCGTGCATAACAATCATTCCCGCTTGTTAGGGAATGACAAAGTATACATAATTAACTTCGTACGCATAAAGTAAAAAAAAAAAAAAAAAAAAAAAAAAAAAAAAAAAAAAAATGCATGTTTACAAACAATTCCTTCAGAGAAAACTAAACCATCCATTAATACATTCTTAATACATTCTTAGAAGATAAATTATTTTTATAAATGTAAATGAGGGAATGAAGACACCTTAACATTCGAACAATCTGTTTGTTAAATTATAATAATAATAATAATAATAATAATAATAATAATAATAATAATAATAATAATAATAATAAATGTGAATGTATATATGTAACTGAAAGAAATTAAGCTAATTTTTTGCATGAAACAGGGCTTCATTCGAAGAAAAACAAAACAGTATTATATACATTGAAAGGAAGCACAATATTTTAAATTATCCCTTTTTATGGTAAGCTAAAAGTTAAGTTTAAAAAAAAAATTCGAATATTTGAAGTGAAAAGACGAAAGAGTAAAGCAATTTGGCGAGCAACGCTTTTGTTCGCCAAAAGCAAACGGTTTTAATGCAACTGAAAATTGTTTGTCAATTGGTTTTTAGAATGCGTGTAAATAGTATTTAATGAATTAAAATTTTAACAATAAGAGAGCTTGATACATATAGATATTATATTACATATTTATATTACTTTTGCTGCTGTTATTTAATTTTATCATTTTTAAAGTAATTTCATACATAAAAAATCTTTTCATACTGAAAAATATATTTTCATATATTTAAGTGAATTGCAAAGGAAATGCCGGATGAAGAATGTTGCAGTAATGCATTCAATAATTGAAAAGTTTTGTTTCCATAGCAACAAAATTTAGCCCACAGTGCTCAATTGGATTTGACTTAATTTTGTGGTAGAAACAATTTTAATTAATTCAAATTTTATTTTCATAAAATTTCATAGTTTTTTTTTCATTATAAATATATTACGAATGACGAATTATATGACGAAATTATAGTTAAAACAAACCAAAACAAATTAATTAAAGTTATTTGAATTAAATTTCTTTGAACAATTTCAACATAAATCACCTTAAAAAGTATTTGACATAAAAAACCTATCTTTTGAACTTTATTTTTTCGCCATCCGATGATAAATCGCCAAATAAACGAAATGTTTATTATTTTTTGCGAATATTCTGCCGGTGTTCCTCCAAATTTTTTTTATAAACATATATATCCACATGAGAAGAACATTGTGTGATTTTTTCAGAATTTTCTGGGTATGCCCGTATGGAGACCTTCCTTGTAAGATAGCAATATTCAAAAATAATATAAACATAAAAGACAAATAAAGACAGAAAAAAAAAACTGCCGAAATTTTAAAACTTAAATATTTTTCCGATATAGAAAATGAATTGGAAATTCTATCTTTGAAAATAATCTAGCTTTGAAAATACCACTCAAAAGTGTTATTTACAATTATATTTTAATACTGCATTATGATAACATTGTATAAAAAAATATTTTAATAATTAGTATATTTTATATTTTTCATTTTTATTACAGGCTACATTATGAAGATGTATTTCAGATTGGCACTCCATTATGTACTATTTTCGTACTTCTTCTCCCTCACCCCCCCTCCCCCCAGTCGAGGCTGATATATTCCACATTTCTTAGATTTCTTGACCAAGGAAAAGTAATTCGAAGTAAAATGGTTTTCATATGTAAAATTTAATGTCATTGCAATTTAATTAAAATTTATAAATAATTTTATAAAATTACTATCTATTACTTTTTTCAGATACATACATTAATATTTATTATAAATAGCATAAAAATTGTTAAACATTGAAAGGGAAAAAAAAAAATTATACGCGAAGAAAAACATACATTTTGATTTTGTCACTAAAATAATTTATTCGTTCAAGACAGATGGCAAAATAATAAGGAATTTTTTTTCGAGAGAAATTTATCTATGCATCTGCAGAAAATGATTTCAAAATATCTCAAAGTCTAATTTATGTTCTTTTTTAATCTACCAATTTTTCAAGCAAAATAATTTTCAGAACGTCCATAAAACAAAAATTTTTTTTAAGTGATTAAATAAATGAATGGATGTATAACGAAATAGATCAATGGAAATTGGGGGGAGAGAAGGAATAAAATTATTGTGTAGGCTCACGCCCATCCGGTTACTATATAAGTTGATGTCCCTAATCCACTATTAAAAAAAGCACAACCTCAAGCATTTGTTAAATTGATATTCCAATTATTTAATCCAATAATTTATTAACTCTTTTCTTAAGATATAATCTTTCTTTATCCAAAAAAAGTTTAACTTTGGCGCTGTCTATAAAAAGAACACCTAATTTTAATTTTACCTTCACCAAGAATATTTAATTAAAATTTTCCTTTTATAACATACTTAAACAATAAGCAACTTCGTACTTTTAAGTAAATTCACTTAGAAATTCTGGTGGCAATTAATGATTTTGAAAGAGATTTACTCCTCTTCGGAAAGGCTTAAATTACAGAATTTTAAAAGTCCAACAACTGCCAATGAAATAATTGTTACGAAATAGCATAGAATTCAATAAAACACACCGCAATTTGCCGATAGAAAGACAAAAAGAAATACAGTCAAACCTCGTAAACATGAACACGCTTAACATGAATTATTTTTAACATGAACTGTTTTCACAGTCCCCTATAAAGACGAATACAAAGATTTGATGCTGATAACATGAATTAGTGTTAACATGAACATAATTTCGATTCCCCTTGAAGTTCATCTTAACGAGGTTCGACTGTATTGAAAAAAAATAATAATAACCTCAAATTTAAAACAAATAAGTATTTTTATAAAATAGGCTGTTTAGATATGGCGACCGGACCCCTCTAATTAACGTAAACATTAAGTGAGTGCCTATACATGGTAATAAGATTGCTTCGTTTCAGTTTAACACAAACCCACGCTTTTTATACCTAACGTCAAAGTTACCAAACGTCTTTCGCTTTAATGGCCATGAAAAATTTTAAATTGTACCATTTGAAATTGCTGTATTATGCCGATTAAATTAGGCGAAAATTCCTATTACATATTTCTGGCTCAAAAACTTGGACCAGTTGGTAGCTATTCCTACGGCTGGGTCCTCTCTCGCTCATATTTGTTATAATGTGTAACGTGAATGGAACCCAAGGTATTACATGAGTTACCATATAAGTCAGCGCAATTGATCCGCCGTAATAGATACACAGTCAAACATCTGTTCAATCGGTTTTCGAAATAAGAATTCACATACAGCAAATGTAATATTTTCGCAATCAGTTTTATATTAAAGACAGTGGCACGGTAGTTCCAATGAGCAATAATGGCTCTTAGAAATCCACCGTAACTAAAATAATATTTTATATTTGGAGGTTTATAATTACTTAGTTTAGAACTGCTTAGTTTAGAATTGACTATGTGCACTTAAAGAATTTTTCAGCAGTACAAGTAAGAATTATAAAATGTGTAATTTCTGATATCACAAAAGAAAGAAAGTGAAAAGTATTATTTAATGTATTCAAGACTTATAAATTCTTTACTGAAGATATAACAATATATATATATTATCAAAACAATATGTTAAAAAAAAATTCTGTTTAAATTACTTTAAACAGAAATTCTTTTTAACTTTTAATTTTGAAACTTTAAACAGAAAAAAAAGTTTAGTGAATTTTGACTGTCCAATCTAGTCACTGAAATAATTTTTACCAAATCGCACAGAATCCAATAAAGTACATGGCAGTTGGTTCATAGAAACGAAATATAAATATTTAAAAAATATATATTCTCACACCACTAAAATAAATAAATTATTTTATAGGGCCCAAATAAGCCACTGTTATAAGTAACATCTTGAAATAGTCCTTTATAATAACGAGTGAGCGCCTCCATGGCACTAAGTCTCCTCGTTTTGGTACAGCTCGAAGTCTCAGTACTACCAAAGACCTTAGAGGGAAAGACATGAAGGCTTTGGAAACCGTAACTATCTGAAACAGTGCAAACAGCACTGCGCTCAAAGGGGGGAGATCCAATCGTTGGCTGGTTTATTGCACAGAGTACGGACAGAGCCTCAACTCGGCTTGAAAAGAACGCCCTCTTAAAGACTAAACCATCGCGTTGGCGATTTTTGTCCTCGTGATTTCTGTTTAACTGTAACCCTATTCTGGTTTGGCGCTTCTTGCTGAATGCTGATTTGATTATCTTTGCACACGTGCTTATGCTATTCGATCTTAGATTTCCGCGCTTATATTGATTCGTAATTATTACTGTTATTGTTCTTGAATTTTCAAGTTTAGATTATTAGGTTTTATGTTAAGAAGAGACACATGTATTGTTTGCAAGACGAATACTTCAAAGTTATTTTATATTAAAATAATTCTTTCATAAATTTCAAAACAAGAAGCAGCAAGCCGTCGCTGTATTTTTTTTCTTTTTTCCCTTATCATTTGTCGCCAAGGAAGCGATGTTTCGCCAAATTAGCAACCTCTCTTATGTTATGATCGTAGTTTCAGAGTCATCCGCTCGTATCGCTACTGTCTATGCGTGATCCCATGTTAAACAAGTTGCCATTACAGTGTATGAAAGTTGATTCTCTGTTCCGTACTCTGTGGTTCATTGCATCCACCCATTCGCCAAATATTTTTCTAGTAAACCTTCTTGCGCCAACTCCCCCGCGAGTATTCAAAACGCCATTTCTTTTGGAAGTTCGTCTTGAGATTTAAAGATTGTGGAAGATTTTTTAATAGGATTTGTTTGTTGTGATATATTTTCTATACTGCAAATAGATAACCGATTAACACATACAACTGAAAAGCATGGCTGCCAACTACTACGCCTATTTAAAGACGAATAAACACATCAGAAACAGAAATTTTATTACATAATTGGCAACATGGCGCGTAGTACATAGCATTGAATATATTTGGGATACAATTTACTAAATCTTTTTTGTGGTTCCAATCATGTTTATGTGATTTAAATAGGCGTAGAAGTTGGCAGCTCTGGAAAAGTCTTCAGTGATGCTGAACTTGTTAAATAATAAATTTTATGTATCGAAAGTTCCACTTTCTCTCGAAAACTACCATAACAACGAACAGATTCATCTTGTCTTCTGTAACGTATTGTATGAACTTTGACCTAACTCATCTCCCTCCACGAAAAGAGATGGAGGGGGGGGGGTCGCACTGCTTTCGCGGGGACCGAGACGAGCAGCGATGACCACATCATTACTCCACATTTTGATAATTATCGCTACTGGCGATAATGTCAAAGCGCGCCAAGTGAACGCTTCTTATCTTTCGCCCCTGTGTGCGACTTCTATTGCCTAGCTGTTTGCACTGACAGCTGTGGATTTACGTTACGCCTACAGAGCCTTCACATCTTTTCCTCTAAGGTCTTTGGTTCTACCGTAATGGCTTTTAATCTAGAGCTACGAGTTTTGCCCCATCCCTCGAAAAAGAATTGTGTACTTAAAATAAAAGCAAAATAAAACTGAGCTATACCTCGACATGAATAACATCGTCATACCTGATTGCTAGCTAGATAATTTGTATATTTTTAAAGCATCTGTTTACACGTATATATGCGGCCGTCCATACAACTTTGTCCTTTTATTACGTTATTTGTTTTAGAATTTTGATGAAAGAATGAATGACTCCGCCCCAATAATACTTCAATCAGATTTCGAAAGGCGTGGCCACACTTACATTGAAAATTAAGACGAAAAATGATAGATAAATAATTCAAAAATATAAAATTCAATTTCAAAATATAAAATAATAATAATAATAATAATAATAATAATAATAAGAGCAAGAACAACGGAATAAGACTCACGATAACCCACGACACCTTTAATAATTCAATAATACTACACAACACATATAATATATTTATACATTGATTTATTACATCACATTATATTTTTTAGTTTCAAATGGATTAAATTTGACCAAAATATTTAACTTATTCATTTCAAACAGTCCGTTTTGTATGTTTACTGTTTGACAAAATTTTATTAGTAAATATAGGCAAGGGATTTTCTTACAGTAACATACATAAATTAGCTCTAAAAACCTGCTCCTTTTGGAAAAATAACGTAGAATCCCTCATAATTATTTAATTTCAGAATAAAAAATTTTTTTGTCAAAATGTTAAAAAAAAAACACTTATATTTAAAATTTTAAAAATTGCCTATTAGATGAATGGGTGGAGGGTATATTATGCGTTGGATGTATAAGGGAGGAGTTAACAAATCGAATAAATCAATCAAAAATAAATTTCAAATTTGTTTTTAACAATATCTTTAAATGGTAACTTGTTAAAAACTTCTATCTTAAACGAAGATTTTTTTTTTTTGAATGAACATTTTTGGACACTAAAAAATATTTGAAATCCAAACCAGTATCATACTTTACATATTATGATTATTACTCAGGTGAAGAAAATTTATTAATAAAAGAAAATTTTCGCACACTGATTATAGGTTCACTAAATATTGAACTTCTGCAAAGTAAATATTTAAAAGCATTTGGTAGAAATGCATTCTTTTTAGATTATTATTATTATTATTATTTTATTTTTAAATAAAGCTCGTATGAGATAAAAGTATTTAGGCGGAACTAAAAATTCAGGGCACACCTTTATTTATCGACTCTGGTATTGAAATGTTAGAAAATAACGTTAATTTTTTTGTTAATTTTTAATTCGTGTGTGTTGAATACTACTCGATAAATTGTTAACTAGCTGAAATTTTTAAGCCAAAAGATGAGTTCAGCATGGCACAAAAACTTCCGAATTTGTGAATGAATGAATTCAAACAAACGAAAAACGACTTCTTTTAAACATTGACACTATTTGAGAAATTTAAATTATTTAAGGTTAGATTTCAAAGATATTTAAGTCTTAATATGATCTTTTAATGTCATTTGCAAAATAAAATCTAGGAACTTAAAATATTTAATATGATTTCGGTTAAACTATAACACTATTTGTGCACATCATTTAAAAATATTAAACAAAATAAAAGCATTAAATTCTGCTCCCATTGAAATATTGTCGTTGGGGAGTATTCTTTTAGTATTATTTTCTTTATTTGAATTATTACCATAAAAGGGAAATGAAGCCTTTCAAGATTTATTAGTTGAATATGTTCAAGAATAAATGAAAATGCAGAATATTTATTTAAACACTCACACCATAAAATATGACAAGCAAATGTTAAATGGAGAAAAAAGTTGATGACATGCTGCAAAGTAACGCCACTAGTGGCCGCGATGTAAACTAGAATTTTCGGTAGTGGGCGGGGCACTCTACGAATAGTTTTTGGTTCTGCTTTCACGGACTGGAATTTTTACTTATTTCGCGTCAGTACAAGAGTAGCCAGACGTTTCGAATCCTGTTATGGAACTCGGATTAAGGAAATATTCAAATTTTTAATAATACCCGATCCATTATGCATTTCTTTCTCTTTTTGGTATTTATTTTCTGTTTACTTATTTATAATGGCGTGAAGAATATGAATATTTCAAAGACATCCATTTCAGAAACAGAGGAGATATTACTTAATACGTTCGACAATTTCTTTTTAATGGGATACTTAATATATGGGATTAACATTGGTAACATATAATTTTTTCATAAAAAATATATAAAGGCCATTTTAAATTATAAGAAGTAAACAGAAAATACTATTAAATGAAATACATAATCTGACCACTTAAAAAAGAAATATATATATATATATTTCAACAAAAATTGAAAGCTGATTGTTGTTACTGTTATACTGCCATGAAATAAATGAAAATATGATCAGTTGGTTTTCATTAACACTTACGGCAATTTTTTTTTTTAATGGCATATAAAAAAAATTATTACAAAAGAAAAAAAAATTCTTTTTGAAATATGTATTTTTTTTTATTACTTTCCTGAAAAAACTTATACTCTGATTTTAGTTTTATGAAATTTGTAAAACAAAGATTTTACTGCACACAATTTTTTGAGGGAAAGAAGATAAATAAAAAAATGCTGTTCTTTGTTTTATAAAGCTACACAAGAAAGAATTTATTAAACAATAAGTGGCATTTAAAGATGAATTTGTTTTTTTTCTTTCAAATTTTTAAAAAAAAAAATTAACTTACTTTCTGTTGCAATAATACTTAATTTCTTAAAATGTTTTTATTAAAAAATAAATAAATGGAATAAATGAAATTTACAACTTTTATTTTACACAAAAATGAAAAGTATAGATTAAAATTAATTTGAATAATATTCTGCAGCATGTTTATCAACACATAAAAATTGAGATTCTTAAAAAATGTTTTATATACATATAATTGTTGATAAATTTGTTATAAACCTAATATTAAACCTATGACATGATATCTAATCCCATCATAGTGGAAAATGATTTATGATGGGCACTATTTCAATTTTGGTTCCAGATGAATTTTTCATTTTTTTTCCAGATGGTAGTTTCATTTTGGAAGAAATGCAGGACCGGACCACCACATTTCACATTGTTGTAATTTGATGGGATCTATTCCTCTAGAAATAAGGTCTGCAGGATTTTGCTTGGAAGGTACATAATGCCATTGTTCAACTGATGTTGAACTTTGTATTGTCGAAACCCTGTTTGCAACAAAGGTTTTAAGATCATTAGACTCTTTTTAACCATGCAAGTACAACTGTGCTATCTGTAAAAAAAATATGTTTTAGAAACCTCATGTTTCAGAGCACTTAATACTTTTTTCATCAACTTAAATAGCAGGACTGCAGTAGAAAGTTCTAAACGGGGGATACTGACATGCTTTAGAGGAGCTACTCTAGATTTACTGGTGAGTAGCTTAACAGAAGAATCACCATAATAATTTGTAGATTTTACGTAAATGACCGCACCATATGCAATTTCTGATGCGTCAGAGAAACCGTGTAATTCTACACAAATCGACTGTTCAATAAGGATGCATCTAGGAATATTGATCATATTTACAGTTTTTAAGGAAGTAAGAAAGTCATTCCATTTCTTATCCTCCTTCCTTCATAGGGAAATAATCACACTAGTCTATTTTAAGCAACCACAACTTTTGCAGGAATACCTTGGCCCTTGTAATTATTGGACCTATCAACCCCAAAGGGTCGAAAATTCTTGCAATTTGAGATAACACTGATCATTTGGTGTATAAATCATTTTGTTCGATAATTAAATTAAAGCCAAAACTATCTGATTTAGGTCTCCACAGTAACCCCAAGGTTTTCGTCTCATTAGAAAAAGAATGCTCCATTTTTTCTCTATCACATAGAAGAGAGACATTATTTACGGCCCATTTATGGAGATTCATGCGGCCTCTATTTAGCAAGGATATCAACTGTTGTTGAATTTCTTTAGTTGTGTTAAGATCATCAGCCCCTGTTAATATATCATCCATATATGTATCTTGCAACAATACATTTGCAGCTAAAGGAAATTCTTTTCCTTCATCTTTTGCTAACTGTATCAAAGTTCTGGTAGCTGAAAAAGGAGCACTAGTGCATAACCTATACACTTTTACTGGCTCATTCACATCAGACTTGAATAAAATTCGTAATAAGTCTCTCTGACTCGGATGTATTAGTATCATACGATACATTTTTTAATGTCTGCTACAAAAACAAATTGGTGCTTTCGGAATCGCAACATTATAGAAAATAACTCATCTTGGATTGTTCCTCTGTTGTATTGTAAACCATTTAACGATTTCCCTGAAGACGTTTGGAAAGTTGGGTTGAAGACAACGCGTAATGGTGTGCTACTCGACTCTTCGCGAAAGACACAATGATGGGGCATGTAATAGGTAATTTCTGGCTCTTCAGATTCTATTACTTCCTCCATACGAACCCTATTGAAAATCAAACTTCTACCATGATTAGTCTATTTACAGGGACAAAAGTTTTCCGTTGCATTACGGCATATGAGGAAAAATAGTTCCAAATGAATTTTAAAGAGTTGCACCCTGTGAAAAATTCAAATTTATATACATCTACGAAGTGTACTAAAATATGCATTTTGCAAAGTATGCAGAGAAAAGAATAGTTATTCATTTACATGGCCACACAAAAGAATTCCATTACAAAGTAATTGGAGGAAATTGTGACAAATTTTAATTATGATTAATTATCGATTTGATGAATAATCAAGTCGATATACGTCGCTGAAGTTTAATATTAGTTATTTCATGCATAATACGAAGCGCATAGCATTTATTGGGACTTACAAATGATTTCAAATAGTATATTCTATCCGAAGTACTGTATATTATGGATTATGGTTGTTAGATGGATGAAATGATATGCGTTGATGATATTATGATATGCGTTTAAGTTTCACTAAATGTATGCATATTGTGTGTTGTGTATAAATGGCTATAGTTATACAATTTTGATAAACATTGTTACACCAAAGTTCTCGGAAAGATTACTGAGTGAGCGTAATTTACTTAAAGGTGGTTTTTAAATAAGCTGTGCATTTTTACGTTGAACTGCATTCAGTTTATTAAGAAATGTTTCTAGAATATATATAAAATGATATACAGGGTTAGGCAAAGAACTGAATACAGGGTCGCCTATGTAGAATAATTTCTGGAAATGTGATTTTAGTAGTTTTAAGAGTTTTTGTTTGAAATGAATTTGAGCAAAATACTTGTGTAATAAAGGTACTAAGTAACTACAGGGTTAAACAAAAGTATTCATGTATGTTTCCATGCATAAATTGCTGCAACAGAAATTTTAATCAGTTAATAGTTTACTTGTTAAACTAAATTTCCCCATTATATAGTACTTATATCAACTGAAAGATCAAATATAGGGCTGCGGTAGGAGTTTAACGTATATATAAAAAAAACAAATTTCGAAAATTTAGAAGCTGTAAGAGTCCTGAGAGCCCTTAAATGAAATTATTTTTAACCACAGAATGATCTCACACAAAACCGTGTGCTCCTACTCCGGTCACATGGCATTTTAATTGCAAACGACGCTAAGAATTAAATAAAATTTTGCTTTTACAATCAAAGCTTAAATTAAGAAGCTCTTAATTCTAAAAACAAAACAAAAAAGTTTGTGTCAGTCAATTTCTTATTTTACTTGCTTGTGCCGGTAAGGGTTAAGTGAAACTATGGGCGTTAACCCTGGAATGATACACCAGGGGTCTCGCAAACCCCAAGTTTTTTTTAAATCAATTCCTAGAATAACGCTCTGGGTTTTTACAACAGTCCCATTTCCCGACGGCCACCTTGAGTATTAAGGCATCCTTATTATTTAGTCCACTCTCAGCTATTCAATATCGTTAGGAATTTTTTGATAGCCGGATGGAAAAAATTCGAGAGCTAATTAATGCTTTTTTTTTTCTTCGTTCTCTTTTCCAGTCGTTTAGTCTACGCAACACAATTATGTTTGTTAGCCATACAAGTAAGAAAAATCATGCGTTAAATATATAGATTATGAAATACTTTCCGACACTTTTTCAAATCTTTAACAAAACCCTGGGAAAATAAGGTATTCGATCCGTCGGTTGGGGAAATTTAATTCAGCAAGAACACATTCGCTGACGCTTACTTGAAGATGTGATAATAGTTAATGCCGCACTGTACAAGTTGTTATTTCCCGAAGCCTATTTACTTTATATAACAAAGAATTTCTCGCGCCAGCGCATGACTGGCTGTTGAACATCATACCACATCACGCGCTGGCAGCGAATGTGTTAACTGGTTGAAATTTTTCTTTCAATAATTCTCACTAATAGATGGAAACATACTTTAATACTTTTGCTCAGCCCTGTAGTTTACCTAGTACGTTTATTACATGAAAGTATTTCTAAGATTTAGTTCAAACGAAAATACTCAAATCACATTTCCAGAAATTATCATCCGAAGGCAACCATGTATGCAGTTCTGTACGGGTACCTGTATGTCCTTTTAACTATATTTTACTAACATTTCTTGGTAAACGGAATGCAATTCGACGTAAAAATTGCATAACGTATTAAAAAACGAACTTGCCTGGAAAACCAACTTTTAAACTTAGTTGGAAAGTGTTAAAGAAATTTAGACAAAAGCTTTTCGATTTTGCAAACCTCCCCTCTTCCAATTATGTCAATACTTCTAAAAAATTTTGTCAGGGATAAAAACTTTTTAGCTCACAGGTTATCAAAACCTGAGAGCTTATGTGTCCGCCCGTTCTGTATGTATGTACGTACGTATGTTCATTCGTGCGTACGTAACTCATGATAAAAATATCAGATCCACTTGAAATTTTGCATATAGGTATACTCTGATAAAGCGCTTCCCTGATTAGTTTGAGTTCATTCAATATGTATAAGGAGGGGTGAACGAGGGGCCCATGTCCCTCTCCTTAATTGATGTATGGGTTTTTCATGCAGATTTATCATTTTCGTTCAAAATTTAGATATAAGATCATTCTGATGAGGCACCTTCGTGATTGCTATTAGGTGTTTATTGGATAAGTATAAAGAGCGGTAATGGGGGGGGGGCTAATGCCCCTCCCCTTGATTTATATTAATATATTTTTCATGCAGAATTTCAGATTTCATTCAAATTTTAGGCACAGGCTCATTTTGATGAGGGCACCGCCACGATTTTTTTTCGAGTTCATTGGATAAATCTAGGCGGGGGGGGGATGTGTCAAGTAACCCCCCCTTAATTAAGGTTATTGGGGGTTTCCCGCAGAATTTATCGATTTGCTTCAATTTTGGATAGAGGTTTATTCTGATAAGGTGCTTCCCCGATTGCTTTTGGGAATTCATTGGATAAATATAAATGGAGGACCGGTGGGATTATTCTCCTAATTTATTTAAATATTTTTTCTTGCAGAGTTAACAGATTTGCTTCAATTTTTGGATGCAGGTTCATAGTGATTAGATGCTTCATTAATTAGCTGTACGGTTCTTCTGTTAAGTTCTTCATAAGGGGTACTTGCGATTATCTCCCCCCCCCCCCCCTTAAACTTTATAGATTTTTATGCAGAATTATCCGCTTTGATTTAATTTCGAATGTAGGTTCTTTCTGATAAGGCGAATCTTTGAATAGTTTTGGAAGTTTAATGGTTATGTGTAAAAGAAGGGGATAGCTCCTTAAATTATATAAATGTGTTTTTATTAAGAATTTTCCGATTTTCTCTGGATTTTGGATACAGATTTTTTATATAATAAAGCATGTCACTGAGTAGTTTACTGGGTTCAATGATTAAATATAAAAACGGGAAATGGAGGGAGCTGTTTCCCCTCCTTCACTTGTGTTTCGAACGGAATTAACCCTTGAAAGCATAAGGCTGTAATGTACAATTAGTATGCGTAGCCTGCGAGCTCAGTGCCATCATTTTAACTGTTCAATATTCTTTTTATTTAAATATAAATAAGCCTTTGTTTTAGCATCGTTAACATTCTTCTACCTTTATAAGAAAGTATTAAATTTGTGAAAATTTTAGACTTATCTATTTTCGACTAATTTCGACTTTCGACGATTTTCGACAAATTGACACATTTTAAAAAGGGTCTAAGATCCAGAAAAATGTTTTTACAAAATATCCGACACAAATCTAGCGATAGCTCTATCTAAAATGAATGGAATTGAATCGATTTTAATCAGAATTTAGATTCAGTTGGTCCTTTATACAAATTGGTAAGGACTTTTGATGTAAATCACCCAACACTTGGCACTGATAGGCTGCATTTTTAACGATTTTTGCAATAGCTCCATCTAAAAAATTATGGTGAATTTTCATAAAGTTTGCTAAGTTGCATTTTTCAGTATTTACACGATTTTAGAGATACTTCTATCGCGAGAATTAATGCACGGAATTTCATATTTTGTCATTTAATTCTGGCATTGTGCTGGTGATGTTTGGAGTATTAACATGTATAAGGTTTTGATATTTCCACACTTGACTAGTTTTTTAATTTTAGTGTCTTTAGAACTAAAACAATTATGTTATGAAAAAAATGGTTAAAAAAAATTAGGTTTTGTATGACTCCAGCATTTCAGATTGGTTCAAAACATGTGTGCGTCTCGTTGTAGTACATTATAATTTTAATAACCAAGGAAACTATTAGTTCTGCGCATTGTAAATTCCCAAATTTAAGATGTTACAATGTAGGGCAATTTTACTTTCAGAACTGCATAAATCTGTTTTACTTTTATCGTTTGTGTATAACGCCATAATGTAAGCTCCAGAGATTATTTAACCTATAACTACTGTTAACAGTCTCAGAGACCGCTGAGTTTTTCAAGTTTCACAGTTTAACTCTTTATATTTAGTTTAATTATAGACACTGGTCAAATTTTGTTTCGTTTGGTTGTATTGCTATTTTTAGAGACTTTTGAATACAGTTGGCAAAATAATTATTTGTACACTCTAATATGTTTAATTTTTAACTAAATAAAAACAGATATTTTAACACGAATGGAGTGAATAGAGTGTTTTTACTGTGCGTTTTAAATTAAACGACAGACATTTTTGATCAAGGTGTAAAATAAATTTTATAACTGGAAAAGTTTAAAATTTTCTTACAAAAAAAGTATTTGTACATTTTTACAGCAAGATTCGCACTGTGTTTATAATGTTTGTAACCGTTTGTAATGTTGTAACATAATTTGCTAGTTTTTAATAATTATTAACTTCATATTATGTTTGTTTGGCCTTTAATCCAATTTGCTCTTGAAGTAATTGAGAATGGTACTTAAAACTAGAGAGGTACCTTTCAACATAAGAAATGATATCTTTGAGCTTCATAAAAATAACAAGTTGGAAATTGCACGTGAAGCGTAGCAAATGAGGTGCGTTCGTACGATAACGAAGTTTTAAAATATTCAGGTCTTGCTGATATAATAGAGCGTACTTTGGATACAGTATAGTGGTCGAAATCTTTGTGTTCCTGTAAATATGCAGGGAGCAATTTTTATTATACTTCATTAACGTATATCTTATTCATAAAATGTGAATAGTTTATTATAATTAAAACACGCCCCAAACAATGTTTCCCCGTATAACATTATTTAGTGGAATACATTTGTGTGGCCCTGTAATTTAATAATAAACATTCTTTGCATCCCAGATTGTACAGAATGTATATTTTAGTACATACTTCATAGATTCATGTCAATCCTATTATGTTCAAATGAGTGTAACACCATTAAAATGCATTTGAAACTTTTTTTTTTCCCATTGATCGTAATGTAACTGAATACTTTTGATTGTGCTTGTAATTGATCTATGCATCCGATTTTCATAACATTTCAAATGACTCGACAAAATTATGTAATATTAAACGTTTTAAATTTCAAGCGATTAAAATGCATCTGAAACTTTTTCCCCATTGACCGTAATGTAACGGAATCCTTTTGATTGTTCCTGTAATTGATCTATCCATCCGATTTTCATAAAATTTGAAATGACTCGACAAAATTATGTAATAATTATGTTTTAAATTTCAAACGATTAAAATGCATTTGAAACTTTTTTCCCCATTGACCGTAATGTAACAGAATATTTTTGATTATGTTTGTAACTGATCAATGCATCCGATTTTCATAACGTTTAAAATGACCCGACAAAATTATGTAATAAATATACGTTTTAAATTTCAAACGATTAAAAGCATTTTAACCCCCCCCCCCTCCCCCATTGACCGTAATGTTACGGAGTCCTTTTGATTGTCCCTGTAATTGATCTATCCATCCGATTTTCATAAAATTTGAAATGACTCGACAAAATTATATAATAATTAAGTATTTTAAATTTCAAATGATTCGGTTGGATAGTTTTTGCGTTGTTATATGCGGACAGACAGACGGACGGACTGAGCGACAATAATAGGTGCTACGCTAATTACGAACGCACCTAAAAATCATACCAAGAAATCAGAAAAGCTATTAAATTAAAATTTACAACTATTGGACACATGAGAAAGTATGAAGAAATTGGATGCATCGAAATTCAATGAAAACCAGGACTTCTCAGCAAATTAACAATGAGGGGAAAAAGGAGTGTTGTTAAAACAGCTTTGAAAAATCCTATGGGTTCAGTTCAAAAATTTGCTGGAGACCTTGCAACATCTTCTAACATCAGAGTATTACCTCAAACCACAACCTTCTCAATGCTTATTTAAAAAGAACCTCAAGGTTAAAATCCATTCATCAGTGAAACAAATATGCGAAAATGCATAAAATTCGCTTTCGCATACAGAAGCAAATCATTGGATTTTTGGAAAACAGTAATTTTTTTCTGATGAGAGAAAATTTTCTTACCACCAAGTATTCGAAAAATTTGGCGTAAAAATAAAACTGTTCTAGATCCAAAACGTATATTTCAAACTATCAAGCATTGGGGGGGGGTGTATAGCTTCTAATGGAGCAGGACATTTGGAATTTGACTTTGGATTGATAGCTTTAACATACACTGATATGTCGGGGTATAATTTATTAAACAATGCTAAGAAATTACGTGTAGAGGAAGCTTTTCACTTTCCGCAGGATAACAACCAAAGCATACTGCTGTGATTACCAGCACATGGTTACTCTACAATGCTCAAAGGCGACTGGTAACTCCTCTGCAATCTCTACACTTGAATCCAATAGAAAATTTGTGGATGCTATTGGATGCAGAAATCCGAAAAAAAGTATCAGCGAAAAACAGTTTTGAAGAAGCTCTTATTGAGTCATGGAATAAAATAAACCAGACCTCTACAAAAAAGTTTAAATATGTCACACCATCTAGAAGTAGTCATAAACGCTAAAGGAATTCACACAAAATATGATTTTGTATCATTTAACTAAATTTTCATTAATTATAGTAGATTAATATAGTGTACTTTTTTTGCATTATATTTTTGTATATTTGTTTATTATAATGTAAAAAATCAATTAATTTTATTTTATTTGTGCTTTTATATTATTAAAATGCATTACATTAATGTGTTACAGTATTTTTTTTTTTTTTGCTTAAATCTTTTATTTAATTTCATTATAAATTTAAAAAAGTGTGAATAGAATAGTGTGTGTTGAAGTGTACAAATAAATTTTTGCCAAATGTACCTGAATTTTATTTCTAATAGTCTAGTGTATAAAGTTTGCTACTTAAATTGTATTCTGAGAGTTAATGCAACATTTTATTATTCTTTAAATTAAGCGGTATGACAGACTGCTGACAGTAAGTTATGTGACGATTTTTGTCACAGCAATTAAGGGTTAATCCTCAGCTTGAACTTTCCGGCATTTTAAAAGAAATAATTCGGCGATTTGAGTATCGATGGTTAAAAGGCGTGAAATGCAATCTCATAATTTAATAGGACGCATTATCCTTGAGGTTGCGAAAAGAATGCCCTGTGAGAAAATTTTTGCGGGGTGTCAAATGAAAAAAAATACCTTGTACAAACATAAGAGCATTCTAAAAAAACTATAGACTGGAAGGCGAATGCAATAAACCATCACCTCAAAATATGCAAAGGCAAAAGAAAAAAAATTAAGAATATTTGTTGTGTAACAAATAATTTTTTTGGAGCAAGATAAAGTATTGTATCTGCAACTCATTCCAAATAAATTTATAACTAATTGACGCATTAAAAGAATTTTTTAATAAGTAATTTTAATGGTACTTATAGTATCGTTGGTAGATAAAGGGTTAAAATGAAACTGATCTGCCAAGTCTCACCTTTGTGAAACTATCTCAGATGTTAGAATACATCCGTTTAAGCGTGGAAAAAATGTTAAGCTAAATTATTGACTAAAAAGGTACTTTTTTCACTTCTAAAATAAACAGAAATTGAAGTAAGTCTTATAAATAGTGTCCATTTTCCAATACAAAATTATAACCCGTCAGAACTCGCGCATGAGATTTTCTTTCACCATCGTATCCTTTAAGATTATTTTAAAGGTTATTTTTCATTTTATATGTCAATATGTATACATAGGATTCTAAATACTTATTTTTATCATATTAAACATTTTAGCTAAAGAAAAGTTCAGCGAAGAAGTTACTTGTTTCGATTTCCTTTTTGATACGCGTTATTTCTTCTTGTGAACTTTTTCGATAGACAATACATTTGATTTAGAATGTTTTTAATAGAGAAGTAAGATTTAATTAACTTTGATACCCTTCGAATGAAAACTTGATTTTATGATGATATATTTTTCAATCCATTTGTACTGGCTGGTGTGTTGAGAAACTGTCACAACCGATAAAATTGTGTTTTAAAACTTCTTAACTACTATTGAATTTTGGGTGTGTTGCAGATCTGCAACACAATTATACAAAGGGTTAACCCTTAGAAATTTTATTTTGATACATTAAAAAAGTACAAAAATTTAAATTCAGTCAAATTTTTTTATTTCATTTAATTTTAGTCAAATATTTAATTATGACTAAAATATTTTTTCTGTTTGGGGGGGGAGTATTTAAACCCTCATAGCATGCATGTTCACAGTGACGTCACAATGACGTCACTGTGAGTCACTTTGGTCACATCACATCTGTGACGAAAATGCCACTACTCAGTGACGTCACAATGTGACTAAGATGTGACTTTCTAAAAAAAATTTCACAGTTCGTCACAATGTTAATGTCAAAGTAGTCACAAATGACACTTTTCACAAATTGGTCACATTGTGACGTCACAAAAAAGCTCTAAAACGGCCATAACGACTTCACATTTTAGTCACTGTGACTTCACATCTAAGTCACGTGACGTCACATCGACAATCGATGGTCACAAAGTCACAATGTGACTTCACAACGACGTTGCAGTGACGTCACCATGTCTTACGGGTATTATCGCCAAATCATCAAATGTTTGATTTGAAAACTATTCATTAATGTCTATAATGGATTGTGGCTGACTTAGGATTCATTTTGTAGCCAATTATTTATTGAGTTCAGATATCTTGAGGTTTTCTCATTGTTTTGAAATGAAACTATTCTTTTTTCTTCCCATACTTTGTGATCCAATAATGATTTCAACATCAATCAACATTGGTAACGTTTGGAGGATACATTGAAATAAAATTCAAATTTTTAATGACATTTGTGAGCACTTCATTCGTATACATACAGTGGAACCTGTCTAAAGTGACCTCATTTGGAACCAGCTAAAATGGTCACTTTATGGAGTGTCTTTCAAAATGGCATATGAAACCTTTTGTGATCTCAAAAAATAAAACAATTTAAATAAGGAAAAATGCACTATATTAAGTAATGAACTGATTAATTAACAACTATAATAACTAAATTGCTAATTTAAATTATACTGCATAGAAGATAATGTAGTTAAAACTCTATATTAACTCTTATTTCTGTTGAATACAATTGAAATTCAATAGTGATTGATTTAAATAACAATGAACTACAAAGCACATTTATAATTTCATTTTAATTGCTTAATGATAACTTTCTATAACGGGCAATAATAAACTTTATTAAAAAACACGCTATTATAATAAAAGACAAAGTGCTCACTTTATACGGGCGATTTTCACCATTCGCTTACATTTCATGGTAATGGACTTGATAACTAACGGATTTGACATTTCAAGTAAAACCAAAAAACTATTAAAATGAACTAGCTTGTATATTTTCGCACTGAGATAAAAATTAACTTACCTTCTGAAACTATTTAGTAAACTTACTTAGCAGCTTACATTTCATCTCTGACAAATATAGTAACAGACTTGACATTTCAAATAAAACTATTAGAAATGTACTAACTTGTGTAATTTCTAACTTAGATTATAATACACATACCTTCTGAAACTATTTAGTAAACAGTATTCAATTACAAAAGTGCAAAAATCATTTTAATATTAAAATTTACGGTAACAGACTTGACAGGGGAAAAAAATATCAACCTTGATTAAAAAAAAAAAGCTTATTCTAGCCACTATTACATTGCTTTACAACTGAAGAGTAAAAAATGGCAAGTAGTAGTTGCGTGACATAGGCGTAACTAGAGAATTTTTCTAGGGGGGGCCACGACCCCAGCTATTTGATAATTTTTAAACAATAATTGTAAAAACTATTATTGTTTGGAAAACAACAATTGTGTGACAATGTTGTTTTATAGTAAACTGTTTGATAATTTCCAAAGAATAATAGTATTAGTAACTAGTCGGATGTGGCAATTCAAAAACTTTCTTTTTCTGATTTATTTTAAGATTCACTTTTGCTCTCAAACGCACTAAACTGGGAAATTTTCTTATTTAGAAACTATATTAGATCCCATAACTGCGATTTTTTGATAAATGCAAAAAATATTAAAAAATATTACAAAAACTGCAGTAAAAGTTCGTCTTTTGAACCGAATTTTCCAAAGCGGGAGATCTGGGAACGAAAAAAAGGGGCATGCTGAGAAAGTAATTGTCGATAAATCAAATTCTAATGAATTCAGAGAAAAATGAAGGCATTCGACATCTTATACCATATCTTCAAAAATTATCTCAGCAAGTTTCATACCAAACGATTCATACCAAAACATAAACAGTAACAATATTTATCAAGCTATACCTGAATGTGAAGTTTGGTAAAGTTCACTGATTAGTTCTTAAAATAGAGCTATTGCAGGAATTGAGAAAAATTCAGCATTGCAGTGTCGCATAATGGGAGATTGACAACAAAACATGAACAAAACTAGTTCATTTCATGGATTTACTGAATCTAAAGTTTGATAAAAATTCGTGCACCTGAGAACCTGAGATACAGCTATTGCGCAAATCGTGAAAAATGCAACATAGCAGTGCCACCTGTAGAGCAATTTACACCAAAATGCAAACAACATCGATTCGTGTTGAGAACTGAATCTGAAGTTTAAAGGAAATCCGTGTATTAGTTATGGATATATAGCTGTTGCGAAAATCGTAAAAAATGCACCATAGCAGCGCACCTGTCGAGCGATTTGTACCAAAAACTAATCAGTATTAATCTATATCAAGAACTACCTGATTATAATTTTTAATTAAATTCCATGCGATAGTTCTTGAGATAGAGCTATTGCAAAAGTCGTGAAAAATTTAGCATACCAGCGCCATTTGTCGAGCGATTTACACAGAAATCAATACAATATCAGTTCATGTTAAGTACTGACTGAATCTGAAGTTTGGTTGATATCCGTGCGTTAGTTCTTCAGATATAGCTGTTGCGTTAATCGTAAAAAAAGCAGTGTAGAAGTGCCATCTGTTGAGTGATTTGCAACAAAAACTAATCAGTAGGAATTTGTATTAGGGACTACCTGAATATAAATTTTTATTACATTCCCTGCATTAGTTCTTGAGATAGAGCGTCCACAAAATTTATGTCACATATAGACAGAGTCAGATTCACATATACACAAACAGACATTTTGTAAAAACTTGTTCTTACTAAAAACTAGGAATCTCTGATCCCTAAAACTGGTAAATCCGTCAAAAACCGGAATTCGAAAATTTTCACGAATCCAATATTTTCTTCCGTAAAGATAGAAAAAAGTAAAAATAGTTTTGTTAGAACCGATAATACTCAAAGGAAAGCTCCCTTGTTAATACATTCCTGAAAACGTATAATCTATCAAAGAAACTAATTGGATGAAACTTTCTTCTGTCTTTAGTTGCTATCAGATTGAAAAAATTTACGAGCAACAAACTTTTCAACCGATTTTAACTCCAAATTTTTCCCGTTCAAAGAGAGAAAAAGGTTATAATTATTTGCACAAAGTTGGAGGAATAGCAAGAAAATCAATGCTACTAGTTCCAGCCATTAATATTTATCGCCTATTCCTATCAATCGCTTATCTCCGATCCGTTGAAATGCTCGATGTACAATGAAAAGTCTCGGCTAGCAGAGATTTTTTTGGAACTGCAGAAAAAAGTTGGGGGACATTGCTGTTTGCTATCACACTGGGTGTTGTGAGGATATTTCGCAAAAAGTTGCAGGAAATCAAGTGTTGGCTCAAAAATCTTTCGAAATGTTGGTAAATCTAATAGTGGCTTTATTCATCAAGTTTTCGATTCAAAACAGTGGCTGGGGGAGATAAAGTTGCTTATAAACAACACAGTCGCCATTTTTTTAAAGAAATATATAAATTAGTTAATAAGTTATAAACAATTTTGATCGCATGACAACCATTTTTCCTCCTTTTTGTCGCTACCATGTCGCAAATTCGTTTCAAATCATCCACTGTGAGAATCGTCGCCTGAAAGATCTTATCAAAGAATGAAGAACATTTCTCACTTACATAGCTTTTTAATCCTGAATCTAGGAAAAAAAGTTAGAGGAAAAAATGACATAAACTAAAAAAGCGAAAAAAAAAAGTGATACAGTAAAAATGTTACTGGAAAAAAGGGACAAGGAAAAAAAGTTACCGGAAAAAAAAAAAAGAGTGACAAGGAATTGATTTTGGGGATTTATTAGTAATTTTTGGGATTTATTGGTTAAGTATAAAAGGGGGGGTGGGGGGAGGCTCTTAATTTAGGGAAATGGGTTTTTCATACTAAATTAACTGTTTTGGTTCAATTTTTGGATATACGTTCATACTGAAAAGACGCTTGTTGATTAGTTTTGGGAATGGACGATTACCCCACCCCCCTCCGTTCTAAATAAGATGAATGAATTTTTAAGCAGAATTATACAACGTGTGTCAAATTTTGGATATAGGTTCTTTCTGACAAGGCTTATATATAGTATTGTGGTGTCGTGTCCTCAGTTTCTCTTTATACAATTGGTTTATTTGTTAAGTTCATCAATAACACATTTTTAGTTCAAGTTCTTTATTAGAACTATAGATCAATTAATAAAAAAATAAATAAAACGGCATTACAACTACATAGGAGCCACACTCCAATATTACATTTCGCTTAGCACATCTAAGCCACCTTACAACTATGTACTCTCTAGTAAATTAACAGCACATGTCTCTCTTCCAACTACTTCCTTTCCTCTCTACGCTCAACAATCCCACCCCTCAGTTCATTGTCACTAGACCAGTGAAATCATTTTCTAGTTCCTTGAGGTCAATTGCAGCTATTCTTCTCAGTTTTAGAACGAAGATACTTTCACCCTTTTCACAATGGGATTTCGCTATCTTCTGCCCAGATTAAAGTTGTCAGTACGTCGTCGCAGTATATAATGCCCGAAGAATTTTGGGAATTTAATGGTAAAGTATAAAAGAGGAACGAGGGATAACCTCTCTTTAATTAAATAACTGGCTTTTTACGCAGACTTAATCGATTTTCTTAAAAATTTGAATGTAGGTTCATTATGATAAAGGGTATCTCTGAATAGTTATGAGGTTCTTTTGCTAATTAAAAAGTGGAAGGACGGGCGATTATTCCCCCCTTAAATTTGATAAATTGTTTTTATGCACAATTATCCGATGTATTTCAAATTTTAGATATAGGTTCTTTCTAATAAAATAAAATCCCTGAATAGTTTTAAGGGTTTGTTTACATATCCTCAATAGCTGTTTGAATTTAAAACTATGGTTTATGTTTCTGCATAGCATTTTTCAGTATTCTATAAATATCCTAACAAAGAAAAAATATCCTGTTTATTAAAATCATTTTTTTTAAATTTAAATTTGTTTTTAATTTTTTAAACGTTCAAACACTGAAGATCTATCAAGAACTACAGGTTTCTAAACAATTAACTTTCTAATTACTAACATAAGCTATTAATAAAAAACTAATTATTATTATTACTACTACAAATTAATGAATTCACTAGTTCGTTCGTGACACATAACATAGTTCATACATTAAAATTTTCTAACCTGTATATTTTTTAATGTTTTATACTTTATATACTTTATATACTTTTTATTTTTTTATATTTTTTAATGTATTATATTTTGTGATGTGTAATATGGGACTTTATTTAGTAAAAATCCAGTTTTAAATGATAAATATTCGGCGTAAATTAAAATGATAATTAAAACAAATGATTTAGCATATTATTTTTTTCACAAGTAATAAATAAATAAATAAATAAACCAGTTTTAAATGTAAAATGAATTGTAATAATTATATGGAAAAAGGTAAATTGTGTTATGTTTTCTGGCGTAATTGTTTTCAATCATTAAATTAAAAAATAAAGAATTCTTTTTTTTTTAAATCTGTTATTTGCGTTCGGTTGCATTCAACTCGCTTTTTAATTTACTTGGGCATTTTTGCGGCAAACCTTTACCGAGAAATCCCCTGATCGTCAAATTTCCTAAGAAACTAGCCGCTCGCGATATGTACCTTACATCCAAAATTTGAAGCAAATCTGATAATTCTGCGTAAAAAACCATTTTTTTTATTTAAGGGGGATTATCCTCTGTTTCTCCCTCTATACTTAGCTATTAAATCCTTGAAACTATTCAGAGATTCACCTTATCAGAAAGAATCTATATTTAAAATTTGAAATACGTCGGATAATTCTGAATAAAAACCGACTTATTGAATTTGAGGGGGAAATAATTGCTTGCCCCTCCTCATTTTAATAAGCATAAGAACCCCCATAACTAATCAGAAATACGTCTTATCATAATAAGCCTATGACTAAAATTCGAGGTAAATCGGATAATTCTGCGTAAAAAGGTATTTATTTAATTAAGAAGGATTACTCCCCGTCCCTCCCTCTTTATACTTAGCCCTTAAAACCCTTAAAACTATTACCCTTAAAACATTAAACCCTTAAAACTATTCAGGGATTTACCTTATCAGAAAGAACCTATATTTAAAATTTGAAATACATCGAATAGTTCTGGATAAAAACCGATTTATCTAATTTGAGAAAGGGGTAATTACCCGTCCCCCCTTTATAATAAGCAAAGAACCCCATAACTAATCAGAGATAGTCTTATCATAATGAACCTATGTCCAAAATTCCAAGCAAATCGGATAATTCTGCGTAAAAAAAACTATCAATTTAATTTAAAAGAGGCTACCCCCGTCTCCTTTTTTCTTAACAATTAAACTCCCAAAACTCTTCAGGCATTATAGTATACTGTGTATAATCCTTATCAGAAAAAACCTATATAAAAAAAAAAATAATAATAATAAATAAATAAATAAAAATAAAACACGTTGTATAATTTTGCTTAAAAATCCGTTTATCTAATTTAGGCCGGATGGGGTGGGGGGTGGTAATCATATGTCCAAAAATTGAACCAAAGAAGTTCATTCAGCATGAAAAACACATTTACCTAAATTAAGAGCCCCCCCATCCCCTCTATATACTTAAGGCCCCTGTCCTTCCTCGTGAAGACGCTCGCGAACTAATGCTATTTCTATGGGGAGGCATTTCGCTGATTTCTCATTCTCATTTGCATATTTTTGAATTTTTCTTTTTGCACATGATAGTTGAGATCATAATGAAGTGCACTCGTTGATTAAATTATCGATTTTTGTTGCTGTTTAATTAATTTGAAATATGAAAAAATACAGGTGTTTTTTCATTCAAAGCTTAATAAAATGTCATCTATAAAACATTCGGAAAATTTAAAAACACCGCCCCCTAGCTTAAACATTGGACTTTTCAGATAATTTTGTTTCATATTTTTATCCTAATTAGGGAATGTAGAATCAGTTATTTCGAATGGAATTTTTGATGAAAATTTAAGTGAAATGTCTTAAAATCCGGCCTTTCATAGGTCACGCCCATTTGACATTGATCGATAAGAGCGCTCACCATCTCAACCGAGTTTGTGTAAGGGGGAGATTATCTAACACATGTGTTTTTATTAAGGGTGACCACAGAGAAAGCCCTCAGGCAAATAAACTGGATTATACCGTCCAGGATCTTTGCTTGAGGCAAAACAGCAAATTTTACGAGGTCCATTATAGAAAATTTTCTCCTCTACATTTTTTGAGTTTTCACCGGTTTTTCTTTTAGGTAGATTTCGTATGAAATACTACCCATTGCAATCGCTCCAATGTTGGAATTTCTGAAAAATTTTTGCAGATCTACACCGATCACGACCCCCAGACCCCAAAACTACTATTAGTAAAAAAGTTTTTATATATATATTACAAATTTAAATTTTTTTTTCGCCAAAACTAACCTTTATACTATCTTAATTTTCTTATAATAATATTCCGTACTTACTTCGAATTATTAAATTAAAATCTTATTTCTAGATCTAATCTGTTAATCTGTGTGCAGACGATATAAATTCTTAATTTGCCTTAAAAAACATTATTCCAGTATGCGTAAATTTAAAAAGATGGCTCTAAATTAAAAATATTCTTAATTAAAACTTTATTTCTTAATATTCCAAATAAAACTGATTTCTTCTATGTTTTTATCAACCCTTTTTAAGAAAGTCTTATTAAATTTATTCCAAACCCATACCTTTAAAAAATATCATTATTTTATTTTATCTATTTATTTATTTTTCCGCCGTCAACGATAATGTGCATATTAATAAATTCATTTCTTTTCTTTTTCTCTTAAAATTAATCATGTATAAAAATCGTCTGCCTAAGATATTTAAAATTCTGAGTCAATTATAAATTGGTTAAATAATATATTTTTTTTTTAAATAAATTTATCGTCTGTTTAAAATAATCTCGTAGCTGGACAAGAATTCTGTTTACATAAAATAATGATGGTTAGAGATTACAGAATGTTCCAGAACTTTCTTTTTAGTTTAAAAGGGGGAAGTCTCGAGATGAAGAGAAGATTCTTCTGAAGATTTCTTGGGTTGCTTCTTCGATGAGGACAGCTCGCTGAAATAATGATGGAATTTTTGCAAAAAGGAGCTTTTCCTTCCTCATTATCACGAATTTAATAAATGAATTTACAGCAGCCCATGACTAATTATTGGATCTTCTACATTTATTTATTATTTTTGTTTTTTCCCTCGCTTGCCATGACTGCGTGTTTCTGTTTAACCAGTGGAAATAATTCGAGTTCTCCTGAAATCGTCACAACTAATCGAAAAGTCGCACAGGATAGGTAATGCCTGTGCTAGTGCCTGTTTCGGATTTTGAAATGAATCTACTGAAGAAGTAAAATGCTATGTAAATGAATCTAATGAATCTACTGAAACGAAGTGATGACAAAAATATGAATCGCCGAAAATTTTTCCCGCCATGATTGAAAGTGTTATTAAGCAAGAATTGCCATTACCTTTTGATTCCTCGAGTGAATGTAACAGAGGAGATTTTAATGTTAAACAGCTTTCTGTCCGAGTGGTTTGAAAGATTTCTTCTAAATATCTCGTGAATTCCTGAGGCCTGATATTCCACCTTTTTGCTGTTTATGTGTAACTGATGACTCAAGATAATCATGGTCATAATGACAAGAAAAAAAAAAAAAAAACTTTTAGAGACAACTGAACGCAGATTACTACTTACTTTCATAATTTTCGTTATTCCTGTCTCCCCTAGGATCAGCTTGAAAATTTCTCCTTATCCGTGAGTTATTTTTAGATGTATTTAATTATTATGTGTATCCTTTTTACTGTATTTGTGTAGATAGTTCTTTGTTTGTAAGGTTTATTTATTTGTTTGTTTATTTTTCTGTGAGCCTTATTTATTTATCTTTTTATCTAGTTATGAGTCTTATTATTATTATTACTTTTTGGAGTGAAAACATGTTTGTTCTTAAAAATTTAATTGAGGAGTATGATGTTCTTAAGATATTTACTGTTACTTATTAAGATTATTATGATATTTTTATGCACGTTTAAAGATAAGTTCGTAATAATAATGAAGTATAAAAGAACTCAGAAGCTCAAGTTATTTTTTAAAAGGTACATTTTCTAATTTATTGATATTGTTTGTTATCAAGAACTATTCTCAGAATACAGTATTTTCATGATAATGTTCCTACAACTAAACATTTGAGCTGAAAATTAAATTAACATTTATGTTTTTTCCTTTATTTGTTAGAATTTCTAGTGACAGTGAGCTTTGGTTCCCGGATTCTTATAATTTATTTAAATTCAGTAAGAATATGGAACTGTGCAAGGCTGTTGCTGGAATTTTGACTGATAAATGTGATTAATTTTTTTTAGTAAATTTTGTGGTTTTCAGTAAGGAATTACCTATAATTAAAATTTTTGAATCTGCTTATGATTTATAAAATAATAGAATTAAAAAGTTGATCACAATTTAAGGTATAACTATGATATTTACAATTTCTATTTTTATTAGATAAAATTTCTGGTTAAAGTTAGCAGCTAAATATAGTTATAATTTTCGCGATAATTTTGATTCAGATTTTTTTTTAAATGGTGGGTAATGGTTTTGTGTGAGGCAATTAAAATGTATACAACATCAGTAGACAAAGCCCTCAAAATTGCGAAAGCGCGAACTCATGAATTTCACCTTAAAAGTAAAAGACTCTATGATCGAAATTTTGTTGAATGCCCATTAAAAATACAAGACTCTGTAATTTATGAAGAATTTAAATACCCTAACACTCGAAAATTAGAACCTACTTTCTCTGGACCATATAAAATTATAAATAAACTTTCTGATGTAACTTATGAAATAGATAAATTTAATTATGAGACAGGACAGAATTCCGTTATTGTGCATGTTTCTAAATTAAGACCCTATTTTTCACCCGAAGATTTTAAACTGTTTCATGAGCAATCCAAAAAACAAACAAAACCTCAGATACAATCACTAGATCAAACTAAAGTCAAGACAATAGATTAAATTTACCATAAACAACCATAAAAAAATACCATAAAAAAACTTTTACCATAACCATTTACCAAATACCATTAAACCATTAAACCATTAAAACCATTTACCATAAAAAAACCATAATTTTCAACATCAGCGGGTATGTTCATGGAGCGCTGCAAGAATATTACTTGTTTTTGGGAGTTTTTGGGATTAAATTGGGCTCCTTATGCAGGCATAAGGTGAACACTTTGATTGTAAAAGCTTTCAAATTGATGTTGATAAATTAATTTTAAGGGTGTTTAAGTCTAACTATATTTACTCATTTATTTGACATTAGTATTACTCTATTTATTCAGCAGATATTATATGATAATAGTTATAAAATCTAATGACTCTACTCAAACCTATAACATAATATGTGATTTTCAGTGATTGTGAAAACTAGATATTAAAAGTTTTTCAAAAAAGCACACTATTTTTATTTCCATTTCTCAATTAAGAATGACAACTTTCATTCCTATTGTATTTTATTATTAAAGTTTATAAACCATGTGTGGATAAAACATTATTCTACATTTGGCATTGAAAACTTATAACCAAATTTGACAATTTTGTAAAAGAGTATCAGAGAGGAATTATTGTAAGGAAATACTGGTTGAGAGTCCATTTTCTAAATAGTTAGATTTAATTTTATTTGGATTTTGGAATTATTATGATTTTTTTTTATTTATGCTTTCGGCTAGCAAAAAATACTTTCTTATGCTATTAGAAGATAAGAAAATTATTTAGTTGCTATGTAATTATTTTTATCCTCAACCAATATTTTCCCTATCAATAATAAACAAATAGTGATATTTTCTTTTGATTATACTCTTGTTTTACTATTATTATTATTATTATGATTTCTATAATGAAGTTTAGTATTAATTATACTCTTATTGAAAAATATTAGGATATGGAGTCTTATTATACTATTACTTATTATTGTTGTTATTGTTATTATTTAAATTTTTCTATATTATTTATTATTGATATTGAGAGTGATGCTATTTATTATTGAAAAATTGATATATTATTGAAAGATGTTGGATCCAACATAACATTAAAACCAAAGATTAAACTAAGTTTGAAGATTTTTAATTAAAGAGACTGTATTCACTGGACATTGAAAAAGACTCTTTTATATATTCTTGAAAGACTTTTTTCATTTAAAGGACTTATTTTAAAATAAACTATGCATTAAGTCATTGTAATTATTTAAACTTCCATGAGAACGAATTTTTATTGTTTTTATTATATTTTTATCTCTTGCTTAATAATATTCATAACTTATTTACTGTTATTATATGTATTATCTCCTATGCACTTACAAATGGTAAGTGATGTTGTAACATTATTGTATTTCTTTCAGGGAAATGCTCCTACCTAAATTCAATTCAGAATTATTTTCTGTTAACTATTTTATTTTAATCGCTAATATTTTTTATATTGCGTTAATTTTCTTTTCTTCCATCTCTTGGCTTCCTGACTTGACAGTTTTATTCCAAAATTTAACTTTTCTAAATTATTATATTTCTGTTGTCTGAACTTGTAGTTTTATTTAACTATCAATTTCATACAAAGTCTTGGGGAGGGGGGATAATATTACAAATTTAAATTTTTTTTTCGCCAAAACTAACCTTTATACTATCTTAATTTTCTTATAATAATATTCCGTACTTACTTCGAATTATTAAATTAAAATCTTATTTCTAGATCTAATCTGTTAATCTGTGTGCAGACGATATAAATTCTTAATTTGCCTTAAAAAACATTATTCCAGTATGCGTAAATTTAAAAAGATGGCTCTAAATTAAAAATATTCTTAATTAAAACTTTATTTCTTAATATTCCAAATAAAACTGATTTCTTCTATGTTTTTATCAACCCTTTTTAAGAAAGTCTTATTAAATTTATTCCAAACCCATACCTTTAAAAAATATCATTATTTTATTTTATCTATTTATTTATTTTTCCGCCGTCAACGATAATGTGCATATTAATAAATTCATTTCTTTTCTTTTTCTCTTAAAATTAATCATGTATAAAAATCGTCTGCCTAAGATATTTAAAATTCTGAGTCAATTATAAATTGGTTAAATAATATATTTTTTTTTTTAAATAAACTTATCGTCTGTTTAAAATAATCTCGTAGCTGGACAAGAATTCTGTTTACATAAAATAATGATGGTTAGAGATTACAGAATGTTCCAGAACTTTCTTTTTAGTTTAAAAGGGGGAAGTCTCGAGATGAAGAGAAGATTCTTCTGAAGATTTCTTGGGTTGCTTCTTCGATGAGGACAGCTCGCTGAAATAATGATGGAATTTTTGCAAAAAGGAGCTTTTCCTTCCTCATTATCACGAATTTAATAAATGAATTTACAGCAGCCCATGACTAATTATTGGATCTTCTACATTTATTTATTATTTTTGTTTTTTCCCTCGCTTGCCATGACTGCGTGTTTCTGTTTAACCAGTGGAAATAATTCGAGTTCTCCTGAAATCGTCACATATATATATACACATATATACATATATATATATATATATATCGGTCTATCTATCTATCTATCCGTCAGTGTATATCACTTTTTTATGGACACGATAACTTATTTAATTATATACTTTATAACTTATTTAATTTAACTTATTTATTAGAAAACAAGGAGGTTGAATTTCAAAATATAACCTGCATGTTGTGTTTATATTCTAAAGCTTATCTCCAAACTAAACGGTATTATCAGACTTATCTGATATGCAAATTGTGATTTATTTATTTAATTATTTTTATGTTTAATAAAGAATTTTTTTTTTTTACTTGCACTAATTTTAAATACCATATATTTATATATTTTACAATAAAGCCTTTATAACGGACATTCCCAAATAAAGGATATCTCTATGTAGTAAACGCATCTTTCAATTCACAACGCATGCGAAGTTGTATGTTTTTATATCAGAAAAGCAGACTCCGCCGAATAGCGAATAAATTCCATGTTTTATTGTTTATTAAGAGGTTTAATTATGTATAGATATATATACCACTAATGGTTATATATATATATATATATATATCATATTTTTAAATTGCAAGTATATAGAAATTCAAGGAATAGAGTGCATATCTATATGTGAAACAATTAACTATGAAATACTCAATTTAAAAAACAAAAACAAGATACAGGCGAGAAAAGTCAGTCTGTTCTCATTAGAAGGAGGACAGACATTCATTTTTTAATAATGAATTTAGAATTATATATAAATATATGCATATATAAATCTTATTTTACTCAATAAGTTCATAGTGTTACAATTATTACCATTATTTTTACATAAAAAAATTCTGTGAGCCAAAATGCATTTTGGAAAAACGGTTGAAAGAAATCTCATTGATTAATATTCTATGTTAACTTTTCATGAACTGTTTAAAATAATACTTTTCTTTTTAATATCTTTTTTCCTAGTACGTTTAGTTATTTATTGGAGTTTCATCAAAAAACATGTTTTTGGTAAATTCTGGTCTCCCCCATTATTTTTCGTCTCCATAACGGATAAAACTGAATTTTATATCAGGTCTCTTAAAAAAAAAATAGCGAATGAAAAATTTTAATTTTCCAGCAGCATCAGATATCAAGTTGGTGTATTTCAAGGATGTTGTAAAACAGTTTTCACTACCAAAAACAACTGAAGGGACACTGTGTTTTATCAACAATGAGTTTTTACATCAACTTTGATGGATTTAAGTTTGGTTAAATAACAAAAAAATTAGTGTTTTCAACAAAATGTAATTATTTAATTTCATTCATATTACTTTAAATTTCTGTAACACATGCAACTTTTTATTCAAGCACTCAATATTTTCATATTTATTCATTTGTTCAAAGGTGCCCAATGCTTGTTCAAAGGTACCTCTACATGGGGCAGGTTTGAACAAAAATCTTTCAACTTTTTAAATCCTCACAACTTATTCAATTTCTTTGAAAAATGTTTAATTTATGGTTCATATGATGAAGAAATGCCTTGTTTTTATTATGTATCATTTAAAACTCAATAAACATAATTCAAGTAAGAAATATATTGATTTTCTGAAAAAAAAATGTTCAAAGGTGCCCTCCTCTCCCCTATATATATAAGAATGTAAAAAAAAAAAAAAAAAAAAAGAAAAAGAAAGAAAGAAAAATCACAAAAAAGAAAATTTTTTATAGGATAAGTCCGAAAACTAAAAAATCCATGCATCAAAAATTTACTAGGCGCAATATACTGAAGCAAAATTAAGATTTTTTTTTTTTTTTTCATATTTTCCGAAAAGTATATTTTGAAACTTTCTCGTGAAGAAACATTCTTTTCATATCCACCCCCTCTCGGACTTTTCCTTCTACTGATACTTTTTTTTTTTTTTTTTTTTTTTTTTTACATGATCGATCATCAAAATCTTTTGAAGAAATTTGATTTTTTGTGATCTTTTGGCAACATTTGGTGTTTTTTGTCATCTATTTACAAAAACTCGGGGGTTTTTTTGGTGTGTGTGGGGGGGTATTTTGATGAAATTTGCTATCTATTTTTTCAATTTTTTGACTAAAATTTGCCTTTTTTGTGATTATTTGCCAAAATTTGTGTTTTTTTTGTGATGAAATTTACAATTTTTGTGATACCTTGACAAAATTTATCGTTTTCTCAAGGTCTTTCGATGAAATTTGTCATTTTCTCGAGGTCATAAAAATTTGTTGTTTTCTCGCGATCTGTTGATGTAATTTGTCATTTTATCAAAATCTTTTAACGAAATTTTCCATTTTTTTGGCAAACTTTTGGTGAAATCTGAGTACCCAAATAAAGGATATCTCTATTTAGTAAACGCATCTTTCAATTCGCAACGCATGCGAAGTTGTATGTTTTTATATCAGAAAAGCAGACTCCGCTGAATAGTGAATAAATTCCATGTTTTATTGTTTATTAAGAGGTTTAATTATGTATAGATATATATACTATTAATAGTTATATATATATATATATACATATATATATATCATATTTTAAAGTTGCAAGTGTAGAAATTCAAGGAATAGAGTGCATGTCTATATGTGAAACAATTAGCTATGAAATATTCAATTTAAAAAACAAAAACAAGATACAGGCGAGAAAAGTCAGTCTGTTCTCAGAGGACAGACATTCATTTTTTCATAATGAATTTAGAATTATATATAAATATATGCATATATAAATCTTATTTTACTCAATAAGTTCATAGTGTTGCAATTATTACCATTATTTTTACATAACAAAGTTCTGTGAGCCAAAATGCATTTTAGAAAAACGGTTGAAAGAAATCTTATTGATTAATATTCTATGTTCATGAACTGTTTAGAATAATACTTTTCTTTTTAATTTCTTTTTTCCTAGTACGTTTAGTTATTTATTGAAGTTTCATCAAAAAACATGTTTTTGGTAAATTCTTAGCGTTTTCATTAAAAATATAAATACATATGTTTAATACTGTTTCTTTTATTATGGTTTAAACTACTAATTTATTTAAACTACTGTTGACATTCAGTATTCCATTGTAAACAATTTATTGGATAAGTCCGAAAACTTATAAGTCCATGCTTCAAAAATTTACTATGCACACTATTCTAAAGCATAAAGGAAGATAACATTTTTTTATATTTTCCGAAGAGCATATTTTGCCACCCGCCCACCTTTTAATTTTGTTAAATGGATTTTTCCTGCAGAATTATCAATTTTGCTTCAATTTGGTATATAGGTTTATTCTAATAATTTGCTGCGTTGATATTTTTTCTGTTTTTCGATCATTTGCAGTTTTTGAAATAAGTAAATAAAATTTTTAAATTTTTAGTTTTTCTTTTTTCTTTTTTTTTTTCTTTTTCTTTTTCTTTTTTTTTTTTTTTGTGCGTGTGTGTTTTGCAGCTATTTTTCCACATCCACTGTAATCTTTTTCTTTTGGTGAATGTAATAAATGTTGTCACGTTTTCAATGCATTTTTTTTCCCTAAAAGAATTTTTGAAAAACTTTATACGATTCTGAAGATTTTTTTATTTTATTTATTTATTTATTTATTTATTTATTTTTTACTTTTGTAAAAGGAATTGTCTGTTATTAGAATGTTTCAAAGCTTGCTGAGGAAATTTTGTCCACTGCATAATAAATGTTGAACACTTTTCGATATAATTTATTCGGAATTCATACAGCAGTATTTTAATTTTTCACGATATTTTATCTCTGATGATCCTGATACGACTCTGATGATTCCGATAAAACCATTTGTTACAGAAAAATGAAATTAAAAGTTTTTCAAAAGCGGCCAACTAAAGTTGTTAAGCAGAGTTTATCTATATTCATATTTTAATTTTTATTGTTAAAAGGAGCACTCTTCGAAATCTACCTCTGCCTATAGGCCAAGCCGACAGGGATTTTTTTGTATATGTGTGTGTGTGCATTATTAACAGAAGAATTTTCAAGTACATTAAAATATTGTCACATTACTCCAAAATCTACGAGCTGGGTATAAAATGATGTACCCATCCTTTCTCTCTTCTCCCTCCCTTCTTCGATACGTTACTGTACGCCCCCCAAACTTTATTAGAAAACAAGGAGGTTGAATTTCAAAATATAACCTGCATGTTGTGTTTATATTCTAAAGCTTATCCCCAAACTAAACGGTATTATCAGACTTATCTGATATGCAAATTGTGATTTATTTATTTAATTATTTTTATGTTTAATAAAGAATTTTTATTATTATTTTTTTTTTACTTGCACTAACTTTAAATAACATATATTTATATATTTTACAATAAAGCCTTTATAACGGACATTCCCAAATAAAGGATATCTCTATGTAGTAAACGCATCTTTCAATTCACAACGCATGCGAAGTTGTCTGATTTTATATCAGAAAAGCAGATTCCGCCGAATAGTGAATAAATTCCACGTTTTATTGTTTATTAAGAGGTTTAATTATGTATAGATATATATACCACTAATGGTTATATATATATATATATATATATCATATTTTAAAATTGCAAGTATATAGAAATTCAAGGAATATAGTGCATATCTATATGTGAAACAATTAACTATGAAATATTCAATTTAAAAAACAAAAACAAGATACAGGCGAGAAAAGTCAGTCTGTTCTCATTAGAGGGAGGACAGACATTCATTTTTAAGTGCGTTCGTAATTATGTAAATACGTAGCACCTATTGTTGTCGCTCAGTCCGTCCGTCTGTCCGTCCGTATGTCTGTCTGTCCGTCCGCATATAACAACGCAAAAACTACCCAACCGAATCGTTTGAAATTTAAAATACATAATTATTACATAATTTTGTCGAGTCATTTCAAATTTTATGAAAATCGGATGGATAGATCAATTACATGGACAATCAAAAAGATTCCGTTACATTACGGTCAATGGGGAAAAAAGTTTCAAATGCATTTTAATCGTTTGAAATTTAAAACGTATATTTATTACATAATATTTTCGAGTCATTTCAAATTTTATGAAAATCGTATGGATAGATCAATTACAGGGAGAATCAAAAGGATTCCGTTACATTACGGCCAATGGGGAAAAAAGTTTCAAATGCATTTTAATCGATTTATATATAAAACGTATATTTATTACATAACTTTGTCGCGTCATTTCAAATGTTATGAAAATCGGATGCATTGATCAATTACAGGGACAATCAAAAGTATTCCATTACATTACGGTCAATGGGGAAAAAAGTTTCAAATGCATTTTAATTGTGTTACACTCATTTGAATATAACAGAATGGACATGAATCTATGAAATATGTACTAAAAATACATTTTGTACAATCTGTGATGCAAAGAATATTTATTATTAAATTACAGGGCCACACAAATGTATTCCACTAAATAATGTTATACGGGGAAACTTGCCTTTTCGCAACTTTTCAAAAAAAGTAGCTCTTTTTCCGCGAACTTTTGACGAAATTCGAGCTTTTTACACGACACTTTGACAAAAATCGCGCCTATTAAGCGATCCTATGTCGAAGTTTGCGATTTTTACGCGATCCTCTGTCAAAATTCGCGTTTTTCCCGCCACCCTTTGACGAAATTCGAACTTTTTCGCGGTATTTTGACAAAATTAGCATTTTTTTTTGCAATCCTTTGAAAAAAGTAGCGCTCTTTTTTCGAACTTTTGGCGAAACTCAAACTTTTTGCGCAACACTTTGACAAAAATCGCGCCTTTTCAGCGATCCTATGACGAAGTTCGCGTTCTTTGCGCGATCCACTGTCAAAATTCGCGTTTTTTCCGCGACCTGTGATGAAATTCGCGCTTCTTCAGTGATTATAGAAGGAAATTCGCGCTTCTTCAGTGATCATAGGAGGAAAATCGTGCTTTTTCACGATACTTTGACAAAATTAATGCTTTTTCAGCGACTGAAGTTTGCGTTTTCTACGCGAGTCTCCGTCAAAATTCGCATTTTTCCGTAATAATTTGACGAAATTCGCTCTTTTTCGCGATACTTTGACAAAATTAGCGCTTTTTCAGCAATCCTATGTCGAAGTTCGTGCTTTTTCAGCGATCCTATGTCGAAATTAGTACTTTTTCCGCGATACTTTGCCTTCCCTTTTTCAAACCCTTTGACAAAATTAGCGCTTTTTCCACGACCTTTTGACGAAATTTGCTCTTTTCCGCAATATTTTGACAAAATTAACGTTTTTTTTGTAAACATTTGACAAAATCCGTGCTTTTTCCTCGACCTTTTGACGAAATTCGAGCTTTATCCGCGACACTTTGACAAAACTCGCGCTTTCAGCGATCTTGTGAAAAAATTCGTGCTTTTCCGCGATTTTTTGTCGAAATTCGCTCTTTTTACGTGACACTGACAAAATTAGCGCTTTTTAGCGACATTTTAATGAAATTCCCTTTTTTTCCAGAACAATAGAATGTCTCCGACGGAGTCGCAGAAATCCCTTCCGGAAAAAAGTCTGAATTCGCCACGGGTTTGGGGGGGCGATCTCCCCCCCCCATGTATCTGCGCCTGGTTTATGTATTTATATCTTTTAATTTAACATTAAAACATATTCTAAAACAGCCACAATATATTTTAAAAAATACTACAGTCAAAGTTCTATAATCCTTACAAAAATCGCGCCTTTTCAGCGATCCTATGACGAAATTCGCGTTCTTTACGCGATCCACTGTCAAAATTCATGTTTTTTCCGCGACCCTGTGATGAAATTCGCGCATTATAGATTCGAGCGTTATAGATTATGTATCATTTTAATATTCCTAGACTGTGTTTTAATTCTACAATTAGTATAATATGAAAAAATAAATATGAAATCTAAAAAATAATTTAATAGGCTATCTCAAAAAATGCCTTTTTTAACTTATTTTATTAAAAAATTATGAGTATTTAAATTCAAAATAATTACGGTTCTGCAATACATTTTGTTTTTTACTGTTAATAAAATAAAAGAGTTATATTAAAAAAAGATAAATGTTTTATTATGATTTTTTTTCAATTATTTCTTTAAAAAAATCCTTTTTTGATGACAAATTTGTAATTTTTTTAAAGTGTTTATTTTACTGTTTACATTCGTAAAGTAACACGAATGATAGAAAATTGCAGATTATCGATCTTCAACTGTAATACTACTTCTCAGGGTTGAACTTTTGCTGGATAAAATGTTGGCACCGAAAACATTTTTCAACTACAAAAAATTTGAGCATATTTCTACAGTAATTGTGATAGAAATCAACATAAATTTATCATTTGGAAAGAGTGGTGTTAAATTGTTTTGGTAATATTATTTTTCTGCGACCAACATTCAGCCCTAGTGATAATATCAATTTTGTTACATTGCATTGCGTATTACTGATATTATTTTAATTACTACCCTAAAGTTCGAAAGAAAGCCCCCCCCCCCTCCTTTAGCAGACAGGAAATTCTAATCATGGAAGATGGTAGTATTCCTGTGACACCGCCTTAAGCCTAAAATCGTATCATAGAACGGTCGAAGGGCGGGACTCATATATACAGCCAATTTGATATCAAAGGAAATGCGAAAAGCCACCTTCTAATAGCTCAGCAAATATAGCTCATATTGTTCTGATTTTTAAAAGTAGCCCTTATATCTGCAGTCTAATCCTATTTTGATTTTTTTAACATTTCTACTTGCTGTATATTTTAAGATCTCGATACTCATTTTTTAAACAAAATTGACCGTGTCCATTCCTAAGATTTTTTTCTCGCAATCGGCCTGGGCAATTTTTTTTATAATTAATATATTACTAACAGGTATGACCGAGCTCAGCTCGGTCAAAATTAACTTTATGTTCAACTGGATATAGCAATCTGTAGAACATCTCTGTATAATAACTGTAGAACATGTTATTTATAATAGTATTATTTTCAAAAACAATCAATAAGAAAACTATCTTTGTATGCACATGTTCATAAATTTTACTTTATTTTAAAATTTATAACGAAAGGATATTGATCAAATCATTTTTTTAGCTCGACTCTGATTGGTTTAACCATGCATCTCAAATCCTATTTAGAATGAACAAAAATTTTCTTCACTTTTAAAAAGACAATATTTTTTGCCAGATATAGCCAAATTTGGAGACATTTTTTCATTTGGCACCAAATATATGTTTTGGCTTTCATAATCTTAATATTCGATTTTTTGTCCAAATATCGCCAATTTATTGGCTGTCACCATATTCTCGTAACCCTGACCCGTATTACCCAAAATGACCCACTAATCAAATTTGATCAAACATGTGATTTAGCTCAATGGTCTTCAGGTAATCTAAAACAATAGAATATAAAATTGAATCAAAATCGTTTAAGCCATTTCTTAGGTAAAATTAGCTTGACAGCATTCAACAATAAAGCAAAATGACCCACTAATATAATTTTGTTTAACGTGCGACTCAGCACAATAGCCTTCTCGTGATAAGAAACGTTTTGTTACAAAATTTAAGTAAAATTGATTGAGTTGTTGTTATATATGAGGAGCCCAGAAGCCAAGGGGTATAAGTGACAAAATTGAAAAAACTGAGTTAAGTGCACAGACTACCTGGAAATATGCCTATTTATTTGTAGGTAAAAAGTTATGAGTAATTTTTTTAATTATGTACTGCGCTTTAGGGGTCAGTTACTTAACCTCTTTTCCAAAACTGCGAAATGCGTGGAGGCCAAGAGGTACAAGTGCAGTTGTATACGTTAACGTCTATATAACAGAGGCGCAACTCACTACATACAAGGCCATTTGCTTTTTATACATTAAATAAATGCATTTTAACTGTTAACAAGTAAAGAAAAATCATGCGATAACAATAGATAAATGCGTTGACACTTTCCAACACTCCCTGAAATCTTTAAAAATCTTTGTTATTTAGGGTAATAAAGTATTACTATCCATAGCCAAATATGTATTCTAATACTTTCGAACAGCCATATGTTTTATCTGTCGGTTGATATATACTGTATAATAGGAAAATTTAGTTTAGTAAGAAACGCATAACAGTTTGAAATTTCTCTCCCAGCAGTTTATACTAATAGATGGAAACATATTTGTATATTTTTGATCCTACTGTACTTTACCTTAAACCTTTATTATACGCCAGTATTTAGCTAAAATTTAGTTCAAGCTAAAACACTCTTAAGATTACTGAAATTACATTTCCAGAAATCATCGTCCATAGATGACCATGTGTAAAATTTTGTGCGTGACCCTGTATTTTATCAATATTTTAAAGGCATCTCTTAGTAAACTGAATGCAGTTCAGTATAAAACTACAGAACTTTTTAAAAAGCAATCTTTAAGTAAATTACACTCATGTTCAATAACCTTTACGAGCTCTTTTGTATTGCCCTATATATGAACTATAGCATTTATACATACCATATAATATATATAAATTTAGTGAAACTTAAAAGCACAAATCATAATTAAAAAGGCATTTCATCCATCCATCAATCATCATCGATAATATACATCGGTACTTTGGATAAAATATACAATTTGAAAAAAAAATTTTGTGTGTCCCTGTAAATACTGTGTACTTCGTATTATGCACGAAATAACTTATATTAAACCTCAGTGACGTATATCAATTTTATTATACATGAAATTTGTAATATATTTAAAATATGTCGCAAACAATTTCCTCTTTACCATTAGGTAATGGAAACCTTTTGTGTGGCACTGTAAATAAATAATAACTATTCTTTTCACCTCATATTTTATAGAATGTTTATTTTAATGCAATTCGTAAAAGCATATAAATTTTAATATGTGACAAGGTATAACATCTTTAAAATTCATTTGAAACTATTTTTTTCTTAACCCGTAATGAAATGGAAAACTTTGGATTGTCCCTGTATGTAAACTAATCGTGTTAGGAACTTCATTTGCAATAGGTTCGTGTTGAAATAAACGTGAATAATTACCAAAATTTTCAGGTCAATCCGAATATATTTACGAGAATTAGGGCATGGACAGACAAACCAAAATCATATTCACTTTTCAACTTTGTTGGAAAGTGTTAAATATTATAAAATTCCAATGCTTCAAAACTTATTATAAAATTTTAAACTTATATTAGAACAAAAAATTTTCCTTTCATTCATTTCTATCAAGATCGTTCATATTTTTTTTCGTAAATTCATTTTTTATTTCATATTTTTTACTTTTTTAGAATTTATATTAAAATAAAATGTTGTCATTTTTATTTAGTTGCATCAACATTATTCTTAATTTTTTAATAATTCCATTTTTTAATTTCATAATTTTTCATTTCTTGTGCTCATTCGACACTTGTACCCTTTAGTTTCCAAGCCCTTTTCATTACTACTTGGAAGCCAAGGGATACAAGTGCCGAATGATGATAAACATTGCTTAGTTAAAAAGAAAAACAGTATTCCACTTTTTTTAAAACAGTTATTGAAATAAAAGTTCAAAGATCACTAAGAAATAAGTAAAAGTTTCATATCTCAATTCATTGAATTACAATTGATATTTAACTTTGAATTCAATTTACTCGAAATCTAAATTTTGTCACTTGTACCCCTTGGCTTCTGGGGTTCTCATATAATTAGAATGACCCTAAACCATTATGACCCACTAATCGAATTTTCATGAGCATGTGTCCTAGCCCAATGGTTTTCTCTTGCCCGAAAACGATACAATACAAAGTATAGTCAAAATGGTACAAGCTATTTTCTACATAAAATTAGCATGACTCATCTTGACCCAAAAATTACCTTATAATCGAAATCTCTCGAACATGTAACTTAGCTCATTAGTTTTTTCATGTCTAAAAATTGTTACTTACAAAATTTTGTTAAAATTGATCCAGCCATTCTTTAAATATAAATAGTTTGACTCAGACCCATTATGACCCAATAATCAAAATTTCTCGAACATGTGACCTAGCCCAATGATTTTCTCGTGCCAAAAAAATGTTGTATACAAAATTTCATTAAAATCGGTCCACCTATTCTTTAGATATAGCTTGACGTGATCCATTATGACCCACAAATGACCCCTTTAATCAAAATCTCTCAAATATGTGACTTAGCCCATTAGTTTTTTCATGTCAAAAAACTGTTACATACAAAATTTCATTAAAATCGATCACACCGTTCTTTAAATATAAATAGCTTGACCAAGACCCTTTATGACCCATTAATCAAATTTTCTTGAGCATGTGATTTAGCTCAATGATTTTCTGGAATCCAAAAAACGATAGAATACAAAATTTAGTCAAAACCGTGCAAGCCATTTTCTAGATAAAATTAGCGTGACCCATAATGACCTACTTATCGAATTTTCTCCAACACGTGACTTAACTCGATGAGCTTTTCATAATCCAAAACAGTTAGATACAAAATTTGGTCAAAATCGTTAGAGACATTTTTTAGATAAAATTGATCTGACCCATAATGACCCTTATAACATAAATTTCACGAACCTGTAACATAGCTCAATAATTTTCTCGTGCCAAAAAATGGTTGTATGCAATATTTCGTTAAAATCGATCCAGCTGTTCTCTAGATATAAATAGCTTGATGCTGACCCATTATGACCCAATAATCGAATTTTCTCGAACATGTGACCTAGCCCAATGGTCTTCTTGTGCTCGAAAATGGTAAAATCCAAATTTTTGCAAAAATCATTAGAGCCGTTTTTGAGATTAAATTTACACAGGCACAATTTTTGCTCGCATTATAGTATAAGATATGAATTTGTTTCAAATGAGTGGAATAAGACTAGGCTTGTTTCTAGGAAAACTCTTGTTTGTTATATAATCCTCATGAAAAATTGAACTATATTTTTCGCATTTCAATGCGAATTTCAATGCAACTACTTGATAAGTTATTTATGTTATTCATGCTCATTCTTCACCTACCTTTTTCTCCTGCATTTCATGTAAATGTCTTGCACGATCGGTAAGTAATTGGGCTCGAGATCTAAAAATTCAGAGTTTTATCCCCTCCGTGGCATTACTTTTTTTTTTTAATCAATTTTAAGTCAGATAATAAAGTACAGTTGACTTTTACCATCCATTCCTTTGTAATTTTTTTTTTATTGTCAATCAGATGATGAAATGAAATTTTAATTTCTTAAAAATGTAATAAGTTAAAACAAAATCAAATTACAACTATAACTAATTTAAATGAGATAAAACTTCATTTTTTATAAATTTTATTAATTATATTTAAAAATTAAATTTATATAAGTTACTTTTTATCATTAAAATGGGCAATTATTATAAATTACAAAATGAAATAATACTTAATTTAATAATATGAAATATTTTCTTACAAATGCATCTAAAAAATTACAATTTTCAGGATTTTATCGGCATTTAGTTTAGCAATTCAAAGCAAGCATACCAATGTTCAGATACTAAACTAACTGACAAACATCAATTTCAGGACAATAATTATCAATAATGTATGGTACATTAAAATATTTTAAAAATACAGAATATGAATGTGAACAGTATGTGACAATAAAAAGCAACCCTGTTTTTTTGATTTTGTTGGGGGAAAAAATCATGATTATTAGGATGAGCGAAGCGAATCCTCTACTAGGCCACTCAAATGACATTTTGTCGTACACTTTACAAAAAAACTATACAGTATTTTGACTTTAAATTAAACACAAATATATATTATGATCTGTAGATTTACAGAATATTATTTTTTAACAGAAATACTTTTCAAAAAATTACTATTTTAATTAATTTATTTTACATGTTTTTCCATTGCGAACGCATTCTTTCAAACAAAAAGTAAAACCCGTACGTTTTCAGAAGAAAAACTTAAATCATTGGGTCAGTAATTATAGCTAGAATCATCATTAAATAAATAAAATGTATTTTCGTTATTCTGACAAAATATCTCAAAAACTGCTTTCAGATTTTCAAACTATGCTCATTCCTCTTAATTATGTATAGTTTCATGATTTCTTTTATAAAATACTTTTTTTTAGAAAAATTATACATATTTTTAATGAATTAAAATTTGTAAAAAATCTCTTATTAACATTCAATTATAAAAGTATTTTTCTGTGTTAGAAATTCAAATACACAATTTATTCTTATTTTGTGAAATCATTTAAGCAGACGATATTTATGAATTTTAAAAGAATTACATTATATTTTTGTGAAGTGGCAATAAAAGAATTGTAAACAAATAAAATTAATATTTTGTATAATTCTACTTCGAAAATATTTTTATTTATACCAGTCTTATATCATAAATAAACAATCTGAGGAAATTCATAGTTATTTGATTAAAGTACATTTTTAAATAAAAACATAAAATTACATTTTTGTTTAATAAAGATGCAAAAGTAATTGAAAAAATATATTATTACTTTCAAATATTTATCTTATAGCATAATACTTCGCGAATCCAAACAAAGCATGGCTTTTGCTAGTATCAGAGTCGTGCAGTTTACTTTGATTTTTAATTACTTAATACTAAAAATCAAAGCTTCAATTAATAACTTCATAATTTCTAATCTGAATTACAGGTTACTTAATCACGCACTGTAATAAAATTTAATTTTTGAGTACTTTGAAAAGTTGACATTAAACTTCAGTTTTAAACCGCAGTTCAAGCTTTATTTTTATTTACACAGACATTATTTTAAACTTGTCATGTAAAATATTTTGAAACAGAATTATTGTGAGAAATCTGAAAACAAGGAAATGTTTCTGAATTTTCGGGTGTAAAAGCCTTTTTATACCCTAAATATTTGCATATATATTTTTAAAATTTTTCATTGTTTCAAAAATTGATTCATGTTTTTTTTCACCTTGACATTCTTTAAAATCTGTATCTCTCTGTGAATTCACCAGATGGCAGCAATAAGTAGACTTAAAAATAAACTTGAATTTGGATTCATAAACAGGAACTTTTTGTCACAATTCCTTCAAAATGACATTCTTTAATTACATCTGTTTTGGGATTAAAACTTATAAAATGCAGAATATTTATTATTCAAAATAGTTTACAAAAAAAGTTAGTTTTTCATATTTTTTCTTCTTAAATTCTGCATCAAATCTCATAAGCATATATTTTTTTAATCCTTTGATCACTAACCTCAAAAAAGAAGTGGTATCAATACAAAAACCCTTAATGGGTTAAAGTTTTGGCTCTAAAAATTTTAAATATGAATTTTAAAAATAATGATATCAAACTTTGAGTGACGCCATGCTGTAAATAAATAAATAAAAAAAAAAAAAAAAGCATTTTGTATTATTTGTTTTATCATTTTATTTTTGTTCTACTTTTAATAGCATGTGCAAAAGGTATCTTCAACATGAAAGATGAATAAAACTTTATTCACTGATTCTTTTTCACACACAAATTCAAAAAATGAGCTTTAAAATATATGATATAAAATTTAAGTGACACCTCTATGTGGCTTTAAAAGGTTCATTTTAAAATTCAAATTATTATTATTATCTATATGGTAAAATGTATTTACACATATAAAAAATACTTTTCCAATTCGCTGTTAAATATATAATTTTAATTGAATCTATACAATGCAATGAAAGGTATTTATTTCAATAAATTGATTTATCTTTTATGTCATGTTATTCAAAATTGTAAGTAATATTTATGTAATTTTTTTTTTTCATCAGATTATTCATTTTCATGCATTTCACTTAATTTGGATAATTTGACACAAAAAAATTATTTATATAAATACAGTAGACTCCCTCAAATCTGCAAACCAGAAATCCGCAACTCTCTAAAATCCGCACATATTTTATGGATGTAAACAATGAAACTTTCAGTTCAGATATTTGGACAAAATTTGATTTTTTTAGTTTTCTATCAATTCCATATATTTTTTAATTTGTAATTTTCTTAATAATACTCTATTCATGTAATTTTCATGAAGGAAGAATAAATTTTTTGGGGAAAAATTCAAGATATTGCTGATATCACTGGTAATCACAATCTTCTTACCAAATATATTAATGCATTAATCAAGATTTTTTTGGTCATTCAGCCTGACTAAACTTCAAAAAATAATCCTTATTTTATGATTTTGATGTGAATTAGTAATGCACTTTTATGAGGCAAGTTTTGTTGAATAATTTTGGATAAATACTTTTAATTTTTATAATGAATATTTAATCATACACTATTGATTATTAACTTGACCTTTGCTGTTAGTACTTTAATCATTTTAAAAATTATCTAAATTTTTATTATTTTAGTTCATTACTTTTTTAATATTTTATTATATTGTAAGCATTCATTATAGTTCTGATTGTGTTATTAATTGCATTGAAACTACTGGTTAAAAAATGTAAACAAAGCATTGACCAGAAATCTGCAAAATTCTAAAATCCGCACAACCTCTGGTCCCAAGCTTTGCAGATTTGAGAGAGTCTACTGTATTATATACAATAGGGGAAAAACGCTGTTTAGCTGTGTTTTAATTCTATTAACGGTTTCACATTTCATGATTTTGGGTACACATTGCTGAGTTTGACTACAAGTTACTTTCTGTATAGTAGAAAGCAGATAGTATTGACACAGAAAATTTTGAATACTATATTGTATCGGAAGTACTGTATAATATTATACCAAGATCTGAATATTTAAAAAACTTGGTTATAGTATGAACACACCTCACTCACTAAGTTTTACATGCAATTTTCAACCTGTTTCTGTTTGCGCTTATTCGAGAATTAGATCAGTTTATAACACGAATATTCAATTGGTTAATCAATTATAACAGATGTCAATTTTCCAACTGAGTGAAAAAAGTCCGGGCCAGGATTCAAACCTGGTTCAAATCCTGGCCCAGACTTTTTTCGCCCACTAGGAAAATTTACATCTGTTATTCAGGAATTGTCTTGATGGAAATTATTGTCGGTTATTTTTTTGTTTTGTACATGAGATGAGATAATTTTCTTCTTTATACAGTAGACTCCCTCAATTCATTTGTGGATACAAACCAGAAATCTGCAACTCTCTAAAATCCTCACATATTTTTTGGATGTAAACAATGAAACTTTCAATTTGGATATTGGGACAAAATTTAATTTTTTTTAGTTTTGTATCAATTCCATATATTTTTTAATTTGTAATTTTCTTAATAATACTCTATTCATGGTTTTTTTTTCATGAAGGAAGAATAATTTTTTTTTGGAAAAAATCCAAGATATTTCTGATATCACTGGTAATCACTATCTTCTTACCAAATATTTATGCACTAATCAAGATTTTTTAGTTATTAGCCTGACTAAACTTTAAATAATTCTTATTTTATGATTTTGATGTGAATTAGTAATGCACTTTTATGAGGCAAGTTTTTTTGAATAATTTTTGAAAAATACATTTAATCTTTATAATGAATATTTAACCATACACTATTGATTATTAACTTGACCTTTGCTATTTGTGCTTTAAACATTTAAAAAATTATTTTATTTATTTTAATATTTTATTATATTGTAGGCATTCATTATAGTTCCGATTGCATTATTAATTGCACTCAAATTACTGTTTAAAAAATGTAAACAAAGTAATGACCAGAAATCTGCAAAATTCTAAAATCTGCACAACCTCTGGTCCCAAGCTGTGCGTATAAGGGAGTCTACTGTATAAGAAAATTAAATAAATGCATTTTTGTATTATTTATTTCATTTCATTTCAATTTTGTTCTATATTTAATAGCATATGCAAAAGTTATCTTCAACATAAAAGATGTATAAAACTTTATTTACTGATTCTTTTTTTACACACATCTCTCACAAATTAAAAAAATGACTTTTAAAGTACATGATATAAAATTCAAGTGACGCCTTTATGTGGCTTTAAAAGTTTGTTTTGAAATTCAAATTATTATTATCTATTTGCACATATAAAAAATACTTTTAATTTCCCAATTCGTTGTTAAATATATAACTTTAATTGAATCTATACTATGCATTTGAAAGGTATTTATTTCAATAAATTGATTTATCTTTTGTGTCACGTTATTCAAAATTGCATATAATATCAGGGTTCATAGTATCTTTCTATGATAAAATTCAAGCACCTTATCCAAATTTCAAGCACCTACCCAGAATTTCAGAAATGAAAATTTTAACATTACAAAATACTGCACTGCAAAAATATCAAGAGGAAAAGAAAATTACTTTCCATTTTACATGTTTTTATTCGAACACCATATGTGACATAAAGTAAAAAAAGCATGAAATGTAAAATGTTATGAGAAAGTCTTCGAGAAATAAAGAAAATATTTTTGCATTCTACTTTGAAAGCTATTTGTGCTAACACTAGACCACTGTTATGATAATAATGCTCATATTTAAATTTTACAAAAACTAAACAATTTTTTCCATAACTTGCATTAATTTGAAAACATCTATTAAATCATTTTTCAAAAAGGTATATTAACACACACAAAAAGAAAGTTCATATATTATAACATTAAGTGAAATCCCTTATTGCTTGTTACAAAAAAAAAAAAAAAAAAAAAAAAAAAAAACATCGCTTTCTGCCAGTTTCAACTCTATTAGATTTTTGGGCAAAATTTATCCTGAGTCGTGTCTCTATTTTAACAACAGAATTCAACATAATAGTTTTGAATTCAAGATGAGGAAGTTTCAAAACTGTTACATGTTTTATTTCTCTCATCTTTAAGAATACTGTTATTCAATTAGCATGATTGAATCAATTTTGTTAAATTAGCTGCAAAAAATTGGCAACTCTGATGTTTCAGTTTGATATTTAATTACGAAAGGCAGAAGATCAAAGATGGAACTTATGAAGGAAAATGCAATTTAATAATCCATTTATTGTTTAAAAATGATACTACTAGTCACGTATGCATTTCTTAAGATTGGGAATCTTTTTTTTTTTTTTTTTTTTGAAACACAAATGTAATGACTTTAAATATTCTAAGATTTCAATGGCTCTTTTTATAGCTAGTAGCTTATCATGCCATCTATGTTTGCAAAACTTCACGATGGTCTTACCAGTTGATGATTTTTCATCAGAAGCTGGACAGTCTATGTGCTGCTTTTATAAACATTTTATCCCATTTCACCCTAATAATAGATTTAGTGATGAATTTAACCACTCATTTACCATAGCAAAAAAGACAATCCTAAACTCTAATAAAAAGTATCCATTTTTTCAATAACAAAGACTAATAAGTAAGACTGAATTCACAGAAGAATTTCAGATTTAACATCATATATTTTTTAGCTTTTTTGTTATCAACATTATTTATTGAAAATAAAGTCAAATTTAATTTAATATAAAATTAAAACGGTAAAAAATGAAAATAAAAAAAAGTACAAGATTATATGTAAAGTTTTTTTTTTAATTTCATATGTTTAAAAAAAGGAAAAAAAAAACAAGGCGATTAATTAGCATATAGAGTATGAAATAAAAATAATTGCTTAAAATTGAAGTAAAAACCAATTTCTGTGTATTATTAAAAACAATAATAATAAGTTTCATTTTGAAAGATTTTTATCGTGCAAATTTCATCGAGAATCAAGCAACATTGAAATATACAGCCGAAGCCAGTAGGGCACTTAATCATAGTTTTGTTTTGAAGGATTTTCATTTAAATATATAAAATTGTACAATCAGAACTCAAGCAAGACAGCTAGTATGCAGTCACAACAACGATAATTACCCAGTACAATACCAGTTAATGGGTTTGTCAGAACTAAATTTAGATATGGGATGTTTACACTTGGTGGGAGAGAAATCAATTATTGCTTTATTAATAAATAATTATTTGATTAATCAAAACCAAAATCCTATCAGAAAAATATATTTAACTTTTTTAAAGCCAGAATAAAAGTAAATCCAAATAATCATCTAATGAAATAACCCTTAAATTATTTAATTAAAAATTTGGTATTCTAATAACTGTCATAACCTTTTCCTGCTCTCTTTTGCTCGTAGCCACGATTCATGACATGTAAAATAACAATGGTATCTCCTCTAATCCTCCTACATTTTACAATAACAAAACATATCTATTGTTATGGACAACACCTATTTATATGGCTTGTTGATGTAAATAAAATTCCCCCATATTCTCTAGTTATCAAGTAATACAGCATAGGGAGTGGAATGCATTTTTTGATACTGTTTATAACCAATAATTGTATTTTTCTTGTTCCAGCCAATATTCATAGAAAATACACTTTCCAGTTATCATCGCATCATATATCTAAACAATTATTACTACAGATCTACAGAATGCACATGAAAAACTGTTTGTTACAAAGTCAAGTTATGTGTCTGATCTCCTAAAAAGAAAACTATTTCAGAACAAATATTTTCGCCTTAATAATTAACTCTTGGAATTCTTATTTTATTTTGAACATCTCAGAAAAATTAAGCACCCATAAAAAAAAATAATGAAAATTAAGCACCAGCATTAAAACTTAAATAAATTCAAGCACTTTCAAGGACCTTTTTTCTCTCCTACAAATTCAAGGACTTTTAAGCACAGTATGAACCCTGTAATATTTATGGATACTACTCGGTTATCCTGTCCCCCAATTTCGCCAAATTAAACAAATCGCCAAACTAATAGCCAAATTATGCATATTGACATAAGTTTTATTTTAAATAACGAAATAACAAAATTACTAGAATATTAATAAAAATTTAAATAAAAAAACGAAATAAAAATCACTTAATGACATTTTAAACACATGAATCGTATTTAATGTCATTGAATGTGACATTCACGATCATCCATTATTGACATTTAATCTTATAGTTTGGCGATAATTTTTTGGTCGATGGGATAACCTAGTAGTACACATTTATGTAAATGGTTTTTTGCATCAAATTATCCAAATTAAGTGATATTTTCATGGAAATGAATAATAAGTACTGTTCTGAAAAAATCCCTTGTAACATATTTCACAAATTAAAAAAGTTACTCTACAGTATGAGTCACGAAATGTTTTCTCAGATTTCTTTTATCAGCAAATCCTTTGGAGCATTTTTCACAAACAAAAGGTTTTTCGCCTGAATGAGTCAAGAGATGTCTTTGTAGAACACATTTAACAGAAAACCTCTTGGAACATGTTTCACAAACATAGGGTTTCTCTCCAGTATGAGTCAAGATATGTCTGTTCAGATCACTATTCCGAGCAAATCGTTTGAAACATACTTCACAAGCAAAAGGTTTCTCTCCAGTATGTGTCAAGAGATGTCTTCGTAGATCACCAATTTGAGAAAATCCTTTGGAACATATTTCACAAACGAAAGGTTTTTCTCCCGTATGAGTCAAGAGATGTTTTTTTAGATTACTTTTGCAAGAAAATCTCTTGGAGCAAACTTCACAAATGAAAGTTTTTTCTCCTGTGTGAGTCAAGAGATGGCTTTTTAGATTACTTTTGCAAGAAAATCTCTTGGAGCAAACTTCACAAATGAAAGTTTTTTTACCAGTATGTGTCAAGAGATGGCTTATTAGCTTACTCTTATGAAAAAATTCTTTGGAACATATTTCACAAACAAAAGTTTTTTTTTTACCAGTGTGTGTCAGAAGATGCCTTGTTAGATAACTATTTTCAGTGAATGTTTTGGAACAAAATTCACAAGCAAAAGTTCTTTTTTTACCAGTGTGAGTCAGAAGATGCCTTGTTAGATGACTATTTTTAGTGAATGTTTTGGAACAAAATTCACAGGCAAAAGGTTTTTCTCCTGGATGCTTTCTCAAGCGATGGGTTCTTAGATTATCCTGATTTTCAGCAACAAAGTGCTGTTGACTGGAGGAAGAATTTTCTTCTGCAATCGATGACATCTTAAGTTAAAAAGTTTTGTTTTGGACAATAACAGAAATTTTTTCTGATGTTTCACTATGAAGAGATTTTTGCCATTTTCAACCAAGGAAATGACTTACTGAACTTCAGCAGAAACAGTTTTATCTACCATTGAATCCTAAAAAACAGAAATTAAAAAATATTAAGCAAGACATTTTTTAATAAACTGCATTAGATTTTACGGCCAATTCAGAAGCCAGTTTGTAAATTTTAATTTCATTGGGAGCTGGTCGTTCAGCTCTGCAATTCTCCTCTGCAATGTTAAATCTATGGATGTTGGATGCACTCATATACTTAGACTATTGCCTGGAGAGATTAATATACTTAACTTCTTCTTTTTTTTTTTTTTGTCTGTGTTCTCTACTTAAAAGATGTTTTCTTTATTTTTTAGTTCTCAAACTATTTCTAAAGTCTAGGCTTAACTTAATATTTAAATGTTTAAAGCAGACAAAAGTAAAATTAACACTTACTACAAAATGAAATACATACTTTAGAAACAGTTTGACAGTTAAGAAAAACAGGGACATCTTTTAAGAAGCAGTGTTCGAAATCCTTGGTGTTCGCTGGTCATAGACTACCAAAAGTTCAATCGGACTACTAATTGAAAAAATTTATGGGTCTGTAGAACTAGTAGTAGAACCCCCCCCCCCTCTATTTGACAGATAAACATAAATTTTCTTTTCCCTGAAAAAACGAAACCAAGCACAAACCGCAAAATTTTATTTGAAAAAAAATAAACATAAAAAACATTGCATTTAAAATCCTTGCAGTCAGTCAAAATAAATGATCGGAAATAAAATACATAATTAATAATTTTAGAGATTTTGTTTATGTACTATATACTTTATTTTAGCAATTATAATTTTACATTTTATTATTCTGAAAATGTTGAGTAATTGCAAAGGAAGTTTGATTTATATACTAGTTGGAGAGACGGCGGAGGGGAGGGGGCACACTATAGGTTAAAGGACTTAATAGATTTTTATGTAGTGAGTCAATGATAATGACTGTGTACCATTAAAATAACATGGCAGTAATTTTTTTTCTTTATCAATTCTACTACTTCTAAGAAGTGTCTGCAAAAAACAGAAGTTGAAAAAATTAATTTTCTGAAGAGCTATTTTAAATATACAAATGCATCAAATGACTTTACATTGCGGAAGGGAATTCACAAGCCGAGTGAGCAGCCCTCTTAACTTAAGCATAGATTACAGATATACATTATGTAAGTAGAGATATCGATCCTGTTCCGTCTACGTCTTTCTAGAGTTTATGTGATAGGGGGCTGTACCATACACAATGTTATCATCTTTAGGGGTGGGAGAAGTCTGGCACTTGACTATCAAGGAAGGTCTCCGAACTGGGCATACTCAGATTTTTTTGTAAAAAATACTAATTAAGCTTCTCATGTATGTAATAAAGGATCAATAAAAATTAGCGGCAGAATTCCAGAAGAAAACACATAAAAAAATAAAATACTTTCGAATATTTGGCGTGAAAAGACAAAAGTGTCACACGATTTGGCAAGCGGCACTTTTCCCCGCCAAAAGCAAACGAATTTAATGCTACTGAAAACTTGGATTTTTAGAATCCCCGTAAATGGTGTTTGATGAATTTAAACATAAACAATGAGAGCGTTTAATATATTTTATACATATATATGTATATTAAATTGCATATGTATATATTATTTGTTGCTGTAGTTATTTAATTTACCTCTGGAAAAAGTATTTTCATACATTTAAGCATATTCAAAAATAAAAGCTAAATGTTTCCATAGCAACAGAATCGAATTGACAATGCTCAAATGGGCTTTGAACTTGAAACAATTTTAATTAATTAAAATTTGAATTTCGTTTCAAATCTCAAATTTTGATGATTAAATTTGAATTAAATACATATAAACATCAATATAACGAAATTATACTTAGAACAAACTAAAATTGACAAAAACAAAAATATTTAATTTATCTAAACATGTTGAACATGAAACTTTTACCTTTAAAATGCATTTGACATAAAAAACAAACACTTTTTGAAATTGCTTTTCATCGCCAACCGAAGATAAATCGCCAAATAACGAAATTTTCATTATTTTTTTACGGACAGGGAAAGGGGGTTCTGCCGAATTTTTTTTATAAACGTATATATCCTCATGAGAAGATCATTGTGTAATTTTTTTCAGATTTTTCAGAGTATGCTCGTATGGAGACCTTCCTTGTTAGTACTGTTATTCATCCCTCTCACTACGGCAAGCATGAAAGTCGAAAATAAGGGAAAAGGTAGATTTTTTTTTATTTCAATATACACAACAGAAAAAAATTCTTTGACTTTAGACTCATTTTAACAGTTATTCATACAGTAAAATAAAACTCTATATCTGATGGTTATTTTCTTTTCAGTAGCTTAGTAATTATTAAAAAAAAGCAACAATAAATCTAGAGATTCAAAAACAAAAGTTTTGAGGCAGTCTGCTAAAAGATATAAATCCAAATATCCGATGAAAGCTTGTATTAGAGATTTAAAGAGATTAATGCTTCAAAATAGATATTATTTTGAATGGCTTGACTACTTAAAATTTTAACTACCCTCTCCTGCTTTTTTAAAAATTCTCCATGCTAAGTACATGCACTTCAAATTGATTTTTTTCATAACTAAAAGTGTGGTATCAATAAAATATTCCGTTCCAAAGAGAAACCTTATAGGGTACTATAACTACTCTGTTATCCCATCGACCAAAATACTATCTCCAAATTATAAGATTAAATGCCAATCATGGAAGATCGTGAATGTCAATTAAATGGCATTAAATATGATACACGTGTTTAAAACGTCATTAAGTGATTTTTATTTCGACTTTTTATTTGTATTTTTTTAATATTCTACAAATTTTTTGGGTTTTTTTTTTCGTTATTTGAAATAAAAATTATGTCAATATGTATAATTTGGCTATTAGTTTGATGATTTGTATAATTTGGTGAAATTGATCGACGGGATAACAGAGTAGTACCCTTTATAGAAATTTCCTTTCCCTTTTAAGTTACTTTAAATAACTTCATGACGTTCAAATGCTTATGCAAAATATACATAGTTATATGGCATTTATTTATATACGGGTATCTAATATGTACTTATGTATGCATATTGTCATGTCTTCAGAAATTTTGTTTGTTTATTTCATGGCATTTACACCCGCGCACTGTAACTCTAACTCAATGTAAATATTAAGCAAAAGTTTTGTTTTTGTATTTTGGCAATTTCGTTTTTTTTAGTTAAATTTTTTGAGAGTTCTTGTTTGTGTGGAATAAATGTGTTTTTGATTTTTTAAACGACTGGATGTTTTTCGTTTGCAGACTCCAGAATTATTTTAATGTTATGATTTCTTAAATCTATTTTAAGCCTTATTCAATTACTGCTGTTCCAGATATGCTACTATCGTAATAGAGTTATCGTTGCATAAAGGATAACGTAATATATTTTTTGGTACCCTCGGCGGGACCTGGTGATTGTAAAAATGGCTAATATTGAAGATCTTAAGAAATTGAGAAAAGGTGAAAGAGCCGCTTTTACGAAAGCTTATAATAAAGTAGAAGAGCTGATAGCCTTAGAAAGTGTTGATATTTGTGAACTGGAAGCAGAACTGAATGTTTTCAAAGGGAAAGCTGATCGTTTAGAAAAAAACCCATTCAAATATTCTTGAACTTCTGCCCGATAAAGAATTTGAAGTTGTAGAAGAGTTTCGGGATAAAGCTATACGAATTTAAACGAAAGCAAGAAGAATAATCAACGGTCAACAAAACGTGAGTAGTGTTTTAAATTCAACTAATGATGACTGTTGTAATTAATACTGTTGAAAATATTACTGTTGATAAAAGTAAGTTTAAATTGCCTAAATTAGAATTACGAAAATTTGATGGCGATATTAAAGAATGGCTTTATTTTTGGAGCCAATTTGAAAAAATTCATGTTAATTCTAGTATTGAAGATTCACATAAATTTCAATATTTGTTACAGTCTACAGTTGAAGGGTCTCGTGCTAGAGAAGTGATAGAAAGCTTTCTGCCAATTGGCGAGAACTATCCAAAAGCAATTGACTGTTTGAAAACTCGTTTTGGTCACCATGATTTACAAGTAGAGGTTTATGTTAGAAAGAGAATTATTGAAATTAGTTTTAAAAAATGCCAATTCAAATTTTTCCTCAAATAATTTGTGTGCATTGTATGACAATCCAGAGCAACAAATTCCTGCACTTGAAACGCTTGGTGTTACAACTGCCGAATGTGCATGTTTACTTTATCCTTTAGTCTTGCATGCCAGAGGATTTGCTTAGAGCTTTCCTGCGAGGTTTGAATTTTGATTCTGGCGATGATTCCAAAAAGAGATTAGATGCTTTATTAAAATTTTTGAAAACTGAAGTTGAATCAGAAGGGCGGATTAATTTAGCTATGACAGGTTTCGGTTTGACAGATACAATGTCATATAAAAGTGGAAGCAAATTACAGAAAGACAAAATATTTACGTCGGCTAGTTTGTTGAGCTCTTCAGATGGTGCAGAGAAACTTTGCGTTTTCTGTAGCGGAAAACATGAACCGACTAATTGCTCAAAAAATGTCTTATAATGAAAAATTAAAGATTTTAAAAGATAAAGGTTATTGTTTCGAATGTTTAAAAGTCGGACATAGGGTAGGAAAATGTAGGTGTTTTGTGAAATGCATGATCTGCAATAAGAAGTATTATGCAGTTATGTGCACTGAGTCAAATAAAAATGTAAATAAACCTACATCAAATAATGCGGAAAAGAGGTTAAAGAGCAGGATAAATCACTAAATTTGGCGAGTATTTCGAACGCGCCACAAGTTTTGCTACAGACTTTGAAAGTTAAAATAAAAGGTAAAAATTGTAATTTAATCATAAGAGCTATGTATGATTCGGGATCTTCGAAGTCTTATATTAGAAAAGAAATAGCATCTGCATTAGGATTAGCACCATCAGGATATTATTTGCAATGATGTTCCTTCTGTTTCATACGGACCGTGGATTGAAGAATTGCAATCTATGAATATACAAATGTTTGACATCGAAAATAGTTCTGGGCCAATTGATATTCTTGATGGAGCAGATGTTGCTGGTAGACTGTTTACTGGAAAGAAAAGAGTTCTATCCAGTGGATTAGTAGCCATGGAAACCTATCTAGGATGGACTCTCATGGGGAAAACTGAATTGCGTTCTGAAAAAGAAGATACAGCTATGATGGTAATTTCAATGTTGGTACGAGAAGCTACTATTTCCGATCTTTTTAGTTTAGAAGTTTTAGGGATAAATAATCCAGTTGAAATGGAAAACAAAAGTGAAAATCTTACTAAATTGCATTTCGAAGAAACTGTTCGAGTCAATACAGATGGGAGATACGAAGTTTCACTACCTTGGAAAAAGAATCATTTGCATTTACTGAGTAATAAAGAGATTGCTATGAAACGATTAGAATCATCAACGAAAAAATTGCATCAAGAAAATTTGTTTACAGCTTATGATGATATGTTCAAAGAATGGGAATCATTAGGTATAATTGAAGATGATCCAGTTGACTCTCCATCTTCTCTGCAAGAACACTATTTGCCACACAGACCTGTTGTAAAACAACATGGAACAACTAAAGTACGCCCAGTTTTTGATGCCTCTGCCAGACTTAGAGATTCTCCATCGTTCAACCAGTGTTTAGAGTCCGGATCAAATTTATTGGAACTAATCCCTAATCTTCTTCTCAGGTTTAGAGAACATAAATATGGCATAGTTGTCAATATAGAGAAAGCTTTTTTACAAATAAGTGAGCAACCGGAAGATAGGAATTTTCTAAAATTTTTTTGGTGGAATGAAAAAGAAAATGTAGTTCCAAAGATAATGCGGCATACACGTGTGGTGTTTGGTGTGAAAAGCAGCCCTTTTCTCTTAGAAGCTGTGCTTTAACATCATTTGAAAAAATATCGAAATAATTTGAAATATAGTCAGAGAACAGTTGACATACTTCTGCGAAGTTTTTACTTAGATGATTTAATTACAAGTTTGGACAATGAAGCAGAAATATTACCTTTCATCGAGGAGAGTCATCATATCTTGGCTGAAGGAAAATTCAACTTGAGAGGATGGAAGTATACAAGAGATGATGACCCAGAACAAGTTACTTCGGTTCTAGGATTAATTTGGAATCGTAAAGAAGATGAACTGACAATTAATTTGGATTGGATGAAAACATACAAACTCGAAATTGTATCGAATAGAGTGATTCTTTCCATTACACATAGGGTTTCTGATCCTATTGGATTTTTACGTCCTTTTCTGTTAATTCCCAAATTAATGTTACAGAAGATGTGGAGAGACAATATCCCGTGGGATAGAGAAGTTGAAGATAATTTGAAACGTGAGTTTCTAAAAGGGTTTGAAGATTTAAGTTCCTTAAAAAATTTGTCTGTAAGCCGCTGTTTTTCTCCTGTTATAAGTGATCAACATAATCTAAGTATTCATACATTTTGTGATGCCAGCCAATTTGCGTACACAGCAGCTGTTTTCATTCGCATAGATTATTCTGGTGTTGTTCATATAAATCTTTTGGCTGCCAAATCGAGAGTTGCTCCAGTAAAATCCATCACTATTCCTCGTCTTGAGTTGCTGGCTGCAACGGTGGGAACTCGACTGTGCAGATCTGTACTCCAGTGGGACTATGTGAAGCAACACTACTGGACTGATTCCACTACAGTATTAAGTTGGATTCAGCGAGAAGAACTTTGGTCAGTATTTGTAAATAATAGAGTTCGAGAGATAAGAGAACTGACTGATCCAACTTCGTGGTAGCATCTTCCAGAAGTACATAATCCTGCTGACCTACCTTCAAGAGGGTGTTCTGCTCACCAACTTTTATGCAGTAGATGGTGGGAGGGGCCCAAACGGCTCCCACAAACTGAAGAAAACTGGCCAGTTACCAAACCTGTTTTTGACGAGCCATCTATTTTGAAAGAAAAAAGAAAAACAAATCCAACTTCTAAGAATCTTCCAGTTGTGTGTTCTTTAAATCAATGTGAAAATAAAAGTAGTAGTAAAAACAATAACGAAGATTCAGGTTGGTACTACTATTATTTTTCAAGCTATGATTGAATGCTACAAATGACAGCTTGGATGAATAGATTCATTTTCAACTGTAGGAATTCCGCTTCTGGAATCACGGGTGAATTAGCCTATGCAGAACTAAAAGAAGCAGAAATAAAGATTGTAAAGATGATACAAGAGGAATATTTTAGTCATGAAGTCAACAGAAAGAAAATTAATTCTTTAACAACATACAAAGATGAAAAGGGAATACTTAGAGTGAAGATAAAACTAACGTATAGGAAGGATTCAGAAGATTTCAAGAACCCTATCATTTTGCCATCCCATCATCCAGTCCAGACTGATAATGACTGAACACAAAAAGAACTCACATGCAGGATTACAAATAATCTTAAATGTTCTACGTGAACACTATTGGATTCTGAATGCGAGAAAAATTGTTCGAGCAGTATTATCAAAATGTCGTATTTGCTTAAGACACGCCAAAAGAAATGTGACTACCCCCTCTGCATCACTTCCAGAAAACAGAATAAAAGATGCTGCAGCTTTTGAAATAATCGGTTTTGACTTAGCTGGACCTCTGTATTTAAAGGAGGGGAGTAAAGCTTGGATTTGCATATTTACCTGTGCAGTTTTCAGAGCTGTGCACCTTGAACTTCTGTCATCATTAACTACTGAAGCTTTTCTTCAAAGTTTTCGTAGATTCATCTCAAGAAGAGGAAGGCCATCAGTTGTGTATTGTGATAATGGAAGCAATTTTGCCGGTGCATCAAATTATTTGAAAACCGTGAATTGGGCTGAGATTGCACAATTTAGTAGTATATGAAGAATACAATGGCTTTTCAACCTTTCCACTGCCTCCTGGTGGGCGGTTTCTGGGAAAGATTAGTTGGAGTAATGAAACAGATCCTAAGAAGCGTTCTCGGAAAGGCTTTTTTATCTTATGAAGAAATGGTCACCGTTTTATGTGATGCAGAGTCTGTTATAAATTCTCGACCTCTTAGTCATATATCAGAAATGGATTCTGAAATTATACCTTTATCACCTAGCTCATTTTTGCAAGATTTCAGGCAAATTGGTGTTCCGGATTTAGATCAAGTGGATGAAGTTGTTCTCAACAAAAGAATAAAATATCGTCAACAGTTGATAACTGATATTCGGAAAAGATTTAGATCGGAATATTTGGGGCTTTTAATTCAAAGAAATGAAAACAAGAAAGAGATATTAAGCTAGGAGAAGTTGTGTTGATTGGAAGTGATAATGTAAAATGTAATGACTGGCCTTTAGGTGTTGTTATTACCTGGAAAGGATGGTATTAACAGATTAGTGCGTTTGAGAACAGCAAAAGGAGAACTTCTATGACCAGTCCAAAGAATCTTCCCACTTGAAATTTCCAATGAAACTTTCAGAGATGATGTTTTAAAAACTAAAAGTGGGAGAATTGTTAAAAAACCACAAAAGCTGGACTTGTAAACAAATTTATTTTTGAACTTTAAATGTGACTTTCAGTATATATATCTTATATATTTTTCGTGTTAGTGAGTATATTAGAAATGTCTATTGTGTATGTGTTATTCTTTGAAATTTTTAAATGTTTGGTAAGTTAAGTTGTCTTTCAACAACTTAAGGTGGGAGGATGTCATGTCTTCAGAGATTTTGTTTGTTTATTTCATGGCATCTACACCCGCGCACTGTAACTCTAACTCAATGTAAATATTAAGCAAAACTTTTGTTTTTGTATTTTGGCAATTTCGGTTTTTTTTAGTTGAATTTTTTGAGAGTTCTTGTTTTTGTGTGGAATAAATGTGTTTTTGATTTTTTAAACGACTGGATGTTTTTCGTTTGCAGACTCCAGAATTATTTTAATGTTATGATTTCTTAAATCTATTTTAAGCCTTATTCAATTACTGCTGTTCCAGATACGTTGCTAGCGTAATAGAGTTATTGTTGCATAAAGGATAACGTAATACATAAATAATATATATACAGTCGAACCTCGTTATCCCAATGTTCCCAGGACCAGAAAAACGTGTCGTCATAAGCGGAGTGTCATGGTAACCGAAGTTGGAGAAAAATATGTTTATAAAAAGCTGTATTTTAAATAACTTTACATTCACAACTGTTTTTACATTTTTAAGCAATAAAAGATTATTTTAAACAAAATAAAAATCAAAATGTTCAGGTAAACCAATTTGATTGGAGTAAAATTTGGTACTACTAGGTTATCCCGTCGACCAAAAAATGATCGCCAAACTATAAGATTAAATGCCAATAATGGAGGATCATGAATGTCACATTCAATGACATTAAACACGATTCATGTGTTTAAAATGGCATTAAGTGATTTTTATTTTGACTTTTTATTAATATTTTTATTAACATTGTACTAATTATTTCTTTTTTCATTATTTAAAATAAAAATTATGTCAATATGTATAATTTGGCGATTTGTATAATTTGGCAAAATTGTTCGACGGGATAACAGAGTAGTACCTAAAATTTTATTATTAGTTGTTCCTTTTAATAATAGATGGCAGCACTAGGAATTTCTATGCTGTCTTCCAAAGTCAAACTATGTTCTTTTAGTTGGATCTTGGATTTAGAGGTGTCAAGGCCACTGCTCTTGTTTCACATTTTTTTTTTTTTTTTTTTTTTTTAAATACATTTCTATTTAACTTCGCCCACAGTTGGCTGGAGGTTATTAATTTGTTATCTAAATTCCTCCTCTCATAGAAGATGAAAGAATTTGTTAGAAGATTTCTCGGATCACTGGTTTAAATATGAAACCAGAATTTAGGGCAAAATTGGGAAATTTCATTACCGGCCACTGGCCAGTAAAACTAGTTTTTCAAGTGGCCACTTTGTTTAAACTAGTGGCCACTTTTTTATTTAAAACTATTAAACAGTAAAATTTCTATAAGTAATTATCTAAAACTGAACAGCCCAAGTAAATTGTTCATATAAATATATTGAAACCTAAAAAAAGTAGAATCTCTCATGAAATATAAATAACTTGTATTCTCCCCTTGTAAAAAAGTGGCCACAAGGTGGCCACTGATAGACAATTTTTCACTCGCCACTTTTTCTCATGTACTGGCCCTGTGGCCGGTGGCTAGTGCTAATTTTGCCCTTTAAACCAGAAGTATATATAATTAATGTTTTGCAAAATTTGTGTGAAGATTTATGTTTTGTAAAGTGTCCTGTGTTAAAAAAAAATTAAAAAGTTACCAAAATTTCAAGTATTTTTACTGGAATATTCTCAACACAAAACGAAATTGAAAAGAATGAGAATCAAATTTCTGATGACTTTCTTTTCTAAGGTAACATAAAATACTGATGAATTAAGATTTGTGTATCCCTAGATGCTCAGAAATCATTGCATCTAGTGATGTGATGATATCCATATGAAAATCAATGTACATCTGGACATCACCCATTACTTTTATTTCACGATCTAACAACTCTTTAAGCAATATTGGAAGAGAGATGTCTTCTTCATCACAATTACAGTCAAAGTTCCATAATCCGCACAAGCTGAGGCCAAAGGATGTGCGAATTATGGAATATTGTGGATTATGTGCCCTTTATTATTCCTAGATAGCATTTTTATTCTATAATCAGTATAATATGAAAACAAAAATAAGAAATCTAATAATTTAATAGGTTATCTAAAAAAATGCCTTTTTAAAATTATTTTATTATAAAAATTGATTTCACTTAAATAAAAATAATCACATACATAATCCATAGTACAGTTTGCTTTTTACTGTTAATATAAAAAAAGTAGATGTTTTATTATGATTTTTTCAATTATTTTATTATTTGTTTTAAAAAATCATTTTTGAATCACAAATTTTTTACATTTTCTTAACTGTTTATTTCTCTGTTTAGATTCGTAAAGTGATGCGAATTATAAAAAATTGTGGATTATGGGTGCGTGGATTATCGATCTTTGACTGTACTCGAGATCTGATGAACTTGGATGAAACCAGCGTGTTTGAAACAGTTGTGAACTGTCTTAGATTTTCTTGCCACTTTGCCATAAACAGTTTAAACACCTTGAATAAAGAGTAAAAATGTAATGTTTAACATTCCCTAAGTGTTTACGTACAATGTTATGTTTAATTAAAAATTTTCTAACCATTTTTCATTATAATTATAAAGTAGAGTAAATGTAAATATAATAAAGAAGAAAAAAATGTTTTATCCCAATTAGTTTTCCCAGTTCTCTCCATAACCAATTAGCATGCATGTTTTTAAAAGATGTTTGTTTACTTGAAACATGCTATTTATTTTCAAAGTGCTTTTATAAATTTAATGAAGTTTCGTAAACTGTTTTGAATAAAAGATTTAAAGCATAGCAGCTAAAGTTTCCTTAAGATAAATTATGCAATATGTTTATTAAAGCAAATGTAATTGTAAGTGTTGCCTGCAACACACTGTGGTGTGACAGGTTGGTCAAATGTAAACAAATGATTGTTGCCACTGCTGGTTTAGAAACTCTGCAATGCTGGACTTGTATATAATTAACTGTAGCTTTGACATGGTAAGTGGGTGTGTCCAGTTAAACTGGCTTTAGTTTTTGCATAATTTTTGTGTCTGACTGTAACTGTAATTAATCAAGTTGACTTTGACTGTTTTCATTTTTGATAGTATTTAAAGGCCAAGCCGTTGGTGAGATAGTGTAGCACTAGCATGGCTGTACTGATGGTAGCATCAATGGAATAGCACTTAATGAGAATTGGTTTTTACCAGAGTTGGATGGAGATGAGTGTTTTTAAGAAAGTTTTTGTGTTTGTGTGCCTTAGAAGCGGATATGAGCTGTGCTCATTTTAGTTCACTTTTAACAAGTTTTTATGAAATAGTTTATTTAATTAACATAGTTTAAATAGAGAAATTTAGTTTGAAAAATTTTGAATATTTTTCTCTTGCCATGATTCACCAACATAGGGTTTCATCAACATAGAAATGATCCACGGCCTAACACATAACACAGAAGATGCGTAATCTTGAATTGGAAGATAGAGAAGGTGCAGAAAGAAATCTCTTCACAGATTCTATCTTTTATAGTGTTTTTTTAATCAGATAAATGATTGAAAAAAAGTAGTTCCTTTAAGTACATTGGTATTTTAGGCACTTTTGAGAAAAGTTTGGCTGAAAACTTTTCCTACCGCTTAATTTCCATGCTTGTAAGATGGATTAGGGCAATTCCATGAAAAGTAGGACATCAAAGGCCATTTTTTTCTTATTAAGACACTGATATATTACATATCTTTTTTTAGTAAAAAGTCCAAGGAAAAATAATACCAAAGAATTTTTCGATACTTAGATGTATTTTTTCTGTAAATGGACTGCAAAAAATATATTTTTTAAATAGGAAAAATGCATGAATTTCATATGATTCCTAATGTCAATCTATACTAATAAAAGAACAAAACGCTCTGTCTGCGTGTGTGTGTCTGCGATGGCTAGCAAAATCTACAGCATGTACGAAGCTCAAAATTTTTTTGTGAGTAGCCCAATACCTCTCCTGATGCACCTGAAGCTCAGAATTTTAATTTTTTGATTAGTTTCATAGATATTAACTATGAAGCAGAACTCACTCTCATCAAAAAGTCATTTTTTAAATGTTCTGGGAACGAAAACGTTTGCACATGCGCAGAAACTCAATTATGCATCTAATTTCGGAGGAAGAACTTTTTTCCCCGTTTATTTCTGTTTTTGGATAATTTTGTATAAATCCAAATCAACCAAACTGCTCGACGTAGTTAAACTTAAGAGACATATTTCGAAAGATCATATTTTTAGGTCTCAAATGCAATAATCAATTCGAAAAAATGTTGCAGTTAACCCTTTGAAAACAAATATTCAAAAATGGTCATTTTTTCCAAAACTATTTTTCTCCCTTTTGTCAATGCCCCTCCAGGGCGTAATTTTTAAGATATAAACAAACCAAAAAGAAGATATTAAAGTTGAAACTTTTTTCTGACTGATGGTGTAATTGGTTTTAAAATATTTGGATTTTAACCCTTTCAAATACACTGGCAAAAGAAGGTCATTTTGCGACTTGCAGAGAGGGTGTTTTTTCCATGCTAAAATTATCTTAATGTGCATATTTCAACTCAATCTTTTAAAATCTTCTCAATAGACCAAATTTATACTCCCTACAAAAAATTCGACACGTTCGGACGGATAGAAATATTTTTTACAAAATAAAATGTGTGAAAATTTGATGAAATCAATAAAAAACAGATCTTTTTCATTGTGGTTTTGACTTAGCAAAACGCAATCCTATAGGTACCGGTAAACAAAAAACATATTCTTTAAGCTTAAAAACATTTTTATAATCTATGATGCAATCGGTTTTTAAAATATAAGACTTAGCCCTTTCAAATACACCGGCAAAAGTAGGCACTTTACGACTCACAAATAGAATATTTTTTCAATGCTAAAAGTATCTAAGCGTACATATTTCAGCCCAAACTTTTAAAAGCATCTAAATAGATCAAATTTACCCCTTCTTAAAAATTTTTTAAATGTTCGGACGAGTAGAAATAGTTTTTACAAAATAAAAAGTGCGAAAAATTTGAGGAAATCAATAAAAACCAGATCGTTTCATTGCGGTTTCGCCTTTGCAGGGCGCAATTCTATATACGTCCTGACAAACCGAAAAAATTTTCTTATAGCTAAAACATTATCATAATTTATGTTGCAATTTGTTTAAAAAAAATATGAGATTTAACTTGTTCAAATACACCGACAAACACGAATTACATTCCGGCTAAAAGTAACTAGATACCCATATTTTAGCACAATATTTTTAGAGCCTTTCAATAAACCAGATTTACATTACTTTAAAAATTTTTGGAACTTTCGTATGGATAGAATTCTTTTTTTACAAAATAAAATGTGTGAAAATTTTTACGAATTCAGTAAAAACCTGAATGTACCGTTGCAGTTTCGTTCGCTCTCGGTTCGCCTAGTTTCCAAAAAATCAAATTACATAGAAAACGAAATACCAAACAGCATGTACTTTCAATTCAGTATCTTTTCGTGATTTTTCCGTTTTAAAAATATAAATTTTGATAAAATGGACTTAAAGATATAAAATCCTAGAAATTTGAGTTTAATTTAAGGGTCATTTAGAAAGCAAATAACACATTTGAAAACTGAATAATATCATGGGCCCGGGCAACGCCGGGCAGGACAGCTAGTTACTCATAAAAGTTTTGTTTGTTTTGCTACTGTTTTATTTTTACAGGAGAAGTAAGTATCCTTTTATAAGTTAATAATAAAAAAAACAAAGAAATATATACATAATATTTTAATTAAAAAGATTAATTAAATTTGTTCATTGAAATGTAACAAGAGGAACCGAAAGCATATAAAAGTTTATCCTAAGGGAAATTTTTTTTAAATCATAATTTTTCATATAGATGTACTGCTTACTTGTATTTATACAATCTTCATCAGTATGAAATTAATTTATGAAAATTATATGCCTTTTAATTTAAATTTAATATTGTGAATGATTTTAATCACTTTTTTTAAATCACTGCAACACTATCTGTAGCTACATGAAACTTGAAGTTATTATGAGCAGTTAAACAAAAGTTTGGCATATTAACAACTCAACTCAGCATACAGGAAAGAATAAATTAATATGTGCTTTATTCTATAGTTTGCCAAAAAAAATTTATTATTATTCATAATAAATATTTTTATTAATTCTACATCTTAAAAAAAAAAAAATTACCAAGGTTTATAAAAGCATTTAGTAAGTATATTTTAGAACTACAATATTATTAAAAATAGAGTAAATTATGATTTTATGTAACAAGAGCAACCACAGATTTGTTGATTTTTTTTAAAAAAATGATTTTTGTCCTATTTACTTCTGATTTTGTGAAAGCAAGTGAACCAACAAAGATTGGGGTGATAAAGATTGAAGCAACATTATTAAAAAAAGAAATATGCTTTTAGATTGTAAATCTATTTATTGTAAGTTTGCCAATTAAAGAAATGACAAAATGCATTATACAATAGTAAACTCATAAGTTCTATAGTAGCAATTGATCATGCTCTAAGCATAAGAAGCCAGAATGATGATTACATGACAGAAGAATGGGTAGTAAAGTATATAGGGTTGCAAAAAAGCCATGCTGATGGCTTTTATTGGTTTTAAATGGCATTTTTGGCAAAAATTGGCTTCTATATAACGAAGCATTTTAATTATGAACTACACATTAATATGTGCTTGTTTTATTAGTTTTACAGAGGCAGAAATGAGGTAGAATTTAATATAACCCAACTTCTCAATATTGAAGACATTAATATCAGAATAATACATATATGGATCTGCTAGTGATTTGTAGTCATAATTGCAAGTATGCCGGCTAAATTTTAAAAGGTCATAAGAAATGCTTTCTCTGGTTTACACTGATCTTAAGTTCTTAACCCCCACCCCCTTCTTTTTTTTTTTCATTTATACTGCTTTATATAATTAATAAGGAAAATAGTTGCTCAGTTACATAATTTATTACTTGAAGAAAAATTTTATCCAAGTGAAATTATAAACAAAATTAATGCCTCTTATTCTGTCAGGGGCATGCAAAAAGAAAACTGCGAAATTTCAATTTGGTGCCTCGCCCCCCCCCCCCCCCCACACCCACCCACCCAACCTAACTTTCATTTTTAACAGACCAAAAATGATGTTGGTAGTATAAATTTGGCGTCTCCTAAATTTTTGTGCCCTGGGTAACCGCCCTTTCCTCCCTTTTTTTGGACAGCACTGTATTCTGTAAATGCTTAAAAATCTCAAACAAATTTTTCATAAAAAAGAATATATTGTGAAAAGTTTGCCTTCATTTGTAAACTCTAGAAATCATTTTTCATTTAATAAATGTACTATTACATAACATCTGCATTCATAATGTATTTTATAACTTTTCTTTTCAAAGCATTAAAAGGGAATGTAACAAGAGTAACCATTTTTTTGTAACAAGAGTAACTGGGTTTTCTTCCAATTTTATATAATATAATTGATTTTAAAACTTTTAAATGACTGTCATTTAATAAGTAGACATTCCTTTTTTGAAATAATTTTAAATTTGAAGATTTCATTGCAAAGTTTAGATAAAATATTCATAAATGTAGAGGGGTAAAAAACTTGTGTCTTTTTCAGGTAACAAAAGTAACCATACTTTAGATGATTTAATTTATAAAACTAGTAAAGTTTATCATGTTTTTTATGCACAAATATAAAAAGTAGATATTCTTCTTTATTATTCAGCAAAATACTCTGTGCATTTAAAAAAAAAAAAGCCCTCTAAAGTTATGCATTTCTATGATAAAACACCACCATAAATGTAACAAGAGTAACCATGGAATTGTCCATTATGAAAAATGTACAATTTTCGTAAATCGTCGGGATATTTGGAGTTGAAAATTATTCCACAATGTAAAATTTGGAGGTTATTTACATTAAAATCGTATATAGAAAATCAGGATTTTGGAAAATGGACGTGATATGCAAAGTGACGTGAAAACCGGATATTGGGATAGCGAGGTACGACTGTATAATGCGCGTAACCAGGGGAGGGGGGTGCCTTGGGAGCCCGGGAACCCCCCCCCCCTACCGATCCAATATTGATTATTTTAAAAAATCAAAATTTATAAAAAAAAAGAAGAAAAATGAAAGCATAGTTCAATTAGTTAATCAAAACTAACAGTCTATATTTTGAAATGTACCTAGTAATAATGACCTAGATTCTTTTAGGTAGATTTCGTATGAAATACTACCTATTGCATTGTCTCCCATGTTGGAATTTCTGAAAAATTTTTGCGGATCTACACGAATCATGACTCCTAGACTCCAAAACTACCATCAGTAAAAAAGTTTATATATATATCTATCTATCTATCTATCTATCTATCTCTCTATCTATCTATCTATCTATCGGTGTATATCACTTTCTTCTAGACACGATAACTTCCATAATTATGCTCAGATCTTTTTCAAACTTTTACATAAAATCAAGGAGCTTAAAATCTCGGTCGAGTTCGTTAATGGGCAAAATCGGACCAAGGGGGGGGGGGGGGAAATAGGGAGGGTTTTTGTGAAAACAGAAAAAACGCGATAACTTCTTAATTAAAATAGATATAGAATCAGTTTAAAGTTTATATTACTTCTAAGAAATGGGCAAAAAGTTTATACATGACAGATTTTTGATAAAGTTAAAAATGGGATCAAGGGGCGAAAAAAACATGGTTTTTGGGAGAAAAAAATTCATAACTTCGTCAATTCTCAAGATATCAAATCCAACTAAATTTTATATAAATGTACTCAATATTATCTAAAACTTTTGTATTTACAAGTTTTTGATAGGACCAATTTTTACCTATGAAAAAAATTAAAAACGAAAAGAAAAAGGGGGGAGGAAAAAGAAAAAAATCCGTAACTTACTAAATTCTTAAGCAATCAAATCTAATTAAATTTATTTTACATCTTCACAATAATATCTACAACTTTTATACTAACAAGTTTTTCATAGAACCAATTCTTATAGCAAAAATAAATTAAACAAAAATGGGAGTTGGAGAAAAAACCTCAAATCCAAACTGCTTATATTCTGACTCATTTTAAAATTCATTTTTGATTTTAAACGCATCTAAATCACAGATCCTCTTATTTAGGAACTATATAATGCGACGTATTGGCCAATTTTTTGATAAAGGCAAAATATATTTTTAAAAAGGCTGCCAAAAAAGGTATTTTGAACAGATTTCCCGAAGTTATCGTCATTAAAATATCGATTAAGTATAACAAATTGCGTTTTTTCTGAGTCATTTTTAAATTCATTTTTGTTCTCAAACCCTTCCAATTTACAGGTCCTCTTATTTAGGAACTATGTAATGTGACGGATTGGCCAGTTTTTTGATAAAGGCAGAATATATTTTTAAAAAGGCTGCCAAAAAGGGTATTTTGAACAGAATTTCACTAAGTTATCGTGATTGAAATTTGAGGAAATTTAAGAAATTGCGTTTTTACCGAGTCATTTTTTAATCTTTTTTTGTTCTCAAACGCATCCAATTTACAGGTTCTTTTATTTAGGAACTATATAATGTGGCGGAGTGGCCAGTTTTTTGATAAAGGTAGAATATATTTTTAAAAAGGCTGCAAAAATGGGCACTTTGCACAAAATTTCCCAAAGCGATCATGATTAATGAACTGTGGGTATTCAAATAACAAATTGGTTATTTTATGACTCATTTTTAAATCCAATTTTACTCTGAAACGCATTCAAATGACAGTTTTTTGTTACTTAGGAACTATATAATGTGCGTATTCGTCGATTTTTTGATAAAGGGTGAATATATATTTTTTAAAAGCTGTCAAAGTAAGCACTTCGCAAAAAAATTTCCCAAAGCGATCATGATAAAAGAATTGAGGCTGTATTCAAATAACAAATTGTTTATTTTATGACTCATTTTTAAATTCAATTTTCCTCTCAAACGCATGCAATTGACAGTTATTTGTTATTTAGGAACTGTGTAATTACTGTGTATTGGTCAGATTTTTGATAAAGGCTAAATATATATTTTAAAAAATCTGTCAAAGTGGGCACTTCGCACAAAATTTGTCAAAGCGATCTTGATTAAAGAATTGTGGATGTATTAAAATAATAAATCGGTTATTTTATGACTCATTTTTAAATTCAATTTTGCTGTCAAACGAATTTAATTAACAGTTTTTTGTTATTTAGGAACTATAATGAGCATATTGGTCAATTATTTTTAAATAAAGTAAGAATATAATTCAAAATATGTTGCCGAAATGGGCATTTGAGTAGAATTTCGTTTAATATGATTTTGATAAAACCAGTTATTACAGAAAAATGAAATTAAAAAAATTTTAAAAGCGAGTTAAACTGGGTTTATCTGTAATCTTTTTTTTTTTTTTTTTTTTTTTTTTTTTTGAGATGAAAACTTTTCGAAATCTACCTCCGCCTATAGGCCATGCCGAAAGGGATTTTTTTTATTTTTAAGAAGCTTATTTTGGTAATTTTTTTTTTTTAACTAGAATACTTACTAGTATCTGTATTAATCACAGTAAGTCAAAAAGTTGATTTTATAATCCTAATTTAAGGTCTTTTGTTTATGGAAGATTGTTTTAACGTCATTCTTTTTCATGCATGTTTTTGCAGTTCCATAAAAAATTAGCGTAAATTCTCGACAAGGATAGAAACTATTTATATTTTTGCTTTTGTAACCTAAAGTCTAGATAGGGGCAAAAAAAAAAGAAAAAGAAAAAGAAAGGAAATACAGATTTGAAATGACAATTCCACCATGTGATTGGCCTGGAGAACGGAGGGAGTCGGAGGTAGAGATGTGACGGGCTCAACCTGAGCCTGAAAGCCCGAGCTCCAGTCCGGGCTCTATTTTAATTTTAATCTTCGGGTTTGGGCTCCTTTTTTTCTGAAACCGGAAAATTTTATTTATTCATATGTAGAAAAGATTGAAACAACTTTTTTTTTCATTTAAAAAAGCGTACTTATTCCTTTTCAAATCATATTAATGCTTTTTCATAAAAATGACGGGGAACTGAAATCATGTTTATTTATTTTAGTATTTCATTACTTTTCAAATGGAAATTTGTGATAATACATTTATGTATACGAAATTTCCGAGACGATTTATTGAATGGAGCCAATTAAAATAAACACAGCAATAATGAATTTGCTGTTAGTTTGGCTTTTGTTAGCAGAAGATTTTTTTAAAATAGGTTCGCTTATTTAATTACAGTAGACTCTCTCAAATCCGCACAGCTTGGGACCAGAGGTTGTGCGGATTTTAGAATTTTGCAGATTTCTGGACGTTGCTTTGTTTACATTTCTTAAACAGTAATTTGAGTGCAATTAATAGTGCGATTGGAACTATAATGAATGCTTACAGTATAATAAAATATTAAAATAAGTAATAAACTAAAAAAATAAAAATTTAGATAATTTTTAAAATGATTAAAGTACTAATAGCAAGTTAATAATCAATAATGCATGATTAAATATTCATTATAAAGATTAAATGTAATTTTCCAAAATTATTCAACAAAACTTGCCTCATAAAATTGCATTACTAATTCACATCAAAATCATAAAATAAGGATTCTTTTTTTCAAGTTTAGCCTGGCTTAGTAACCAAAACATCTTGATTAATGAATAAATATATTTGGTAAGAAAATTCTGATTACCAGTGATATCAGCAATATCTTGAAATTTTTCCAAAAAAAATTATTCTTCCTTCATGAAAAAAACATGAATAGAGTATTAAGAAAATTACAAATTAAAAAATATATAAAATTGATACAAAACTAAAAAAAACAAATTTTGTAGCAATATCTGAACTGAAAGTTTCATTGTTTACATCCATAAAATATGTGCGGATTTTAGAGAGTTGCAGATTTCTGGTTTGCAGATTTGAGGGTACTACTGTATTTAGTTACATAACGCGAAGAGAATATTTTCTTCTGTAATTAATAGACGAGAATTAGCTGGAAGTTTGCAAATTATTTAATCTTCTATTGTGCATGAGTCATTTTTCTTGTGAAAATAAATTTATCGATTGTTCTACCTATTTGTCAACATGAACTCTGTTCATTCTGAGGAGGCTGTGTATTTTCGAAGTCACTTTCCGCCGTAAGTAAATATAATTACCATGTTATTCTGAAAGAAAGCAATCGATTAGTATTTCCTCTTTTTCTATAAAAGCATCAGACCTTTAAGGTAACAACGTCAATTTTTTCCAAATACATTGATTTTTAGGTATCTGTCAATCACATAAGATCGACAAGAAAAATGAATTGATTATAGTTAAAAATGTAATTTTTTTACAGAAAATTGAAAAACATTGTTTGATTTTACAAAAAAGCTTACTGATATTAATTTCTGCAAATTTCATGCATTTATTCAATAAACACAAATGTGTCCATCAAATTTACTTGTTAAATTAGGGAAAATTTTGAGAGTAATTTAAGTATCAAATATATTTTTATTTGATATGGATTTTGATAAGATTGGATTTAAATTTTCATTTAAGAATCATATCTGTGTAAGAACTTTTTAAAAGTGAGACTTTTTTTGAAACAATTTTTGAATATCATACAATCCTGTTTTGTATATTTTTTTTTATCGGGCCCGGGCTGTTTGACAAAAAAAATCCTCGTTTTTTGTGACGATATTTTGACATTCGTACGGGTTCTTTTTTTCTTTTTTTTTAACCAAAAAATTTTACTTATTCATGAGGAAAATATTGAAAGAACTCTTTTCCTCTTTAAATTGGTACTTTAAATAACTACAAGTTATTTTAATGCTATTTTGATCAAAATGATGAGGAAACTAAAGTCATGTTTATTTATTTTAGTATTTCATTGCTGTATAAAATGAAAATTTGTGATAACTACAGATTTATGTTTATGGATATCTTTGTTTTATATCTATCATGTTTTATCAAAGTTTATACAGTAGACTCTCTCAAATCCGCACAGCTTGGGACCAGAGGTTTTGCGGATTTTAGAATTTTGCCGATTTCTGGTCATTGCTTTGTTTACAATTTTTAAACAGTAATTTGAATGTAATTAATAATGCAATCAAAATAATAATGAATGCTTACAATATACTAAAATATTAAAATAAGTAATAAACTAAAATAATAAAAATTTAGATAATTTTTAAAATGATTAAAATACTAAAAGCAAAGGTCAAGTTAGTAATCATTAATGTACAATTAAATATTCATTATAAATATGTTTTTCCTAAATAATGAAACTTGCCTCATAAAAGTACATTACTAATTTACATCAGGATCATAAAATAATGAAGCTTTATTTCAGGTTTAGCCAGACTTAATAACTAAAAAAGCTTGATTATATTACATAAGTATATGTGGTAAGATTGTGATTACCAATGATATCAGCAATATCTTTATTTTTTCAGAAATAAATTATTCTTTCTTCATGAAAAAACTACAATTCAATAACCTTAACAAAAATTACAAATTAAAAAATGTATGGAATTGATATAAAACTAAAAAAGTGAAATTTTGCACCTACATCTGAACTGACTGTTTCATTGTTTACATCTGTAAAATATGTGCAGATTTTAGGAGTGCGGATTTGAGGGAGTCTACTGTATATATTTTTCTTATCCATTAGATTTAGTTTTGAGCAACTTCTCATCCTTCTTCACGCAATGGAAAATTGCGTTTGGTTCCTTTTTAAAAGAAGTACCACACACTTATACCTTCCGCAAATAAAAACCTGTCTAAAATGGAAATTCAATAGGTTTTATGGGGTTCCGTTTTATTAGGTTTTACTACATAAGGTACTGTTTGTACTCAACATGTTCAGGTTAAAAAATTTGGGCACCCCCCTGTTCAAAAGGCTGGTTATGCCTATGTGTATATATATGTTCATAAATAATACAAATACTATTTTTATACTAGTTTATAATATAAGAATGTATGTTCAAAAATAATTGAAATATGTTTATATTACAAAAATATCTGTTCATAAAAATTTAAACCCATCTTTTTTTCCTGCTTCTTGAAGATTTCAGCAATAGGCTAAAACGGCTTTATGATACAATTTTGGATGACCTCACCTATTGCACCTGGGTGAACTCTTCCCTCCAATATTCTGAGTAGTATGCAGTTCAAGAATGACTCCAAAAATTGAAATGCCAGTTTACCTTCTTTTCATGCAGAATGAAGAACCAATCAGCGTACCCTCAACCCAGGTGGTTGTATAAGAGATTTCACGGTAACATTATCAATAACAGGTCTGAAAAAAGAAAAATTTTAAAATCATTGGTCAATGATAAAAAGTTTGTGATGTTATTAAAGTTATCAATGATAAAAATATTTATAAAAATCACAAGATTTAAAAGAACATCACCTTTTCATAAACATTTACTATTGCTTAAGAAAGGTGTTACAAAATATATTCAAAACAAATCCTATTTTGACATGTTTCAGTTCCAATTCAGATTCTGTGAATGACTCCAAAAATTGAAATGTAAACTTACATCTTTTTGTGTGCAGAGCAAAGAAAGCAATCAGCATAACCTCAATCCAGGTGATTATAAAGGATTTCATGGCAACACTCTCAATAACGAGTTTTAAAAATAAAAGTTTTAAGATCATTGTCAATAATAAAAAATTAATAATTTTTTTTTTTTTTAAATCAATTAGATTTTTAAAATCACAAGATATAAAGGAACATCTCCATTTTATAAACATTTACAACAGTACACTTTCTCAAATCCACACTGCTTGGGACCAAGGGTTGTGTGGATTTTAGAATTTTGCAGATCCTTGTCATTGCTTTATTTACATTTTTTTAAAAATACAGTAGACTCCCTCAAATCCGCACAGCTTGGGACCAGAGGCTGTGTGGTTTTTAGAATTTTGTGGATTTCTGGTCATTGCTTTGTTTACATTTTTTAAATAGTGATTTGAGTGCAATTAATAGTGTATTCGGAACTATAATGAATGATTACAATATAATAAAATATTAAAATAAGTAAGAAACTAAAATAATAAAAATTTAGATAATTTTTAAAATAATTAAATTTTTAGTAGGAAAGGTCAAGTTAATAATCAACAGAGTATGATTAAATATTCATTATAAATATTAAATGTATTTTTCCAAAAATATTCAACAAAACTTGTGCTCATAAAGCTACATTACTCATTCACATCAAAATCATAAAATAAGCATTTTTTTTTTTTTTCAGTTTAGCCAGGCTTAGTAACAAAAAAAAAAAAAAAAAAAAAAAAAAAAAAAAAAATCTTGATTAATACATAAATGTATTTGGTGAGAAGATTGTAATTACCAGTGATATCAGCACTATCTTGAACTTTTTCAGAAATAAATTTATTCTTTCTTCATGAAAAAACATGAACTCTGTCATATTTTAACAAAAATTATAAATTAAAAAACATATGGAATTGATACAAAACTAAAAAAATTAAATTGTGTTCCAATATTCAAACTGAAAGTCTCATTGTTTACATCCATTAAATATTAGCAGATTTTAGAGTGTTGCGGATTTGAGGGAGTCTACTGTAATTTGAATGTAATTAATAAAGCAATCAAAATTATAATAAGGTTTACAATACAGTAAAATATTAAAAAAGGAAAGTAATGAATTAATAAAAATTTAGACAATTTCTTTAAATGATTAAAACAATAAAATCAATGATTAAGTAAATAATCAATAATGTATAATTGAGTATTCTATGTAAAGATGAGATGCATCTTTCTTAAATTTTCCTATAAAATTTGTTTCAAAAAGATGCACTACTAATTCACATCAAAATCATAAAAAAAAAAGAATTTTTACTCGAGGTTTATTCAGACTTAATAATCAAAAAAGCTTGATTGATGAATAAATACACTTGAAGACATACACAAAAAGATTTGATTGCCAGTGATATAAGCAATATCTGAAATTTTATCAGAAATAAATTTATTCTTTCTTTATGAAAAAGCATGAATTCACTAATAGAAATGAAAATTACAGATTAAAATATATATAGAATTGATATAAAAATGAAAAAGTCAAAATTTCCCCCTACATCTGAACTCGAAGTTTCATTGTTTAAATCTGTAAATTAAGTGCAGATTATAAGTTTGCAGATTTAAGGGAGTCTACTGTATTACTGAATAAAGCTGCTTCAGAATAGATTCGGATACTAGACCAAAATTGAAAGTTTTGAATATGTAAAGAAGAAATTAACAACCTAAAACTAACAACTCGGTCAAGTATCCCTGGTTTCTCTTAAGTCGACTTGGTGGAGAAAGAAAATTTTTCTCTCATATTTTTTGACAATCTACTCAATTTTTTTACAACATTCATATGCATCAATATAAACAAGTTATTAATTTATTTTGATATAAAAACGTAAGTGAATTGATATATATATGTATATGTTTGTAAATATAAACAACTATTAAAGTTCCTCAAACATATTTTCACAGCTGATTAAATCATCAGTCAACAGATTTCACACAATCTTTAATATAAACTTCATTTTAAATCAGTTATATTTAAGATAGATGTCTTAAAACTAGGTGAAAATGATCTAAAAACAGTTATTAAATCTCTGCATTTAAACTTTATTTCACACCTTTTAAGAATTCTTTACTAAACACAAAAATATATGCCTTCAGGAAGTAATATCAAAAATAGCAAAAACAAATGAAACTGTTTTTAAAATATATGCTTATTTAAAAAGTATGCACATATTTCATGTACAATTGGCATTTTGAAATTAGAGCAAAAAAACTTTAAAATAGGCAAATATTGGAGCAAAACAGTGGTGAGAAAATACATTAAATAGATAAATGTAAATGTCACACATTTAAATAAGCTAGCTTCCAATGATGCTTAAATGGAGACCTAGGCCTAAATCAACAAGTAAATTTCCTTAAATTATTACATTTCTCGGCTATGTTGGGTGGAAGTAAATAAAATCAAGAAATGAAGTAAATCAGACACAAAATATCTTTTAACATTCAAAATTAGTAAATATGCCACTTGAAAATAGCAATACAACCTAAACACAAAGATACATACTAACTCACAAGACAGCCGTAGCGCCATTTTCCGATAAAAATTTCGATAGACGTGATCAAAACGGTTTTGAGTTTTCGATTCATGATTTAATAGTTGTTTATGCTGCCATCTAACCCAGGAAAATAATGTCAGCAATAGTATTTTGTATATTGCACATTAGCATGTAAAATTATATGTTAGAAAAGGGGACTGTTTTTCTCCCCTTTCTCAAAAAGGCTGAGCACCCTGTCTGAGGACGTTATAAAACATCGCACATTTTCAATTTTTACACCATCATATATAGAAAAAAAAATCACTTTTAAATGCAATTTGTTTGAAACCTGTATCAAAATTTGTTATTGAATTATTATTTTTTTTGTAGTTTTTAATACTTTTTTTGTGATTGTGTCAACAGGAGTATTCCATTTCTAATTGACATTAAAAATGAACTGAACCAATCAGAAAACGAAAGAAATAAAAAAGCAGAAGTATGCCACTTTTGAACATTAAACATAGACCAATCAGAAAATTAAAATAAAATAAGTTGCGGAATTCAACCAATAAAAACAATCAGATATAAGTCAGATTTCCAATTTCTCTACCAAGAACAACAACTATTTTCCAAATAGTTAAAAATAAATATTTAGAAGAAAAATATAACTTGGTTTATTTAAATGCAATCTTAAAATGATCTCTAACAACTCATTTGAAAAATAGTAATTTTTGATTTAACCATAATCATTAAATGTAAAAAAATTAGGGATGCACCTGATACTGATTTTGCCGGATATCGGATATCCGGTATCTGATTTGCCTGCCGGATTCGGATATCCAGTACTAAGTATGTTTTTAGTTATGGTGAACGTTCGTTTGTTTCTTTATACAATGCCGTCTCATATAATAAATTGTAAACATGTTTCACACACCATTACAACATTTAAAACATATTGCAATTTATAATTTACAGAAACTATATATCTTTGACTATCAGGGCTGAAATTCAGGTTTTCCCAGGCAGAGAGAGTTTTCCTCATAACATTTGTAAATGCAGGGGTGTTAAACTATGTGATAGGGGGGGGGGATTTTTAAAACCCTATTATTTTTTACATGCCACTGAAATATTTACAAATTATACCAACAGAACAAAATTCCACTGAAATAAATTAAATCAACAAATCAAGATAGTTATCCAAAATGTTTATTTTAATTAAAACAAAGGAAAAGAATCAAGCCTCATATATATATCATATCTATTTTTCAATTTTCACTCAATGTTATGGGCAATTAATAACTGAGTTGCTAAATGATTCTTTTAAGTTAGATTTTATTTGATTTTGTGTGGTTTACAATCTTTTATAGACAACAGAACAGAGGAACTTTTTTAACACATTAAATTATTGAAATACTTGGTTGTGCTTTTTTCATCTTATTTTTTTTTCTTAATTTTGTAAAATCTGATGTGCATTCATTTTTAATTTACTTTCATGAATAATGCATGTAGGTGATTGTATTGTCAATATCCTTCGGTGATTGTATATCACTTAGTGGAATTATTGTCAATAGTGTAATCCCTGGCATTTTAGCTAAATGAATTATACTATTATTTTTAACACAATCAAACTGATTGGTAAAGTTATCATATCATCCATCGTTATATGGAGTTCCATTACCTGCGGTTTATTCTGTGAGCTGTTTCAAATAACAGACCAGATGTTATGACCAATAAGGTTATCTGAGCGAAAAATCCCAGCCGGCTATCGCCCAGATAACTTAACAGGTAAAGCATTGGCCTTGTAAGCCAAGTATCCGGGTTCGATTCCCGGCCTGGGCAATTTTTCACTCAGCTAAAAATAATCAATTCGTATAAATGAATTATGTTCTACTATTTATTGCAATTTTAAACCCATATGAAATTCTAAAAAGGACATAGTAGGTTTCTTCTATTACATAAAAAATAGTTTATCTAAAAAAGTCATGCCCTATTTTCTGTGAACTATGCACATTAACTATTTATTTTTTCTAAATGTGTTTCCTTGAAGTTCATCAATTTCTTTTTTAAATCATTTGGAAAACGGCTGTTGTCATCGGTTGAGAATGGACCTGGTGGTGTCCACATTTTATTTTGTTTATGATTTGTCCAAAAATATTACCGTTTAATCCATGATATACATAATATATTACTCTTATTACATAAATCATGTTTTGATCATCATAAAAATGATGTTTTTACTGATTTTCAATAACTCAATGGGAAACATTTAAACATCTTGCTTTGAGCAATGGGTGTCCACTTTTTATTTATTTATTTTACGAAATTCTTTAAATTTAGAATTATTTTTATTTGAATAGGAAATTAAAATAAAGTTAATAAAGAAGAGAGGAGAAAAGTTACAAAATGGGCAGGTGCAAATTATCAGATATGGAAAAAAAAATGAATCCAAACAGAAACATTGTATGAAAAATAGTCTTTTAAATAAAAAAAAAAGAGATATGATTATTGAGGTCATTGATGACGAAATGTGCGATGGCTTTGAAAAATGAAAATATCTAATGTCAAACTACTGACTGTATTTTTTTTTTTTTTTTTAATGTGCAACACAGGATTCAATCTCATTTTGTTTAGTGCTAATTCCAGACTGATGCGATAGAGCTCAGACTCCTAATGACCATTACTGCCCTTTTAGTTACTTCTTGTTTCGGCACAGGAAAAAAATCGCAAAATATATAAATCAGTCATAGAAAAAATATCGCTGATTTCGTCCATCATGGCAAAAATAAAATTTTAAAAATTGACGAACTGGTCTGAAAAAATATGAAGTTTGAGATAACTTGGGCAGTGAGAAAGTATAGCAAAATTCGTCAATCAATTACAGTAAAATATCGTAAAATTTGTTAATCTGTCACAAGCAAATATCATGAAATTCGTCAGCCAATAACAAAGGACAAAACACAAATTTTTTAGCTGTACACAGGAAAATAATTGTTAATTTCATCAGAATGTCACAAAAACAAAAGGGAGAATTTGCCAACCAGTTGCAGAATAAAATAGTTAAATCTGTTAATTAGTTGAGAGAAATAAATTGTGAAATTTGCCTGTTGGTCTCCAGAAAAAAAAATTGCAAAATTTTGTAAGACCAACAAGCAGGAAAATTTTGTGAGAAAAATTAGAAAACTTTTCAGTCAAACGCAGAAAAACAATCATGAATTTTGTATAATTGTCGTAAGAGCAAACTGTGAGATTTGTCAATCGATAGAGGAAAATATCAAGAAAATAGTCAGTCGGTCCTGAGACTTGATCGTCACTTCACAAAGAAAAAAATTTTGAAAAGTGATTTTTTTGGTAAACAGGAATGACACAAGATTCTTTAGTGCATGAATCCTGCCATCCCGTCCCTAAATTCAAACCCTGTATGTGTATAATAATAATACAGAATGAAAAATGCAATTCTAACATTTAAATACTCTGTTTATTTGCCAATGAACCACTGAAAATTGCTAATAATATGTAGAATGAAATGCTGATAATTTTTAGAACAAATTTTACACGTTTATTAATATGTCTATAATTGCAAAGCATTTTTACCAAGATATGCATAGCATCCTTTTATAATGTAAACATAAAAGTCTTACTAATACAGTCAAACCTATCTCGAATCTCTTGGGAGTCAAAAAGAAATTCGAGATAGACAGGTTTAGAGATATACAGGTTTTATATAAACAGACAAAGAAAATGTCTTTAAACTAAATACAAAAGACTGAAGATTTAAAATACTAAGTTTTATTTACATACCATATGAAAAGTAATCCGTTAGGAGTATTTGATGCAAAACTTTTTTTGATTGGACAATTTTTTGTAATTTTACAACAGCAGAGAAGCCATTCTGATCAATATTGTCCTGGGATTCAAGAAAAATTCTCAATGTTTCAACGGCTTTTTCTGCTTCTTTTGGCGTAACCACTCTTCCTATATTTATGTTGCCCTCGTTATCATTTTCTTCTTCATCATCAGAAGTTCCTTTAATGCTTTCTAAAATTTCGGAATCAGTTAATAATGTTCCACTCGTTACCAATGATTCATCAACATTTACAAAATCCTTAAATGAGCTATCAATATTTAGTTCATCTCTAATAATTCTCCATTCCTTTGAGTTTTCATCAATTTCCTCAGCCGGTAACTCCTCTCTTTCTATAAGCTGTTGTTCTTCGACAGTACATGATTGCCCAAATCCAGCCTTTTTAAAGTAGTTCTTTATAGTTTTGTTTTCATGACGCATTCCAAGCATAGTTTATCATTCTCATAACATCCAAAACAGTTATGTTAGGAAGTTTTTCACCATCTTCAATTACATTGATCAGTTTTCAAACAAGTTCTTTTCTATATTCAACTTTAAAACTCCGAATAATCGATTGATCAAACGGTTGAAGTTTTGAAATTGTATTCAGGGGTGGAAATTTTACTGTGACGTTTTTTGTTGAAGGAAGATTCTTATGAGAGCTGCAGTTATCGATGAAGAGCAGAATGTTTCTGTTTTTCAAGCCCATTAATTTATCGACTTTTTTTAGCCACTCACCAAAAATTTCACTGGTCATCCAAGATTTTCTGTTTGATTTATAGAGAATCGGAAATTATTTTACTTTTGCAAAACATCTTGGTTTTGCTGAACAGCCAATCATTATTGGCGGAAGTTTTTCGCTGCCATTTTGATTAGCAGCTAGAAGCACAGTTACTCTCACTTTACTCTGCTTGCCATCTTTGCACTCCTCTCCTTTAAAAACTGCTGTTTTGTTTGGCAAACATTGGGAAAAAAAGCCAGTTTCATCAGCATTAAAAATATCAGATGGATCATATCCTTGCAACAAAGATGGAAGTGCTTTTAACCAATCCTCGATAACACTTGTTGGCACAGATGCACTTTCCCCACAAATTTTTCAGAAGACAATGCCATGTCTCATTTTGAAGCTTTCAAGCCACCAATACTCGCTTTAAAATCATTAAGTCACAATTCTTTCGCAAATTCTTCAGCTTTTTTTTGAAGCATTAAGCCACTGATAGGAACTCCTTCTCCAGAGTATTGCTCAAACCATTTTTTTGTACATTTGTCCGCATCGGGGAAAAAAGCATGCGCGTTTTTTTTTTCATGGTTTTATTGTTGTTTTCAAAGTTATATTCTATACAGTCTTTATTTTTTATGATGGTGGATAGAATACTGGGTGAATTCCAAATTTCGATGCGACCACACTTTTCATCATAGAAGGATTTTCCTTCAAAAAAGTCAAAATCTCCATCTTTTTTTCGATCGATAAAACGTTTAATATTCTTTTTGTGCCTGACATTTTAGCTCCAAAATTAGACAGAGAAATGCGTTGTATTCGTTTAACTAAATGACTGTAGTGGCCAGCTCTTTCTTTCTCTACACGAAGTGCCGAGGAGAAGTTTTTCATTTCGGCCAAATATTTTCCATGCATTTCAACCCCCCCCCCCCGCTCTTTTTTATATGAGCGCTTTTGATCACATATCTTCTAAGTGACGAAGAACCAGTTGTTTTTCTGGAGAAAAATTTGGACCTTCATTTTCTTCCTTCAATCCAAACCATCTTGGAAACTCCCTCAGCAACACTCGCGGCGCTGAGAGGGGCAAGGGTGTCCCTCTTCTAGGAATGTCACGGAAATGAGAACTGGCAATTTAAAAACGTTTATTCTTGCAGCAATGGAATGTTTTTTTTTTTTTTTTTTTACAAATATAAAATGTCAGATCTTGAATTGAAAACTGACATTTTTTGTGATTACAGCACCGCCTTACAGCAAAATGTTACCATATTGAAGATGGACCTGCTGGCTACAGCCAAAAACATGCACAAAATATTTGGTTCATTCTATGTATAACTTCATACACTTTTTGATGATATGTTGGCGACACTGGGACAAGCAGGTTTTGAATAACATATTTTTGGGGATATTGGATCTCTAAAACATGTAAATTCGTCGAAAAAAATTTATTACATTACTTTCTTCTATCAAGGATAAAAGAAAGTAAAAAATGTTTGTTTAGTTGTTTAACTTAAAACCCATTTAACCCATTATTTAAACTAAGCGAGAGGAAGAAAATTAATAAAACTATAGTTTATTAAACAATTTCAAATTTTATAGAGACTAAAGACAGAAAACCAACATTTAGAAATGCATAAATAATGCATGTAAAGGTAGCAAACAGCAGTTTCGAATCTACTATCATTTGCTTTTGTAATTGGTATATAAGCCTGCGCTTCTCTGTCGCTTTGCTCAGCTTATCTTTTTCTACATGCTGAGTCTTGTACTGATGAAGAATCTCGATAATAGATTCGAAACAGCTGCTTGCTACTTTTTTATTCATTATTTGAGCATTTCTAAATGTTGGTTTTATATCTTTATGCATTTTTACAAAAAGGCCTTATTTGCTTTTTGACTTCAAATTTTGTTTTACAGTCTGAAAGTAAAGATACAATTTTCTAAAAGATATAAACATAAATTCTTGAATTTATTACAGAATTTTAATATAAATAGTAAGGAAAGCTGGCAATTTTTTAAGCTTTTGAGAATTACCTTTTACTCATAGATAGGGAACTTATCATTTCATCTTTTGCATTATAAACAAAAGTTTTTCGGCATTGTTTGGGATCAAGCGATTACTGTTATTCATCTATATTTGCTTTGCTGCATTCTCCGGATATCCGATCGGATATCCAATAGAGAAGTCGGATATCCGGTGGTTGTGATCTGGATATCCGATGATATTTCGGATATTGAAAAATCAGCCGGATATCTGGTGCATCCCTAAAAAAAATAAATATAACAGAAAAATATAGCTTGTTTTATTTAGATGTTGGATCAGGCTCTATTCTCTATGTAACCAAGAGAATAGAGACCAGCAGACTCCCTCAAATCTGCAACTCTCTAAAATCCTCACATAATTTATGGATGTAAACAATGAAACATTCAGCTCACATAGAGGAGCAAAATTTGACTTTTTTAGTTTTGTATCAATTCCATATACATTTTAATTTGTAAATTTTGTTAATATGTCTGAATTCACGTTTTTTTCAATGAAGGAAGAATAAATTTATATCTAAAAAAAAAATTCAAGATTCTAATATCATTTTGGTGATTTCAATCTTCTTGCCAAATATATTTAAGTACTAGGACTTCCCTCAGAGGGATTAGTCTGAGCGATATTGCTGAGAACATATATTTAATAATAATTTTCAAAAAGTAAAGAAAAAAATACCACATTTAAAAAACAAATGTAATTTAACAAATTACAACTATTTGGAAAATAATATTTTCAAAGACTATAATTTTAGACTTATAAATGATTTCTATACTTAAAAAAACAATACTAATAACATCATTTTTAGGATGATCAAAACGTAGCTTACATAAATAATAACAGAGTCATATTAATATGCCTGGACATTTACAGTCACGTTAATATTCCTGGATCAATCACAAAAACAAATATTAAATGAAATTCAGTTTAACAATTTTCGGTACTGTAAATTTTTAAGTTTCCAAACATTGCACATTTTCAATTTTTACACCATCGTATAAAGAGAAAATTTACTTTTAAATGCAACTTGTTTGAAACCTGTATCTCAATTTGTTATTAAGTTATTTTTATTTATTTTTTTTTCATCGTAGCAAACACATTCAGATGTACTTCATATTTCCCAATTGTCTACCGAGAACAACTATTTTCCAAATAGTTAATAAAAAATGAGACGTTATTTTTAATTGATTATATAGTGTTATAAATTTAAATGTCAAAAATGAGCAAAGTAAATGGAAGAAATGCAAAATTTTATATAAAAATTTCTATACACGGTTAAAAACTGGGAAAGCAAACTATGCAAATCAGCCATGCATGGGTATAAAATTGGAAGTACGCAATGCATTAAAAGCAATGCAGATAATAAAACATTAAAATAGCTTTAATCGGAATTTGAACGCTTTGAAATGACGTAAAATATATAAACAGCACAAAAAATTGCACAAATCATGATGGTTGAGTAGAATGAAGGCTTTTTTTACATGGTGTGGGGTCCCCTTAGATAGTTAATATAGAATAGTTAATAATATAATATCTATATCTGTTTTCTATGGATATGATGAGGCTCTCTAAAAGAATTTAGGGAATTCTCTCTTTAAAAAATGATATATAAAAATCCTGAAAATGCCAACAAAGGAATGCAATGCATCGTTCGAGTGTGTCTCAGATATGCTCGATCAGATTTAAATGGATTGTGCATGCTAGCCACTACATACACTGCTTTTCTTTCTTTTCAAACTTGTTCTCATGAAGTTGAGCAGTATTTCATTGTAGCATGGGAATTGTACCATTGTAGCATTAAATAAAAGGAATATACAGTGCGTGCAGTGTAAGGTACGAACGATATTTGAATATCTAGTCTGCATAAGCCTTGAGCTGTAAAAATGTCACCACAAGTGACTTATAAATCTGCGCATATTTTTTCGCAAGACATGCTGACTCAAATATGTCAATATGAACTCGATTATGCAGTTTTATTCCAAAAATTTATTATTTAAAGACTAATGACAGTTGAGAAAATGATAAAATCCCCAGATTAGTAAAGCTGAAAAATTAATGTACCTCTTCCCCGTACCATTTTGTTATGGAATTCTTTTGTGGTGCCCTGTAATTGAATAGTAAATATTCTTTGTGCGGCATGCTCTACAAAATATATATTCTAGTGCTTCTCATAAATGCATATCAATTTCATTATGTTTCGATGGGCGCGTAACATTATTAAAATGTTCTTGGAATTTTTTCATCCTATCGGCTATAATGTACCGGTATATTTTTGATTGTCCCTGTATTTGAACTATTTATCCAATTTTATCAAAATTTAAAATGACTCAATGAAATTCGGCAACAAATATATATTTAAAATTTAAAACGATTCGGTTGGATAGTTTTTGTGCTGTTCTATGTGGACAGAGAGACGGACGGTTCAGACGACGGCTATAGGTATTACGTTTTTATGTAATTACAAATGCACCTAAAAAGCTGTTAAATTTCAAAGCACATGCCGAAATTGAAAACACATGACAAGCAATTATTGCTCAAGGACAGTATTGTAACTTATTTCTTTTGTGTGTCCCTGTAAACGGATTAAAAATGATATGAATGTCCTGTTCAAACGTAATCGTAATGCAATTCATCGATTTATATAAGTTTCAATACTTTAAAATAGTGTAATTTCATTAAAATAATCTGTTAACGATTTTTATTATAGACCATAATGTGATGGAAAACTTTTGGGTTACCCTGTAAGTAAATTATTAATCTCACATACTTCATATACAATAATAAACATGCCTAGGGGACCCTACATGAGATTTACTAATTGCATAAAAATCCGAGTATATTTACGGATGTTGGAATGTGGACAGACGGACAGACAAACCGAATGCATAAACACTTGTCAACTTTGTTGGAAAATTAAAAAAAAGCGCAACCGATTCATTTAATGCAAATAAATAAATAAATAAAATAAAATTTCACCCAAAAAACCAGGACAGGATTTGGTACTTTTCTATATAATTGGCATCGAAATATCGTTATTAGGTGCGTTCGTAACTATGTACATACGTAGCACCTATAGTTGTCGTTTAGTCCATCCGTCTGTCTGTCCGCCTATAACAACGCAAAAACTACCCAACCAAATCGGATGCATAGATCAACTACAGGGGCAATCAAAATTATTCCTTTACATTACGGTCAATGGGGGAAAAAGTTTCAAATAAGTTTTAATCGTTTGAAATTTTAAATATATAATTATTAGATAATTTTGTCGAATCATTTCAAATTTTATGAAAATCGGATGCATAGATCAGTTACAGGGACAATCAAAAGTATACCATTACATTGCAGCCAATGGGGGAAAAAAGCATCAAATGCATTTTAATCGCTTGAAATTTAAAATATATAACTATTACACAATTTTATGGAGTCATTTCAAATGTTATGAAAATAGGATGCATAGATCAATTACAGGAACAATCAAAAGTATTCCCTTACATTACGGTCAATATGAAAAAATAATTTAAAGTAGAATTGACATAAACCTATGAAGTACATATATATATATACACATATATACTAAAATATACATTCTTTACAATCTGTGATGCAAAGAATATTTATTATTAAATTACAGGGCCACCTAAAAGCATTCCACTACATAATGTTATACGGGAAAACTTTGTTTGGGACGCGTTTTAATTATATTAAACTATTTCACATTTTATGAATATGATATGCGTTGCTGAGGTGTAATAAAAGTTACTTCCTGTATATTTACAGGAACACAAAAAAAGTTTCGGACACTATACCATATCCAAAGTACTGGCTACTATAACAGCAAGATCTGAATGTTTTTAAAACTTAGTTATCGTACGAACGCATCACATTTGCTACACTTCACGTGCAATTTTCAATTTGTTTTGCATAACATGGTAACCAGGCAATTGTTTTTTTGTATATTAATTAAATCTGTATTTAATCGCGTTTTTATTTATTGTTGTTTCCTTTTTAATATAACAGAAAATAATTCAAAAGTGATTTTCGCCAAATTTTCGCCAAACCAAATACGGTACTACTTAATTATCCCATCGACCAATTTCGCCAAATGATACAAATCGCCAAAGTAATAGCCAACTTATGCATGTTGACTAAGTTTTTATTTTAATTAATATAAGAAAAATTAAATTAGTAAAACATTAATAAAAAGTCGAGGTAAAAATTACTTTATGATGTTTTACGAACGCGTATCATGTTTAATGTTATTGAATGGGACATTCAAGGTCATCTGTTGTCGGAATTTAATCTTATAATTTGGCGATATTTTTTTGGTCGACGGCATAACAAAGTAGTACCCGAAATACGTATATGATATTTTTGTCCTATTTATATGGTACTTTTCCATTAATACCTTCACTTCGGCGTTTTTATAAATCTTGGTCCTTTTTGGGCTTCAGAAAGTCTGATTTCATATCTGATGAACGTTTATGCTTATTTTTTACACATAAATATGGCATAAATGTCATATACGCGCCAAGTTGGTGCGATTTTGTCTGTCGCCAAATTGATGAAAACTTTGATTTTGAATATTGCTGTAAGTGTTAATATTTTCGATTTATTGTGATATGTATATTTTTTATTATATTTATTATTATGATTATTTATAATTTTTATTTATTGCTTCAACTAATGTTTCTTTTTTGGTACTACTTGTCTGTCGACAAACTATAAGATTAAGCCAAACTATTAGATTAAACGCCAATAATGGACGATCGGGAATGTTTCATTCAATCGTATTAAACACGATACATGTGTTTAAATCTTTCAGGGGCAAGGCATTTGTGCTCCAAAAATGGTCAATTTATATTTAAGAACAAATTTAATTGAAAATAATCTGAAATAATCAAAACCGTTTCATCACGTATATTATGAGATCAAAATTGTACTAAAAATTTACTGGTGCCAGTTGACAATTTATGCATTGAAATTAACCGTTTACATACTGCGAATGGCTCTCTTCAAGAGGTTAAAACGTCATCAAGGGATTTTTAATCCCACTTTTTATTTGTATTTTTATAAATGTTTTAATAATTTATTTCTTCTTTCGTTATTTAAAATTAAAAAAATATATCAATATGTGTAATTTGGTTATTAGTTTGGCGAAATTGAATGACAAAATAACAAAATATTACAAAAAAAAAAAAAAAAAAGTGATCGATGTAAACAGAATGAACAATATATAATCTATTAATAAAAGTAACATGTAAAGCAGCCATGTCAAACTCGTATTTAATTTAAATACGAAAGAATTGTTTCCAATTGTTACATGGTGTTACGCGATGTTACATGGTGATTATAAAAAGCAATTATAAAAAAAATCGCAAAATATCAAATGCTAAGTTACTAAGAATTATGCCTTTTTTCTTTTCAATTAACGAAAAAAAAAAGATTTCTTTTACCGTTGTTTCTTAAGTTTAAATATGTTTTATAGCACATACATGAAAATTATTTGCATATTTTCCTTGCTCCACGTGCTTGAATTTGGAAATCTAATGAAAACATCCAGCTTGTGAAAATGACGCACACCAAATTTCTGTGACGTATGTGCTATATAGAAATGTAAAGCTGCTCACCGGGCCAATATTTTGGTCAATACAACAACAACAACAGTGACGTATGCAAATAAATTGTGCTTTTTTATCAGTTTTTTTAATATAACTTTTAAACTATTTGGAATTAATTTTTCGTAGGTAGTGCATTCACCAGATTACCTCCATAGGTACCTATTGGTACAAACAGAATCAAAATCCGACAAGTACTTTTTGAGATTTGCTTGACGAAAGAATTTTTTTGAATTTTAATATCGTTACGTATCTCTGAGTATAAAGACTTCGCTTCGCTCAGACAATTAAGCAAGCTTTTATGGTTAGTCTGGTTAAACCTGAAATACAACTTCCTTATTTTATGATTTGGATGTGAATGAGTAACGTACTTTTATGAGGTATAATAATAATATGAATAATTTAGGAATATGAATAATATGAATAATTTAGGAATATGAATAATATGAATAATTTAGGAATGATATAATGAATATGAATAACTTAGGAATGAATAACAAATATGAATAATAAATAATATGAATAATTTAGGAAAAATACATTTTATCTTTATAATAAATTTTTAATTATATATTATTGATTACAGTAGACTCCCTCAAATCCGCAACTCTCTAAAATCCGCACATATTTTACGGATGTAAACAATGAAACATTCAGTTCAGATGTAGGTGCAAAAATTGATTTTTTCAGTTTTATATCAATTCCATATATTTTTTAATTTATAATTTTTGTTAAGGTTATTGAATTCATGTTTTTTCATGAAGAAAGAATAATTTATTTCTGAAAAAATAAAGATATTGCTAATATCATTAGTAATCAAAATCTTACCAAACATATTTATGTATTAATGAAGCTTTTAATAACTAATTATTAAGTCTGGTTAAACCTGAAATAAAGTTTCATTATTTTATTATCCTGATGTGAAATAGTAATGTACCTTTATGAGGCAAGTTTCATTGAATAATTTAGGAAAAACATATTTTATCTTTTATAATGAATATTTAATTGTACATTGATTATTAACTTGACTTTTCCTTTTAGTATTTTAATCATTTAAAAAAATATCTGAATTTTTATTATTTTAGTTTATTACTTTTTTTAATGTTTTAGTATATTGTAAGCATTCATTATAATTTTGATTTCATTATTAATTACATTCAAATTACTTTTAAAAAAATGTAAACAAAGCAATGACCAGAAATGTGCAAAATTCTAAAATCCGCAAAACCTCTGGTCCCAAGCTGTGCGGATTTGAGGGAGTCTACTGTATTAACTTGACCTTTGATTTTAATCATTTAAAAAATTATCCAAATTTTCACTATTTTAGTTTAGTACTTATTTTAATATTTTATTATATTGTAATATTAATTGCATTATAAATTACATGCAAGTGACTGTTTAAAAAATGTAAACAAAGCAATGACCAGAAATCAGCAAAATTCTAAAATCTGCACAACCTCTGGTCACGAGTTGTGCAGATTTGAGGGAGTCTATTGTATTCAAATAAATTTTGATATAATTTAATAAAGGCACATTAAAAGAAAATGAGGTGTTTCTTTAGTCAGTCAAAGTTTTTAATTGCAGAGGATAATGTAAACTATTTTTAATTTATTTGTTTCAGAATTACTTGCTGGCATGTTATTGTATATTTTTTTATGAAAGAAAACAATTTTGATTTGTAAAAAATATATATACATCTCATACCTGAAGTGAAAGTTGGAAATTTCATTCAAGAAAACTTTTAAACTGTAATTAGAGATCGGATTCCTTAAATGTAAGGATCAAGTTTACAAAATTAGTTTATCAGTCAATAAATAAAAACTTCTAATAACTTCTAATATGTACAGTCAAGGATCGATAATCCACACACCCATAATCTGCAATTTTCTATAACTCGCGTTACTTTACCAATGATAAACAACTATGAAAATTTACAAATTTTTTATCCAAAAATTATTTTTTAAAGCAATCAATAAAAAAAAAATCATAATAAAACATCTACCTTTTTATAATATAACTCTTTTTTTTAACAGTAAAAAACAAACTGTATTAGGGAACATGTATAATTATTTTACTTAAATGCACATATATATATCAATTTTTTAATAAAATAACTTTAAAAAGGCATTTTTTGAGATAAATTTACATTAATTCGAGATAAATTAACATTTAGATTTCATATTTATCTTTTCCTCATATTTATACTGATTATAGAATTAAAATACTGTCTAGGAATAATAAAATGAAGTATAATCCATAATACTCTATAATCTACAATATTCCATAATCCGCACAACCTTTGGCCCCAGCTTGTGCGGATTATAGAACTTTGACAGTAATTAGGGATCTGAATCCTGAAATGTAATGATCAAATTTACAAAATTAGTTAATCAGACAATAAATAAATTGTCATGATGTATATAAAAAATATAGTAAAAATGACTTTTCATTTAATTGATTTTATTACTATTATTATTGAAATGCAATCCATTTTACTTTATGCAAAATGTTGGAAAGTGTTTTGTTTAGTAAAATTGTCCTCTTTTTTTGTACAATTTTTTTGTACTTGATAATAGTACTTAGTATATGTACTTGTACATTTTTTACTTGATAATTAATTCTTTTTAACTTTTTCATTTGTGCATATTTTTTTAACACTGCCTTTTAATTATCCCCCTTCCCCCCCATCACACACACTCACAGAAAAATCTGTTTCCTCTGTCCTTCTACTCACTACATAAAGCTTGAATAAGGGTTGGTAAAAAACTTTTTTTTTTTTTTTTTTTTTTTTTTTTTGAAAAAAACCAAAAACCATGGTTTTTTTGGTTTAAACCGGGTTTTTTAAATGTGTTTTCCTGTTACATATACATGCAAATTTATGAACAAAAGTAAACATTTTTGAATATATAAGTAATAATTTGATTTAAAGGTAATTCTAATCAATATAATTATTTAATATACAATCAATTATGTAGAAAATTGAAATTCTTTAAAATCTAAACATTTTTATAAAAAGCTGTGTCTTATATTTCATAAATAAAATTTGCTACATAATGAAACATTGATACCCTGAAAATCTTAATGAACAATCTTTTGATTACTAGCACTATAAATAAATATATGATATAGATTCATATATAAAACTTCATATATATTATTTTCAAATGGTTATTCAAAATAATTTGAAATGCTTGTTATATGTGATGCCTGATTTTTTTGTTAGAAGACTGCATGAGTTAATTATCTTTATTGAAAAATAAAGCTTTTTATAAAGAATTTTTGGAAGGATTTGAATTTAGCAGTAGAGTCTTTACTCACTTCAAGCATTGTATTTTCTAAAACTACCAGTTAAAAGATGACTGTTAAATAAACAAAAATATCTATTTAACAGCTTTTTAAACTATTGAAAAACATTGATGTTAAAATATACAGTAGCTTTATAAATGCTGTCGTCTACCAAAGAATTTAAATAACTCTCGGACTGCATGCTCTTGTATAACACTTAGTATTTTTAAACGTCTAAACTAAAAATTGCATATATTAGGCATTTTTATGAGATTTTTTTTTCTATTACGTCTCAAGCAAACCTTGTCCCCCCCCTCCCCCCCTTTCTGCAAATTTTCTTGAATTTGGTTATGCAATAGAAGATTTAAATATATCTTTTGCATATTTTAGTTAAATGTAAACAGGTGCTTTACTAGTGCCTAATTTTTCAATGTCTTCTTATTCGACTACATATCTTGAGTTTTTTTTTCTTTTTTATTCTTAAAAAAAAATCCCTCCAATCAAGAAAATTTCCTTTTAGAGCTTGACTGAAATTTTAAAGATCATTTTATGTCATTATCTGTACATCTGCATTCTCAAAGGAAAATATTTTGTAAATCTAAATATTGCATATTTTTCATCTATTTTATTTTTGCTAAATTTACATGATTTAAGTGTTTTCTTTAGTTTCAGATATATTCATCAGCGCATGAAATATGCATTCTACATGTATATTAACATGACCTTGACTAAACTCACTATGTTTTATGGTGACTATTGAGATAAGACTTAAAAATAGAAATTACTTTCATATCTTTCATCCAATAATTTGAAACACTTAAATCACAAAAAGGAGAAAATATTATATTATATTAGATTTGTTTGAAAAAGCCAATTGGTTTGAACTGTGCCAACCTAGCTGGTAAAAGAATAAAATTATAATGCAAAAAACCCAATCCCAATGTAAGAATGCAAGAAAAACAAAGGCTTATTAAAATCACTAATCACAGAGCAAATAAAAAGCTAAAGCTCATAGCATACATAACAAAAAGAATTTCTGAAATGATGAAATCCTTAGTAAATCTTAACTAATCAAGCAATTTAAATAGTAAAAGTGCATTTTTAACCCGAGTCTGCCCTTCTGGCTATATATGTTTTACAAATAATGGCTATATATATATACAGGATGATTCCAAATTTTTTTTACAATAAAAGACAGGTGATAGTACACAACAATACAAACAATATTAAATAGGAGACCAAGGGTCCCAAACGTTTTCCAAAAGAGATAGCCGCTATTAAAGTTTAGGGACCAAAATTTCAAATAAACATAAAAAACAGAAAAATAAGCCGATTGATTTGCGGTTTTCACTAAAATTATTCTTTATATTGGCATTTTCTTGAAATTAAATTATAAAGATAAATTTCAAAAAATGTCGATAGAGGGCGCTTTAGACTTTGGAGTAACGAACAACTATTTTTTGCATCTCATTAAATGTTTTCATAAGCTTAGACTCAAACTTAAATTTTGATCTCAAAATCTGAAAGTGGGAGTGGTTAAGTAGCACAAACTGAACTGTGTTCAGAGGGTTCAAATTTTAAATGATTATAAAAAAAAAAACAGAAAAATTGGTTCATTGATTTGCGGTTTTCACTAAAACTATTCTTTATATCGGTATTTTCTTAAAAATAAATTATAAAGATAAATTTCAAAAAATATCGATAGAGGGCACTTTAAATTTTGAAGTGAGGAACAACTATTTTTTGCCGTTAATTTTTGCACCTCATTAAATGTTTTCGGAAGCTTAGACTTAAATTTTGAGCTCAAAATCTGAATAGTAGGGAGTAGTTAAGTAGCACAGACTGAACTGTGTTTAAGGGGGGGGGGGGGTGTTCAAATTTAAAATAGTTATAGAAAATGGAAAAATTTGTCGATTCGTTTGTGATTTAAAATAAAACTATTCTTTAAGTCAATATCTTGTTCAAAATAAATTTTAAAGATAAATTTCAAAATTCCATTAGAGGGCGCCTTAACCTTCAGAGTAACCAACAATTAATTTTAACCATTATTTTTTTGTTCTAATTAAATGCTTGCAAAAACTTATTAAATGTTTTCGGAAGCTTAGATTTAAATTCAAATTTTGAGCTCAAAATCTGAATAATTAGGAGTAGTTAAGTAGCGCAAATTGAAGTGTCTTCAGGTGTTGAAATTTAACCCTCCCCCGTCCTCAAACACAATTCAATTTTTCACTACTTAAACACTCTTAACGATTCAGAATTTGAGCCTAAAATTTAAGTTTATGCATTTGAAAGCATTTAATGAATTTAAAAAATTAATTTAATTTAATTAATTTAATTTTTTAATTAATTAATTTAAAAAAGTCTAAGGCGCCCTCTATCGGCATTTTGTGAAATTTATCTTTAAAATTTATTTTCAAGAAAATGCTCATTTAAAAATTAGTTTTAGCGAAAACCGCTAAAGTATCGACCAATTTTTCCGTTTTTTATAATCATTTGAAATTTGAATCCTCTGAACACAGTTCAGTTTGTCTACTTAACCACTCCCAACTATTCAGATTTTGAGCTCAAAATTTAAGTCTGAGTCTAAGCTTACGAAAACATTTAATGAGATGCAAAAAATAGTTGTTCGTTACTCCAAAGTCTAAAGCCTCTATCAGAATTTTTAGGAATTTATCTTTATTATTCAATTTCAAGAAAATGCCGACATAAAGAATAATTTTAATGAAAACCACAAATCAATCGACCGATTTTTCCGTTTTTTACGTTTATTTGAAATTTTGGTCCCTAAATTTTAATGGCAGCTATCTCTTTTGGAAAACGTTTGGGACCCTTGGTCTCCCATTTAATATGGTTTGTCTTGATGTGTACTATCACCCCCCTTTTATTGAAAAAAAAAATTAGAATCACCCTGTATATATATATATATACATATAGGCCTTAAAAAAGAAAAAGAATGAAAGAAAACTGATTAGTTTTTTTTCTAACCAGCTAATTTTAGAAAAATTAGTTATTCTGCCATATAGATTTACAGCTTACAAGAAAAGTTGAGTTGATTAAAATTTTTTGTCCTTTAAGAAACTTATTAATTCATCATTTTTCTACAGCTTTGCTTGTAGCTTCTTCATAATTTGGATTTTGCATTTTTCAATAAAATAAAACATTTGGGTAAAAGAATAAAAAAAAAAAAACAGGTGAAAAAAATACCAGCATGGTTTTAAAAATAAAACCACTTGGTTTAACCTAAACAACCCTGATTTATGTAATACAGTAAGTAAGTTTACGATCGTAAAATCAAAGTAAAATTATTATTGTTAGAGTCTCAGCAATAATAATAGTAAAAAATAAGTCAGGCATGATACTATGCTAATAATTACGCCTAAATACAACTTAACTATTTTAACAAAATTTACTAAATTATATCATACTTAGAGAGCGAACGAAAAGATTAAATAAATCGGTTTCTTAAAAATGATAATTAATAAATAATCAAAATTATAAATACTCAATACACGTTCGATTCCATACACATATCAAGATATTACAAAAACAATATTATAATATTTAAACAAATTAATAGGATGTAAACTTACCACACCAAATAACAAAATGGCGACCAGACGCTATGATAGTTCCGTGGGCTGCAGAGAGCAAATTCTTCGATTAAAAATCTTAAGATATCCTATGCTGCCATCTGTTGTCTGAATCGAATTTTATTTCTTTTTTCTTTTTAAATAGTAGTTTATGTGTTGTAATTGGAAATAAAATTTTGTTTCTCCAAAGAACGCCGGAAAAACTAATTATAATTATTTAAATTACATTTTTATAATAATGTCTAGTTTTATAATAAATTCTAAACAGTCTAGAAGAAAAATGAAATCATACAGAAACGTTCATTATATCATCTGTCAATAGAAATAAATTGAGGATTTTAAAGAAAAACATCCTTTTAGGCTTAGATTTTCTTGGCTTTTTTAAGCATTTTAGCCTCAGTTTTTGATTTTCTGTAAATTTTCTAATAAAAATAAAATTATTAAAATAAAACACAATGCTCGAATAAGCAAATTGTGTACGATCTATTATTTACATGAAGAATTTTCAATTGTTATGATTTTTTCTTGTAAGCTAATATGTAAAACAGTCGCAATATTATTTCTGTATATTCTCATTCTTAATATATAACCGAATGTACAAGCGAAATAATCTAAAATCAAACGTATATACAGTAGACTCTCTCAAATACGCACATAATTTATGGATGTAAACAATGAAACATTCATTTCAGATATAGGGACAAAATTTGACTTTTTTAGTTTTATATCTATTCCATATGTATTTCAATATTTGTTTGTGTTACTGAATTCCTGTATTTATCATGAAGGAAAAATAAATTTATTTCTGAAAAAATTCAAGATATTGCTGATATCATTGGTAATCACAAACTTCTTACCTAATATATCAAATTTTTTGGTTATTAAATCTGGCTAAACTTAAAATAAAATTTTATTATTTTATGATTTTGTATTGAATTAGTAATGTAACTTTATGAGGCAAGTTCTATTGAATAATTTTGAAAAAATGGATTTCATCTTCATAATGAATATTTAATCATACAACATTGATTATTAGTTTGATCTTTTCTTTTAATATTTTAATAATTTTAAATTATCTAAATTTTTATTATTTTACTTACCTTATTAATTATTTTAATATTTCATTATATTGAAAGCTTTCATTATAATGAGTCAAAACCACAGTAGAACCCCACTAATTCGGACCCCGTTAATCCGGATCGATTTGGTCATTTCTTTTTTTCAAGTTTGAGAAGCAATTGGCTAATTTCCATAACATTAACATGTTTCATCGTCGTATTCAAAGAAAAAAAAAAAAATCCTGAAATCTTTTTGGAAGAATACCTTAAGTTTTTTTATTTTAACTCTTTGATGTTATCTTTCAAAGAAACAACAATTTATCACTAAGTTTGGCAATTCCAATTTTTCATTTAAAACACTTAGAAATGTCATAAAAAATCACTGCACAATAAATTTTTACTTAGAGCATTGCAAGAAAGCACTGTAAAATAGTCCCTATAAGACCCTTTGTCTGATAAGGATTGTTTTCCAGCCCATTGGTCTGTTTCCTTGTTATTGTGACAAAACACCTCTTGCAGAAAATTATTTATATTTATAAAGATGCAGCATTGAAGTCAAGCACTTTTCAGTTTAACATAAAGGTGATTTTCTGTAAATATCTTTCACTTTTGTCTAATTCTCCAGATTTTTAATAATCCGAATTGAGTCTGGTCCCAATTAATCCGAATTATCATGGTACTAATCTCTTTGGTGGAAATTTACACCTTGCTATTAAATTAAATTATACAAATAGGAATAGAAATAGAAATAATATCTATATTTTCACAACACCTTCTAAGTAAGAAGGTGTTGAAAAAATATAGATATTTATTTATTTTACCTGAGATCTTTCGAATGTCCATGCATTCATTATCAAAGGAACATTTAAAAAAAAATTAAATACATTAAAAAATATGTCTTTTTTTTTTAATATTCTTTTGATAATGAATGCGTGGATATTCGAAAGATCTGAAGTAAAATAAATAAACAATATCTATATTTTTGCAACATCTTTTAAGTAGTTATTTGTATAATTTCATTCATTATAACTTCAGTTGTGTTAATTATTACATTCAAAATACCATTTAAAAAATGTAATCAGAAATCTGCAAAATTCTTAAATCCCCACAACCTCTGGTCTCAAGTTGAACGGATTTGAGGAAATCTACTGTATTTACATGATAATATTAGTTAAGTATTTATCAACTAATGTGAGCTTGATATGTCCTATATGTATTATGCATGATGTCCTATATAGACTAATGTGAAATGTAGGAATAAAATAACTTTTGGTTCTATTCATGTTCATAAATTTGTCAATAAATCTTAACACCCTACATTTTGTTTTGAAATTTTGGTACTACTAGGTTATTCCATTGATCAAAAAAATGATCGCCAAACTATACAATTAAATGCCAATAATGGATGATCGTGAATGTCACATTCAATGACATTAAATATGATTCACATGTTTAAAATGTCATTAAGTGATTTTTATTTCGTTTTTTTATTTGAATTTTTATTAATATTCTCTAATTATTTGTATTTTTTTAAATAAAAATTATGTCAATATGTATAATTTGGCTATTAGTTTAGCGATTTGTATAATTTGGCAAAATTGGTCGACAAAATACCAGAGTAGTACCAAACTTTCTTCTTAGAATTTACATATCTTTGTGTGTTTATGCATTATTTTTTTATGAAAGAGCATCTAAAAATTATTATTCGCTAATATTAAAATAGCACAGCACAGAGTAAAAAGCTTGCACTTCTTAGGATTCAAGCTTGAACAGGGTCGTAGCCAAGCAGGTGCTACGGGTGGCTCAGCCCCCCCCCCCCCTTTAAAACATCTTGAGCCTTCCCTGAAAAAAGATTCCAAGGTCACTAAATAAATTTATGTTCCGAAAATCAAAATGGAATTCTGTTCATAAATCTAATTTAGTTTAAAGGCCTTTTCACAGTTTTGCTGAAATACTAAATTGTAACTAAAATAAGTGTTTCAACACTCGTTCATCCTAACTGAACATAGGAAGCTAACAGTATGTTTAAAATTGCACTTGTTATACACTCAAATTTTTTACCATCCTATTTTTTTCTTAGCATAATATGAAGTTATTACAACAGTTAAGCTGTCTGCTGCCCTACTATTCTCTTCTAGTTATGGCCCTGGCTTGAAGAATTTTTAAAATTTTATAGATTTTTAGGAGTGAGACATGTTATTCAATTCTAAAAAAATAAAATAAATATGTTTTAAAAAAAAGGAAATTGTTTACTCCACCCGCAAATCCCACATCTATAAATTTTATATTTTGCAGAGGATTTAGTGTTGAATTCAGGAGGTGGCCCAGGGAGGACATTCTCCCATGGAGCAATGAAATGTCCCCCACCCAGAAAAATTGAGATTTTGTGTTTTCAATAATCAAAAAGTGCAATCTCCCCCCTGGAATTCTATAATGTCTCCCTCCCTGGTTACCTCCAGGAGAAATGTATCTGAATTCAACACTAAGAGGATTAGCAAATGAGATCGTGAAAATTCCAGGGAAGGGTGAAATACACATGGCTAATCAAATTTCATTGATGTGAAGTAACAAACAGAACAGTGATTTTTTTTTTTTAATTTTTAATAATTTTCAGTATTTTTATATTGATTAATTTAAAATTTATTAATATATTCCTCTAATTTAAAAAGTAATTTCTTTCTAAAAAACTTTCTTTTTAAAAAATTTAACAATTTTTTCTGAATTTCATATATTTTATATTTTTTCAAGAATTTTTAAAACATAATTTCAATTATTCAAGCTTTTAAGCTTTATATAGTTGGTATAAGGATAGAGGAAAGAGAATTTTGTGTGAGTGTCTGGGCAGAGGGGATATTTAAAAGGCCGTGTTAAAAAAATATGCACAAACGAAAAAGTTTTACAAAAATTAATCATCAAGTAAAATTAGTATTCGTCATTTTGAAAAAAAAAAACAAGAATTTTACTAAACAAAACACTTTCCAACATTTTGCATAAAATAAAATGGATTGCATTTCAATAATAAAGAGTTCAATAATAATAATAGTAAAATCAATTAAATGAATAGTCATTTTTACTGTATTTTTTTATATACGTCTTGACAATTTATTTATTGTCTGATAAACAGATTTTGTAAACTTGATCTTTAAATTTATAGAATTCCGACCCCTAATTACAGTTTAAAAGTTTTCTTGAGTAAAATTTCCAACTTTCACTTCAGGAATTAGATGTATATATTTTTTTCTACAAATCAAAATTGTTTTCTTTCATAAAAAAATATACAATAATATGCCAGGAAGTTATTCTGAAACAAATACAGTCAAAGTTCCATAATCCGCACAAGCTGGGGCCAAATGATGTGCAGATTATGGAATATTGTGGATTATAGGGTACTATGGTAAGATTTTTAGGTAAAATTCTTTAAAATTTTATATTCTTTAAATTATTAGATGCAAAGTTTTTAGATATTTTAACATTCATTTACAAATATTTCAAAATATTTTTTAGCAGAATATTTGAGTATTGCTTTACTGTTATTATTATTATTAATGTAAAATGTGGGATTCAATAATTAGTGTAACAAATTTAAAGAGTTTTTTTCATTTGCTCATATCATATAATGTATTATATTTGTTCAATTAATTGGGTAATGGTAAATTATAAGATGTCTAATTAGTATACATACATCCATATATAATTTTGCTCACTGAACATTGAATAAATGCATTGCAGTACAGGGAAAATACAGGGAATACAAATCGCCAAAATTATCACCAGCCATATATATTGACTTAATTTTTTTTTCTTTTAATAATGGAAGAACAAATAAATTATTAAAAAATTCTTTCAAATACTAATCAAAAGATGAATTAAAAATCATTTGATGATGTAACCAACACGTTTATTGTGTTTAATGTCAATAAGATTTGGTATTCAATATTGGATTATAGTAAAATGTCCTGTTCACTTTATATTAAACAGGTGTGTTTGCTACATCAGAGTTTCCCCCAGGTTTAAAAAAGGGCAGGGCACTACTGTTCTGAAAAGGGCACTTTTTACATTTTTCAGGGCACTTTTATACCGTTAAATCTAGAATCTAATGATTCAAAAAGTTGTGAAAAAACCGAAATTTCATCAAAAAATTTAAAAAAAAAAGAAAAAAAGGTAAATTTTGTTAAAAAATCGCGAAAAACCGTCAAATTTCGTAAATAAAAAAATCGTTTTGAAATTTCACTTTTTTACTTTTATACAAATTCCGTTGTACAGTCGAAGTTCTGTAATCCGCACAGGTTTCAGACAAAAATTGTGCGGATTATGGAATATTGGGGATTATGCATCATTTTATTATTCCTAGACAACATTTTAATTCTATAATCAGTATAATATGAAAATAAAAATAAGAAATCTAATAATCAATTTAATATGCTATCTCAAAAAATGTTTTTTTTAAAGTTTTTTATTATAAAAATTGATTGCATTTAAATAAAAATAATAACACACATAATCCATAATACAGTTTGTTTTTTATTGTTAATATAATAAAAGAGTTATATTTAAAAAGTAGATGTTTTATTATGATTTTTTTTAAATTATTTTATTATTTGTTTTAAAAAATCCTTTTTGGATCACAAACTTTTACATTTTCTTAACTGTTTATTTCATTGTTTACATTTGTAAATTGATGCGAATTATAGAAAATTGTAGATTATGGGTGCACGGATTATCGATCTTCGGCTGTAAATTAAAAATAGTTTAACCTCTACAATTATCCTCTTACCTTTAGAATACTAAAAAATCACCTTATTTTCTTTTAATGTGTCTTTATTAAATTATAACAAAATTATTTGGAATACAGTAGATTCCCTCAAATCCGCACAACTTGGGACCAAAGGTTGTGCAGATTTTAGAATTTTGCTGATTTCTGGTCATTGCTTTGTTTTCATTTTTTAACAGTCTTTGTCATGTAATTAGGGATTACAATCCCGAGACTAATTTCCGATCCCGGGATTTCGGGATTGTTTAGATTTAATCCCGGGATAATCCCAAAAATTAGAATTTCTCTAATATAACCAATTTTTACAATGGCTAAATTTCACAATATTGTAAAAAAAAAAAAAAAAAAAAAAAAAATAATAATAATAATAATTAAAACAAAAATATAGCCTAACTTTTGAAAATATACCAAGTTCAAATTTTTTTACTTTAACTAGGGAGGCCCCGCCCCCCTGCTCGCTATGCTCGCCAACCCCCGCGTAATCGCTTCACGATTCCAAATTATTGGCTACCCCTGCTTGCTGCGCTCGCCAATACCAAATGGTATGAATAAGCAGTTGCAGACCTTTCAAATGATGTGTCACACGACTGGTGTTGTAAAGAAATTAAAAATGTGCCCCCCCCTGGCGGGCAGAGTGGGAGGTGACACAAAAGACATCCATAATATGAATAAGCAGCTGCAGACCTCTCAAATGATATGTCACACGACTGGTGTTGTAAAGAAATTAAAAATGTGCCCCCCTGGGGGGGCAGAGTGGGGGTGACACAAAAGGCATCCATAAAATGAATAAACAGTTGTAGACCTTTCAAATGATGTGTCACACAATTGGTGTTGTAAAGAAATTACAAAATGCGCCCCCTCTGAGGGCATAGAGGGGGTTACACACAAGATATCCATAATATGAATAAGCAGTTGCAGACCTCTCAAATGATGTGTCACACAATTGGTGTTGTAAAGAAATTAAAAATGTGCCCCCCTGGGGGGCAGAGTGGGGGAGGACACACAACACATCCATAATATGAATAAGCAGTTGCAGACTTTTCAAATGATGTGTCACACAACTGGTGTTGTAAAGAAATTAAAAATGTGACCCCCCCTGGGGAGAGCAGAGTGTGGGGGTGACACACAAGACATCCATAATATGAATAAGCAGTTGCAGACCTTTCAAATCTTGTGTAACACGACTGGTGTTGTAAAGAAATTAAAAATGTGTCCCCCCTGGGGAGCAGAATGGGGGATAACACACAAGACATCCATTATATGAATAAGCAGTTGCAAACCTCTCAAATGATGTATCAAACGACTGGTGTTGTAAAGAAATGAAAAATTTGGCGAAATATTACAGTTATCGCCAAGTTGGCGTCACTTTTGACAACTAATTTTGGTCGCCAAATTTGGCGATATATCGCCAAGTTGGCGACAAACTTGGCGATTGTTGTCGATGGTAACCTTTCCTCTCTTTATGGTAACCCATACGGCGATGCATAGACGGAGCCCTTTCCTGATTGGTCTATTCGACTCATGGAAGGAGTGGATAACCCGGATTCGTTAGTTCCGGAAATCTTCCACATCAGCATCATTCCAGGAGTCATTCCTTTTAAGGCTAGTTTTTTTTTACTATAGAAGGATAATAAAAAATATAGGATAAATTACAACAATTGGAAATTGAAACAAATATGCTGTCAATGTTTGACAATGTAAGAAAAAAAGTTTGTTTTATTTTCCAAATAATTTCTTTCATTTGATGTTAAAAAAGTCTTTGAATGGGTAAATATTTACAATATGAAAAGAAAATTAATATCACTAATTAAATTTTGAATTATTCTCATAACCAAATAATTAAAGATTACAAATTTATGATATCGAAAACACAAGATTTTCCCCTACATAATGCTTTTTATTTTGCTCGCAAAAATAAAAAAAAATCAAAGCACTTAACACATGCACACACATAACAATAAAAAATTAAATAGACATATTATTAAAATTTCTAATTATATGTGATCGTTCTTAAAATTGGAAAACGTTGCACAACATAAAAAATTATTGCATATCAAGATAAAAAAGAAGATTAGTTTCAATAGCTCAGTGTTTTTTTTAATTAATCGGTTTTCCTTTGAAAATACGATCTAAGAAATATAAAAGTATCTAAAGTATCCTCTCCAAATTGACTTCTAAGTTTGTTTGCAATAAATTCTGCTGCTGAAAATGCTCATTCTATTCTACACTCGCAGGAGCAACTGTCAGCAAATATTGATAAGCTAATTCTAAATGATGACTGCATACTCCTCCATTTTCAAAAAGAGACTTCTAATTTGTGTTGATAAATCCTTTTGTTTTTGTGTTTCAGGTTCGTCAGTTCGCATGCTTTTTTTCTATTTCTTGTAATTTTTACTTGTATGTTCGGTCATCCGTTTGCCGTTTCGCAGTGGGCCCAATATGCGTTATTTCTGTATCTTCAGAATTGCCATCGTCAGCACTCTTTACCCTTCCAATTATTGCTTTTACTTGCTTAGTTTTGTTAGAAATCGAAAGCATACTGCTAGTTTCTGCACTCAGGTCATCTCGTTTAGGATTATGCAAATAATTTAAAACACCTGATAATTCCATACGTCCTCCTTCTCTAATGTGTAGTTTTAGCACAACTGTCATTTTGTAAGCAAATTTTGATTTTGTCTCCAACAATTCGTTTAAAAGAATTTTTAAGGTTGAGTCTGTGATTAACAAATTAGAACCCCTACAACAGATTGCTTCTATTGTAATTTGTATCGGTTTGAGGACTTCAACAATTTTGTTTATAAGTAGAAAATCGGAATCGTCAATGCATATCTTATGCTCTAAATCGATTAAAGCTAGTTGTATGCTATTTTTCAAGAAATAAAGCCGTTCAAGCATAATTACTAGGCTATTTCATCTAGTCTTGCAATCTAAAAGAATGGAAAGTTCTTTCTCTTTTTCAGATTTAACATACTTTTAAAGAACTTCGTTCCTTGTTGCAGATCGTTTAAAATAAATTACTAATTTTCCAACTTTTTAAATAAGTTCATAGATATATTCATCAGAGTATAAAAAGCTGTGTGTTCATCTTCGAAAATTAAAACAAACCCTGATTCTAATTGAAGATAATTTCTACACACGCAACAAAATCGAAATATAGAAATGTTTTCATTTTTCCTTACTAATAGCTGTGTGGGTTACATTTTTTTTCAAGTCAAAAGACTTCAGCTGTAAACGATTTTATAGCTTAGAAATATATGTAAAAATATTTGAGGTATATACTCTTTTTCAATCATATATAAACTTCATGAAAATGGATTTTTTTCTTCCCCAAAAGCGAAAGTTTATAATTATCTTTTTAAATTTCAGCTGAATATTATTCCACTAAAAAAACCAGCCAATCCCGAAAATCCCGGGATTTTTTCTGATAAATCCCGGGATTTTCGGGATTAAAAATACACCGGGATCCCGGGATTGTAATCCCTACATGTAATTAATAATACAATCAATACTAAATAAATGCTTACAATATAATAAAATATTAAAATAAGTACTAAATTAAAATAGTGAAAATTGGGATATTTTTTTAAATGATTAAAATCAAAGGTTAAGTTAATAATCAATAATATGTAATTAAAAATTTACTATAAAGATGAAATATATTTTTCCTAAATTATTCAATGAAACTTGCCTCATAAAAACACAATACTAATTCACATCCAAATCATAAAATAAGGAAGTTGCATTTCAGGTTTAGCCAGACTAACCAAAAAAGATTTCGATTAACACATAAATATATTTGGTAAGAAGATTGAAATCACTAAAATGATATTAGTAGTATCTTGATTTTTTTTTTTTTTTTTTTAGATATAATTTTTTCTTCCTTCATTGAAAAAAAAAAAAAAAAAAAAAAACATGAATTCAGACATATTAACAAAATTTACGAATTTAAATGTACATGGAATGGAATATAAAACTATAAAAGTTAAATTTTTCCCCTCTATCTCAAGTGAATGTTTCATTGCTTACATCCGTAAATTATGTGAGGATTTTAGAGATTTGCAGATTTGAGGAAGTCTACTGTATATTTTGGTTACATTGAGAATAGAGCCTGATCCAACATCTAAGTAAAACAAGTTATATTTTTCTGTTATATATATATATTTTTTCTCCAATAACTCTTAATGATTATGGTTAAATCAAAAATTACTATTTTTCAAATGCGTTGTTAAGGAGCATTTTAAGATTCCATTTAAAATCATGGTCTGATAAGTAAGACAGGATTAATGATATTTTAGTTGGACTCTAGTTATAATTTTGTTTTAATAATTTCAGTTCGTAGCAAAAGTTAACATGAGTTCAAAAAAGGATATTTTGTAGTTAAGGGATATTTCTAAAGATTCTCTGTCTCTTCTATGTATCTCAGTTTGATCAACATAATTTCTCTTTCCTAAAATGCTAAAATTTCCTAAATGTGACATCTAATTATATTGACCTTTATTTATTTATTTTTATACATATATAAAATCCTTGGCAAGGTTGCTCAGCCTTTTTTGAGAAAGGGGAGAAAAACCGTCCCATTTTCTAACATATAATTTTGTGCAATATACAAAATACTATTGCTGACATTATTTTTGTGGGATAGATGGCAGCATGAACAACTATGAAATCATGAATCGAAAACTCGAAACGCGTCTATCGAAATTTTAATCGGAAAATGGCGCTATGGCTGTCTTGTGAGTAGCATATATTTTATGTGTTTAGGTTGTATTGCAATTTTCAAAATGCATATTTATTAATTTTGAATGTTAAAAGATATTTTGTATCTGATTTACTTGATTTCATTAATTTCTATCCAACATAGCCGAGAAATGTAACAATTTAAGGAAATTTACTTGTTGTTGATTTAGGCCTAGGTCTCCATTTAAGGAACATTTGAAGCTAACTTATTTAAAGGTGTGACATTGACATTTATCTATTTATTTTCTCGTTACTGTTTTGCTCCAATATTTGTCTATTTTAATGTCATTTTTGCACTAATATAAAAATGCCAATTCTATATGCATACAATGCTTTTATTTTTATTTATTTATATTACTTCCTGAAGTCATAGATTTTTGTGTTTATTTCACACCTTTTAAGACTTCTTTACTAAAATTTAAATGTTGAGATTTAATGGCTGCTTTTAGATCATTTTCACCTAGTTGAGAGACATGTATCCAATGTATATTACTGATTTAAAATAAAGTTGATATTAATGTGAGATTTGTTGACAGATGTAAATAAATCAGGTATGAAAACATATTTGAGGAAGTTTATTATAATAATTTCACGATAAATATATAACTTTTTCTATAAATACAGAAAACATTTATTAGACGGTCACATCACAGCAAAACAATACATATCGAAAACCAAAAAAAAAAATAATAATTACATATCAGCATCATCTCATGTTCATCGTCTGAAATTAAAAAAAAACTTAATGCATGGAGTTTCGAAAAAATGTCCATTGTCCAAAAGTTCTTTTAAACTAAAAAAACAATTTAATTATTGCCATGCGATTTCACTTACAAAGATTATGTGAGATTTGTTGACAGATGATTTAATTAGCTATGAAAACATATTTCAGGAAGTTTCATAGTTGTTTAAATTTGTATTTATATTTATACTTACACATACATATATGTATCAATTCATTTACGTTTTTATATCAATATAAATAATTAGCTTGTTCATATTTATGCATATAAATACTTCAAAAAAAGATTTAATAGATTGTAAAAAAAAATATGAGGAAAAATTTTTCTTTTTCCACAAAGTCCATTTAAGAGAAACTAGTATACTTGATCCAATTGTTAGTTTTTATCATTAATTTCTTTTTTACATGTTCAAAACTTTCAATTTTGGTCTAGTATCCGGATCTATTTTGAAACACCTTTATTCAGTAATACAGTAGACTCCCTAAAATCCACACTTAATTTACAGATCTAAACAAATTCGATGAAACAAATTTTTTGACTTTTTCATTTTTATATCAATTCTAGGTACTACTCTGTTATTCCGTCGACCAATTTCGGCAAACTAATAGCCAAATTATACATATTGACGTAATTTATATTTTAAATAACGAAAAAACAAATAATTAGTAAAATGTTAATAAAAAGTCAAAATAAAAATCACTTAATGACATTTTAAACATATGAATCCTATTTAATGTCATTGAGTGTGACATTCACGATCATCCATTATTGGCATTTAAGCTTATAGTTTGATGATATTTTTATGGTCAACGAGATAACCTAGTAGTAGCCAATTCTATATATATTTTAATTTGTAATTTTCATTTCTATAAAAAGTTATTAAGTCTTTTAGATTATTAAATAACCAGATATTAAGATATACACCTTTTACATATAAATATTTCAATAAATAATTTTATTTTACTTCATTGGTGTAACAAAAACTTAAAAACAAATATTGATATGTTTCGGTTCCATCTTATAAGAACCGTAATCATAATAAAAATTAAAATACGAATCGCTTCACGGTCAATACAAATAGCTCGCAACAAAGAGATGTAAATTAAAAACCATGTGCACTATTGTAAAAATAATAAATTAAAAATAGGACCATGATCAAAGTTAATTATCAACTTGGTTCATCCTGTTCAAGCTCTCACGAGGAATTTATTTATGAACTCTAAACATAACTTATGAATATTGAAAGGAAAATTATCATTGCAAACAAAATTTTTACGCGTAAAATAAATTTTAATAGACTCCCTTATAATGGATTTATTACCGTATTTTCCGGGAATAACGCCGCACTGAGTATAACGCTGCACCTGGTTAAAAATTAAAAAAAAACTAGTTTAATGCTGCACCGGGTGTAACGCCGCACTGGGTATATTCCCACATTCAATTATTAGAGCAATGAAATAAAATTATTAACTGATATAAAGTAAAACATTTTGATCATAAATAAATAACTTATCTTTTTTTGTTGTACAGTTATTTCAATGAAACCGGAACCTCATCCATTCGCTGTGCCACAATTCCCGTTAACTTTTGCTAAATTGATAACATTCAGCTTAAATTTTACAGGGTAACTGCGGCGCTTACAACTCATATCTGAAGACATATTTAAGATAAAACTTACCATAAAATACTGTTAATCCGCCCACCCCAAACGTGATGAAGAATCGTAAAATAATTAGTACGAGGCGCTTACGCAGGATTTTTCCATGATCGTTTCACAAAATTTGCAGGGATGAATCATGATAAATTGAATGAATTGTGAATCTTTGGATGAATCATGAATTTTGATACATAAAGCAATACTTGAAAAAATTTGCGTTTTTTTTTTTTAAACGTAAATTCTGTCAAAAAAACACAGAAAAAAGAAGAAATTTGTCAAAAAAAACCCCCAAAAAAGCATGAAATCAATTAAAAAATCTCGAAAAAACGTACATTTCTAAAGATTCATGATTCATTCCTTTCTCAATCATTCTTTTGACATAATTTGTACTTTTTTAGAGATTTTTTGAGGTAATTCACATTTTTACTGCAATCTTTTGTCGAAATGTGGATTTTTTGGCGATACTTCGGCGAAATTCATGATTTTTCAGCGATGCTTTAAAGAAATTTGCAGTTATTTTTCATGATTGTTTGGCGAAATTGGCGTTTTTTCAGTGATTTTTTTTTTTTTTTTGGAAGGGAGGCGCTTTCTCTGGATTTTTTGAAAAATTCAAATTTTTTATAAAGTGGGGAGGGGGCGAATTAACGGGATTTTACGGTATATCAGTAAATTAAAATCAATTTTAAGCATCAGATTCTTTAACCTTAAAAATATAATTCCACGTGCATGTGTATAATTACAGCGAAAGCAACGAAAGTTTAGATTTGCTGATCTGTTTTCAAAAATTTCAAATTAATTAGTCCTATTTACAAGTTGCACCTAGTTATTGGCCGCACTTTTGTTTACAAAACAAAAAAAATCTAGTTTAACGCCACGGCATTATTCCCGGAAAATATGGTACAACAATTTGATATGAAACATAATTTGCTTTCATTAAATAGAATTTTTATCTCTTCATTTAAATATAACCTAGATAAAGCAATGTTAGTATGACCAAATTTTATATCAGATTCATGTTCACGTTTTCTAATTCCAAGTTTTCTTCCAGTTTTGCCTATGTAATATTTTAAGTCACCTTTTTCTGTAATATAAGGAATTTCATAAACCCCTGCAAGATCGTCGTGTCCTATAGGGTCAAATTGTTTATTAAGTAAGCTCTTTAATTTTGGTGGTGGTGTCGCAATTAATTTAATATTAAACTTTTTTAATTTAAATTTTAACTTTTCAAAACTGCCTTTTAAATGTGGAAATGAAACTCTTTTAAATTTAGTAGGATCTCCCACTTTATTGAAACTTTCAATTAATTCAGAATTTTGCGGTTTAGCTTTCGTTTTTTTATAACTATTTATTAATTTATTGATGCTCCCTTTTTTATACCCATTAGAACTTGCAATCTCATGGATAATTAAAGTATTACATAGGCAAAACTGAGAGAAAACGTGAACATGAATCTGATGTAAAATTTGGTCATACTAACACTGCTTTATCTATATTATATTTAAATGGGGAGATAAAAATTCTATTTAATGAAAGCAAACTGTGTTTCATATCAAATTGTTGTATTAAATTCATTATAAGGGAGTCTACTCAACTTTATATGCATAAAAATTTTGTTTGCAATGATAATTTTTCTTTCAATATTCCTAAGTTATGGTTAGAGTTTATAAATAAATTCCTTGTGAGAGCTTGAATAGGATGAACTAAGTTAATAATTAATTTTGATCATGGTCTATTTTTAATTTATTATTTTTACAATAGTGCCCGTGGCTTTTAATTTACACCCCATTGTCACAAGCTGTTTCTATTGACCGTGAAAGGATTCACATTTTTATTTTTATTATGATTACGGCTCTTATAAGATGGAACCGAAATATGTCAATATTTGTTTTTAATTGTTCGTTACACCTATGAAGTAAAATAAAATTATTGATTGAAATATTCATTTCTATTAGTGAATTCTTGCTTTTTCATAAAGAAAGAATAAATTTATTTCTGAAAAAATTCTAGATATTGCTTATATCACTGGTAATCAAAATCTTTTTTGCCAAATGTATTTATTCATCAATCAAGTTTTTTTATTATTAAGTCTGATTAAACCTGAAGTAAAAATTCCTTATTTTATGATTTTGATGTGAATTAGTCTCTTTATATAGCACACTCAACTATACAGTTATTGATTATTTACTTAATCATTGCTTTTATTGTTTTAATCATTTAAAGAAATTATCTAAATTTTTATTAATTCATTACTTTTCTTAATTATTTTACTCTATTGTAAGCATTCATTATAATTTTGATTGCTTTATTAATTACATTCAAATTACTTTTTAAAAAATGTAAATAAAGCAATGACCAGGAATCTGCAAAATTCTAAAATCTGCACAACCCTAGGTTTCAAGCAGTGCGAATTTGAGGGAATGTACATGTTCATAAAATGGAGATGTTCCTTTATATCTTGTGACTTTAAAAATCTAGTTGATTAAAAAAACTTTTTATCATTGACAATGATTTTAAAACTTTTAATTTTTAAACTTGTTATTGAGAATGTTGCCATGAAATCCTTTATAATCACCTGGATTGAGGTTATACTGATTGCTTTCTTTGTTCTGCACGCAAAAAGATGCAAGTCTACATTTCAATTTTTGGAGTCATTCACAGAATCTGTGTACTAAGTCAGAAAAATAGAGTTCAATATCCTGTTTGCAGGATACCCAGGTGCAATAGGTGCAAGTCATCTAAAATAGTATCAAAAGGCTGTTTTAGCCTCTTGCCAAAATTTTCAAACACCTTGTTGTACCTTGGGACATACTACAAAATTTAAGCAATATTCATATATTCAAACTAATTTTTTGTCAACAAATAGAACTTTATTTTTTTTTTATTTTTTTATAGAAACACACAAAGAGTAAAATTTTAAAGCTAAAGAATAATTTCTAAATACAATAAAATAGCAAAAATTCTGATTAATATTATATGTTGAAAAATCAACTTCGAAAATCAGTTGTATAATTTGTCATTCAGTCACACCAGTGGAAATTGGATGTGGAAGTGTGTGTTGGGAGCGGAGCCCCCTAATATTTTATATAATTCTAATTTGGTGTTGTGAAAAAGATATTCATTGTTGCATACTTCATCATTCCAAATACATAGACTTAAATATGAAAAGATTATTCAACAAAACACAATTTATTATAAAACGTGTATTCATTTAAATTTCATAACTGTTAAATAATTGTTTAAAAAATAAATAATTATTAAATTGTATATTTGAAAGTAATTATTAAAATCAATAGTCGTTATCATAGTAAGTCCCTTTTTCAATATCCATATTTTTTATTCATTCACCCTGTAAGCATCAGTGTAGGGGGGCCCCCATAAGTATCTCCCAGACCCCCAAATTTGTAAATCGGTCCCTGTGCATACATAAATACAATAGAATGCCGTTAAACTGTAATTCGTAACTGCAAAAGATTTCTGAATGTAAACAAATTAAATTCTTGAAAAATGTTTCAATAATGACAAAATTTTAACAATTGAATTTTTTTTTCACAAAATTTAAAATTTTCCTTATTTTTTTTTTTATTTAATATTATAACGTATCACATTCTTCTTTAAAATATAAAATACTAATTTGTACAATTAATTTAATTTTGTTTATATTTATTAATGCAGTATACATGGAAAATATAATTTGACCTCTTACTGAAAAAATACTTACTTTTACTGAAAGAAAATGTTTTTCTTAGGATATATTTAACCATTTATTATTTTGTTTATTAAATGGTAGTTATAAGGTAGCAAAAATCACAAAAGAGATACAGTAGATTCCCTCAAATCCACACAGCTTGGGACCAGAGGTTGTGTGAATTTTAGAATTTTGCATATTTCTGGTCATTGCTTTATTTACATTTTTTAAACAGCAATTCGAATGCAATAAATAATGCAATTGAAAGCTTACAGTATAATAAGTTATTAAAATAAGTAATGAACTAAAATAATAAAAAATTCGGTAATTTTTAAAATGTTAAAATAAAAGGTCACATGTTATTAATCAACAATGTATGATTAAATATTCATAATGTATTTTTCTTAAATTATTAATTGAAACTTGCCTCGTAAAGATACATTATTAATTCACAACAGTTTTATGTCAGTTTTCGACAGATTTAATGACCAAAAAAAAAAAGCTTGATTAATACATAAATACAGTGAAACCTCCAAATAAGGGACACCCATGGGACTGGAACTTTTGTACCTTAAATAGAGGTGTCCCTTTTTCAGAGTTTTTACATTTTTTAAATTAATCATTCAGAAAAACATAAAAAATAACAAAATATTAAAGTTGAAGTTTAAATGTACCCGAAGGTTATAAATTACATTTATTTGGCAAAAAAATAATAGAGAATTATTTAATTTTTCATTTGATTATTTAATTAGTAAATGATTTGTAGTTATTGATTTGTATTTTTTATGTAAATGTTTGTGTAAATGCAAAAAGTACAATTTAACATTTAAAAGAATCTTAGTTGTGAAGTAATCAAACTTCAATTTTCCTACTACTAAACTTTTCAGATATTTATTTACCATACTTATAACTTTTAGCCCTTCATTATAAACAGTATTTGCGAAAAACATATTTAACCGCTTTGCGTATTTTAAAGCATCTGTTAAGTTCTTTATTTCACAATTTTCCTTTTTTTTTCATTTTTTTTTCACTTCCAGAGTCACATTTTTCAGCATTATTTTTTTCATTATAGATTGGGATGTGGCAGAACAGACAACCACCTCATCAAGTTCATGACGGAAATTCGAAAATTAATTAAAACTCGCTATGCATATTAATCGGTCTGCCAAATCATATCTTGGTGGAAAACACTTAAATTTAGAGGTTGACTCATGGGTTTACCATTATGTTTTCTTGCATGCATATCAATGAAAATATGGAGGACTGGGTGCAGGATATTCCTAGTAAACCTATGAATCAATGGCTAAAATCGGGCTTATATGTGTTTTCCATTAAGATATGACCTGCAGATCAAATGTATTTTAATATGCAAATCGATTTTTAACTATTTTTAGAATTTCAGCCATGAACTCGAAGTGATTGTCTGCACTGCCACCTCCTGCTCTAATAGGGATAAATGCACCTCTATATTTCCATCCGAATTGTGGATAGATAAATGCTCCAATTGTGTTGCATACCTCTGTACCAACATGACTGCCTGTCTGGTAAAGTCACATAATTATGCATTTTCATTTTCATCACAGACTATATCATTATCTTAAATACAAAAACCAACCCCTCTAACCTTTTGCACTTGTAAGTGCAAAAGCATTTTTCTTTGCAAAATTTGTTTTTTATCATACCTGTAACAAAAGAAAATGAAATTTGCGTTCCTCAATGTTCAATTAGAGCCTTTTTTCAAATTTTGTACTTGATGAAAACTTTTTTAAAAAAGTAGTGTCAATTGGATAAAAATTGTGTAAAAAACGGCTAAGTCGAAAGGGTAAATCTCATTTTCAAATGTCCCTTAAATTGAGTGTCCCTTATTCAGAGGTAAATACATTACACTTCCTATACCAAGGGTCTGGGACTGGAACTTTTGTCCCTTAAATAGAGGTATCCCTTATTCGGAGTGTCCCTTATTTGGAGGTTTCACTGTATATTTGTTAAGAAGATTGTGATTGTCATCAATATCTTGAATATTTTGAGAAATAAATTTATTCTTTCTTCGTGAAAAAAAAAAAAAAGAATACAGTAATATTAACAAAAGTTACAAATTAAAATACAGTAGACTCCCTCAAATTCGCACTCCTAAAATCCGCACATATTTTACGGATGTAAACAATGAAACATTCATTTCAGATGTAGGTGCAAAAATTCATTTCTTCAGTTTTTTTATATCAATTTCATACATTTTTTAATTTATAATTTTTTTTAAGATTATTGAATTCATGTTTTTTTCATGAAGAAAGAATAATTTATTTCTGAAAAAATAAAGATATTGCTAATATCATTGGTAATCACAATCTTACCAAATATATTTATGTATTAATCAAACTTTTTTAGTTATTAAGTTTGGCTAAACCTGAAATAAAGTTTCATTATTTTATGATCCTGATGTGAATTAGTAATGTACCTTTATGAGGCAAGTTTCGTTGAATAATTTAGGAAAAACACATTTCCTCTTTTATAATGAATATTTAATTGTACATTATTGATTATTAACTTGACCTTTCCTTTTAGTATTTTAATCATTTTAAAAAATATCTAAATTATTATTATTTTAGTTTATTACTTATTTCAATATTTTAGTGTATTGTATGCATTCATTATACTTTTGATTTCATTATTAATTACATTCAAATTATTTTTAAAATAATGTAAACAAAGCAATGACCAGAAATTCACAAAATTCTAAAATCTGCAAAACCTCTGGTTCCAAGCTGTGCAGATTTGAGGGAGTCTACTGTATGTAAGAAATTGATATAAAAATAAAATTTTGTTCCTATATCTGAACTGAATGTTTCATTGTTTACATCTGTAAATTATGTGCGAATTTTTAGAGAGTTGTGGTTTTGAGGGAGACTACTGTATTACATTTAAACTCTGATTAAGGGTGTATATGTTAGAATATGAGAAAAAACAAACTTCTACGTCTATTGCTGATTTTCTATAATAGATGGTGCTACCACACATACATCAAAGTAGTACAGTAGAACTTCAATCCATCGTTTATCAAAACTAACTTCAAGATATGAAAAAACATAATATTTACGCCTTACTAATACATGCAATGTATACAGCGTACTGTGTATTTTAATCTTTTTAAAAATTATCTAAATTTTTATTATTTTAGTTTATTGTAAGCATTCATTATAATTTAGATTGCCTTATAAATTACATTCAAATTACTTTTTAAAAAATGTAAACAAAGCAATGACCAGAAATCCGCACAACCTCTGGTCCCAAGGTGTGGAAATTTGAGGGAGTCTACTGTACTAATTTGTTGCGTACCTAACTGTAAAAAAAAATAAAAATAAAAAAAATAAATAAAAATCGAAGTTATAGAAAATTAATAATTTTGTTTGGCTTTTCGTTCTTTTTATTTATTTATTTGAAAAATAAATTTTTAAAATGTGCAGCAATTTTCTGGTCATTTTCAGTCGCAACATCTTGATCAATGGAAACATAATTGCATCCTCTTCTTTAAGGGTGTTCTTAAATCAAAAAGGGCCAACTTTGTGGCATAAGTTTTAGTTTATTTTTGTTCGGAAATGCATTAAACTAGCAGGTGTTGTTGTTCAGAAACTGTCTAATTTCACTCATTTTTCAGTTTTTTCGTAATCGCAGTAGATCTTTCAGGAGAAGACTTCAAAATGGACATTTTTAAACCACATTTCCCGACGAAAGCAGAAAAAACAGTCAAAAAGCAGGAGAAAAACAGGTGGTCACATGATCAAAATTGCTTCTAACTCGATAGGTAGTTTAATAATCATAAAATGGAAAATTAAGTTCAATTCCGAATTGCTTCCATAGTCAAGCCTCCCACTTTTCTATCTTTCCGTTTTAAAAAATGGATTTGTGAATGTGTCAAAATGTTTTGCACTTGTTGAGCTTAAACAACCACTCTTCATGTGCGTTATTGTCAATATCATCAACACAAATGAGTTATTTTACAATAAAAGAAGTAATAGATATGTGACACTGATTCGCTTGATTTTCAATTTTATTTCAGTGAGGAGAAAAATATTACAACAATGACTTTTTGAACAATGATGCAACTTATTTTAAAAATTAATAAAACTGAAATCGGAAAAATTTCCGAATTTTAGAGATTTCTGGAATTTGGATGTCCGGATTTTCGAGGTTCAACTGTACTTGGTTATACTGTTGACCAATTTTGCCAAATTATATAAACTATCAAATTACATACTGACATAATTTTTATTTTGAATAACAAATGATTATAATAATTAGTAGAATATTAATAAAAATACAAAAAAAATGTTAAAATAAAAATCACTTAATGACGATTTAAACACGTATATCGTATTTAATGGCATTGAATGTGACACTCATGATCATCTATTATTGGTATTTATTCTTATAGTTTGACGATAGTTTTTTGTTCAACGGGATAACCAAGTAGTACCTTTTTAACATTATTTAAGTATAATTTGTGCAGAGACAGTAGAAATAAAATGATTAATGTTGGGAAACGATAGATCGGGGTTTCACTGTAATTGTATTATAAAGAACTTTTTGAAAAGTAATTATGAAATTAATAGTGAAGTGGTTGTTACAAATATGGAAATCTAGATTTTTTTTTCTCTCTTCTTTGTTCTCTTTATGGCATTATTAAGATTAATTATTCTTATTTTGCTTATTTAAGATATTCGCTATTTTTTTTTTTCAAAAATTTCTGATTCTCTTGTTAACTAAAGTTTAATAAAGATTTTTATTCCTTCTGCTATACAAAGTCAATTATATTTAGAAATTTGAAAGAGGTTGAAAGACTTAATTGCATTAGAATTATTTTCCCAGTTTTCTCAAACGCAGTAGGTTCCCTCAAATCCGTACTCCTAAAATCTGAAACTCTCTAAAATCTGCACATAATTTATGGATGTAAATAATGAAACATTCAGTTCAGATGTAGGTGCAAAATTTGACTTTTTTAGTTTTATATGAATTTCATAAATTTTAATAATTTGTAATTTTTGTTAAGGTTATTGAATTCATGTTTTTTCATGAAGAAAAAATAATTTATTTCTGAAAAAAAATCAAGATATTACTGATATCCTTGGTAATCACAATCTTACCAAATATATTTATGTATTAATCAAGCTTTTTTAGTTATTAATCTGGCTAAACCTGAAGTAAAACTTCGTTATTTTATGATTTATAGGTGAATTAGTAATGTACCTTTATAAAGCAAGTTTTATTGAATAATTTAAATACATTTTATTTTTATAATGCATATTTAATCATACAGTATTGTTTATTAACTTGACCTTAGCTATTAATATTTTAATCATTTTAAAAATTATCTAAATTTTTATTATTTTAGTTTATTACTTATTTTAATATTCTATTATAGTGTTAAGCATTCATTATAGTTCTGATTTCATTGTTAATTACATTCAAATTACAGTTTAAAAAATGTAAACAAAGCAATGACCAGAAATCTGCAAAATTCTAAAATCCACAAAACCTTTGATCCCAAGCTGTGTGAATTTGAGGGAGTTACTGTACTACAAACAAATTTTAGTATTCATGGGCTGTCATAGATGGCGACACAAATTGTCTGGTAAGAGAGTTTTTTTAATGTACTGACCATAAAAGTTTTGCTGTCTTGTATAATTTTTTAAGTTTTATTCCAGGGTTGGCCTTTTTGCCAGGACAGTGGCAAAAACTGGAAAAAAACGGCAAAAATGGAAAAAACCTGTTTGTCTTTAATGGGTAATAAAATCTGCATTCTAATAAGGATAATAATGGTATAAACAATTAAATTTAACAGTGTACTATTTAATATTTTAATTTAATTTGCTAATTAATTAATATTAAATAATTTAAATCTTTAAAAAATAGGTGGGATTCACTCTTAAGATTTTAAGAACAAAATAAAAAATTACATACCTAATTTTTTTTTTCTTAAGTCAGGGATATGTTAAGAAAATTTTAGGTCCTTTAAAGGACCCTTCATAAAATAATTCATTTAAAAATAGGATCCTTTACAAAATTCTTTAACCTCAAACAGGACCCTTCATAAAATTATTTGTCTCTGAAATAGACGTTTCACCTTCAAATTGAACTTTTCACAAATTTAATCATTTAAAAATAAAATCTGCCCTGTTAATAAACAATTGAACTCACCAAAAAATATATTACTTTTTTTCTTTATATGTGATAATTTAAAATTTACAAAACTATGTCTAGAATTTTCACAAAAACAAGAAAAACTTCCCAATTTAACAAAAGCAGGACCCTATAAGTAAAGTATTTTATCAGTCATTAATATGTATACATATTTTTTTATTATCAAAAGATTTTGTACAATTTTATAATTTTTGTTTTATGTCATGAGACTTAAGAAATGTAAATATCTAAGTCTTTGGTACTATTTTATAACTATTTATATGATGAAACTAGTTTGTTAAAGATAAAATAAGTAAATTAAATTGAAAATTATACATTGAAAAAACTTTTATGGCTTATTAGGAAACTAGATTTGTTTCTGTCACTTTTACTTTCCTAGAAAGGAACAAAATTTAAATTATTTAGATTTACTTTCAGTAAGTAGCCTGTTGTCACTTTATCTTTTTGTATTATATTCACCCTTCCTCCACCATAGCAGATGCTTGTCATGTATGGCTAAATCTTTTGAAAAATGAAGAGTTAAAACCACATTTTTCAAAACTAAAAAAGATATTTGAACAAGCAATTTTGCCATGTCATCTTGTAGCGTATTTGTTACATCGAAAGTACAGAGATGAACTTCTAAATTATGAACAAAAAGAAAGCTGTAAAGCATGGTTATCTAAAATCAATCCCAATTTTATATCTTATATTATTAATTTTAAGCTCAAAGAAAAACCCTTTCCTAGCTCATATTTTACAGAAGTGATTAATAGTGTCAGTGCATGTAATTGGCGGAGAAGTATTGAATAAGCTTGTGCAATTTCAAAAAACTTCTGTTCATTAGTAGCACACCTTCAGATATGCCAGCAAGTAGTGCTTCAATTGAAAGTTTGTTTTCAAATTTTTCATTTGTGCAAACTAAGATTCAAAATAAGCTATCAACAGATGCTCTTTCAAAACTTGTTTACTCCTATCTCCTATACCATGCTAATACAGCAAAATTTAGGTTGTGAGGAAGATATTGCTGAAAAATTTGAAATTTAATAGTTTTCTGCTTTAAATATAATTTTATATTAAATTAAATTTAGGTTACTATAACTGTTTCTTCGAATTTCTAACATGCATAAACATAAGTGCTTTACTCAGTCTCAACAGTTCTATTATGTAAATTATTAATAATTGTATAAACATGAATAAAGAAGTTTCTATTCATTTATATAAAATTGGAATTTATTTCATTTATAATCTTGTTACAAAAGTTAGTATTCTTTCATAAAGTGTATAATTATACTTATTTAACTTAAAAGTTAAAATAAATTTAGAATAATATTGATTCTTCAATTAAGTATTCAGTTTATTTTTTCTTTCGTGAAATATTTTTTCTCTTTCTGGGGAAAAAATTAAATGGACAGTCTATTTTTGCCACCTTTTTGGCAAAAACCTATTTTTTCCGGGATGGTTTATACCAGGTTTTTTCCACCTTCGGCAAAAACTCGCCAACCCTGAGTATTTTGTTTTCTATGTAATTTGATTTTTTGGAAACTAGGCGAACCGAGAGCGAACGAAACTGCAACGGAACATTCAGGTTTTTACTGAATTCGTAAAAATTTTCACACATTTTATTTTCTAAAAAAAGAATTTTATCCATACGAATGTTCCAAAAATTTTTAAAGTAATGTAAATCAGGTTTATTGAAAGGCTCTAAAAAGATTGTGCTAAAATATGGGCATCTAGTTACTTTTAGCCGGGATGTAATTTGTGTTTGTCGGTGTATTTGAACGGGTTAAATCTCATTTATTTTTTTTTAAACAAATTGCAACATAAATTATGAGAATGTTTTAGCTATAAGAAAATATTTTCGATTTGTCAGGACGTATATAGAATTGCGCACTGCAAAGGCGAAACCACAATGAAACGATCTGGTTTTCATTGATTTCCTCAAATTTTTCACACTTTTTATTTTGTAAAAACTATTTCTACTCCTCCGAACATTTAAAAAAATTTTAAGAAGGGGTAAATTTGACCTATTTAGATGCTTTTAAAAGTTTGGGCTGAAATATGTACGCTTAGATACTTTTAGCGTAGAAAAAATATTCTATTTGTTAGTCCTAAAGTGCCTCCTTTTGCCAATGTATTTGAAAGGATTAAATCTTATATTTTAAAAACCGATTGCATCATAGATTATAAAAATGTTTTTAAGCTTAAAGAATATGTTTTTTGTTTACCGGTACCTATAGGATTGTGTTTTGCTAAGTCAAAACCGCAATGAAAACGATCTGTTTTTTATTGATTTCATCAAATTTTTCGCACATTTTATTTTGTAAAAAATATTTCTATCCGTCTGAACGTGTTGAATTTTTTGTAGGGAGTATAAATTTGGTCTATTGAGAAGATTTTAAAAGATTGATTTGAAATATGCACGTTAAAATAATTTTAGCATGGAAAAAATACCCTCTCTGCGAGTCAAAAATGACCTTCTTTTGCCAGTGTATTTGAAAGGGTTAAAATCCAAATAATTTAAAACCAATTACTCCATCAGTCAGAAGAAAGTTTCAACTTTAATATCTTCTTTTTGGTTGTTTATATCTTAAAAATTACGCCCTGGAGTGGCATTGACAAAAGGGAGAAAAATAGTTCTGGAAAAAACGACCATTTTTGAATATTTGTTTTCAAAGGGTTAACTTTAACATTTTTTCGAATTGATTATTGCATTTGAGACCTAAAAATATGATCTTTCGAAATATGTGTCTTAAGTTTAACTACGTTGAGCAGTTTGGTTGATTTGGATTTAAACAAAATGATCCAAAAACAGAAATAAACAGGGAAAAAGGTTCTTCCTCCGAATTAAATGCGTAATTGAGTTTCTGCGCATGTGCAAACGTTTTCGTTCCCAGAACATTTAAAAAATGACTTTTTGATGAGAGTGAGTTCTGCTTCATAGTTAATATCTATGAAACTAATCAAAAAATTAAAATTCTGAGCCTCAGGTGCATCAGGAGAGGTATTGGGCTACTCACAAAAAAATTTTGAGCTTTGTACATGCTGTAGATTTTGCTAGCCATCGCAGACACACACACACAGACAGAGCGTTTTGTTCTTTTATTAGTATAGATTGACATTAGGAATCATATGAAATTCATGCATTTTTCCTATTTAAAAAATATATTTTTTGCAGTCCATTTACAGAAAAAATACATCTAAGTATCGAAAAATTCTTTGGTATTATTTTTCCTTGGACTTTTTACTAAAAAAAGATATGTAATATATCAGTGTCTTAATAAGAAAAAAATGGCCTTTGATGTCCTACTTTTCATGGAATTGCCCTAATCCATCTTACAAGCATGGAAATTAAGCGGTAGGAAAAGTTTTCAGCCAAACTTTTCTCAAAAGTGCCTAAAATACCAATGTACTTAAAGGAACTACTTTTTTTCAATCATTTATCTGATTAAAAAAACACTATAAAAGATAGAATCTGTGAAGAGATTTCTTTCTGCACCTTCTCTATCTTCCAATTCAAGATTACGCATCTTCTGTGTTATATGTTAGGCCGTGGATCATTTCTATGTTGATGAAACCCTATGTTGGTGAATCATGGCAAGAGAAAAATATTCAAAATTTTTCAAACTAAATTTCTTTATTTAAACTATGTTAATTAAATAAACTATTTTATAAAAACTTGTTAAAAGTGAACTAAAATGAGCACAGCTCATATCCGCTTCTAAGGCACACAAACACAAAAACTTTCTTAAAAACACTCATCTCCATCCAACTCTGGTAAAAACCAATTCTCATTAAGTGCTATTCCATTGATGCTACCATCACTACAGCCATGCTAGTGCTACACTATCTCACCAACGGCTTGGCCTTTAAATACTATCAAAAATGGAAACAGTCAAAGTCAAAGTCAACTTGATTAATTACAGTTACAGTCAGACACAAAAATTATGCAAAAACTAAAGCCAGTTTAACTGGACACATCCACTTACCATGTCAAAGCTACAGTTAATTATATACAAGTCCAGCATTGCAGAGTTTCTAAACCAGCAGTGGCAACAATCATTTGTTTACATTTGACCAACCTGTCACACCACAGTGTGTTGCAGGCAACACTTACAATTACATTTGCTTTAATAAACATATTGCATAATTTATCTTAAGGAAACTTTAGCTGCTATGCTTTAAATCTTTTATTCAAAACAGTTTACGAAACTTCATTAAATTTATAAAAGCACTTTGAAAATAAATAGCATGTTTTAAGTAAACAAACATCTTTTAAAAACATGCATGCTAATTGGTTATGGAGAGAACTGGGAAAACTAATTGGGATAAAATATTTTTTCTACTTTATTATATTTGCATTTACTCTACTTTATAATTATAATGAAAAATGGTTAGAAAATTTTTAATTAAACATAACATTGTACGTAAACACTTAGGGAATGTTAAACATTACATTTTTACTCTTTATTCAAGGTGTTTAAACTGTTTATGGCAAAGTGGCAAGAAAATCTAAGACAGTTCACAACTGTTTCAAACACGCTGGTTTCATCCAAGTTCATCAGATCTCGAGTACAGTCAAAGATCGATAATCCATGCACCCATAATCCACAATTTTTTATAATTCGCATCACTTTACGAATCGAAACAGAGAAATAAACAGTTAAGAAAATGTAAAAATTTGTTATTCAAAAATGATTTTTTAAAACAAATAATAAAATAATTGAAAAAAATCATAATAAAACATCTACTTTTTTTATATTAACAGTAAAAAGCAAACTGTACTATGGATTATGTATGTGATTATTTTTATTTAAGTGAAATCGATTTTTATAATAACTTTAAAAAGGCATTTTTTTTGAGATAACCTATTAAATTATTAGATTTCTTATTTTTGTTTTCATATTATACGGATTATAGAATAAAAATGCTGTCTAGGAATAATAAAGGGCACATAATCCACAATATTCCATAATCCGCATATCCTTTGGCCTCAGCTTGTGCGGATTATTTGAACTTTGACTGTAATTGTAATGAGGAAGACATCTCTCTTCCAATATTGCTTAAAGAGTTGTTAGATCGTGAAATAAAAGTAATGGGTGATGTTCAGATGTACATTGATTTTCATATGGATATCATCACATCACTAGATGCAATGATTTCTGGGCATCTAGGGATACACAAATCTTAATTCATCAGTATTTTATGTTACTATAGAAAAGAAAGTCATCAGAAATTTGATTCTTATTCTTTTCAATTTCGTTTTGTGTTGAGAATATTCCAGTAAAAATACTTGAAATTTTGGTAACTTTTTAATTTTTTTTTTAACACAGGACTTTTCACAAAACATAAATCTTCACACAAATTTTGCAAAATATTAATTATATATACTTCTGGTTTCATATTTAAACCAGTGATCCGAGAAATCTTCTAACAAATTCTTTCATCTTCTATGAGAGAAGGAATTTAAATAGCAAATTAATAACCGGGCCAACTTTGGGCGAAGTTAAATAGAAATGTATTTTTAAAAAAATGTGAAACAAGAGCAATGCTCTTGACACCTCTAAATCCAAGATCCAACTAAAAGAACATAGTTTGACTTTGGAAGACAGCATAGAAATTCCTAGTGCTGCCATCTGTTATTAAAAGGAACAACTAATAATAAAATTTTAGGTACTACTCTATTATCCCATCGACCAATTTTGCCAAATTATACAAATCGCCAAATTATACATGTTGACATCTATATATTTAAAATGCTAAGCATTTCCTTTCGACAGTCCGTGAGAGCAAACTACGGCATCAAATCACACCATTCTTTTTTTAAACGAAAGGTATTTGGACACAGATTTGTCATCGTACATTTGTTTGTTCAAAAATTTTATTAATTAGCCACAATTTTCAATTAAAATTTCATGTATGAGCGTGCGTAGTACATAAGTACAAGTCTGCCTTTGGAGTGACAAACTGCACATGCGTAGAGATCCTCGCTCAGTTGAACTATCATTTCACAGCTAGAAGTTTAGTTTTAAATGCATCTGCATCGCAAATACTCGATCTTATTGTAAACAAGCTCTTCTTTTTATCACAATGTTATTATTTGTCTCTTTCAGTGTTATTAACAATTCAAAAATATGGTTTATTTTGGGAGGTGTCGCACTACACATAGAAGATAAACTGAATGATCTGAGGCTAAAAGTTACGACTGGTAAAACTTCTTATAAATTGCCGTTACACACGAAGATTGGAAATGTTAGCTTTTAAGTTGTAGCTGATATCAATATATCAAAATAATAATAAGTTATCATAAACATTAAAACACAAAACAGTTTCTGTAAAATCAAAATCCAAATTCCAGACAATTGCATATGCGTCAACTGGTTCTACAACTTCTCCATTATAGAAGAATACTCACACTGTGTTCTGTTAGCGTAGTGGGGTAATGCAGCTGTTTTAAGCCTTGACCTTTTTTGTAGAGGATGCAGGTTCGAATCCAAGCCCGGCAAAATGACGTGTGTTGAATTTTTGTTGATAATTCATTTCAATAATAACATATTTTATTAATAAGAAAAGTTTTAGGATTTTTATTATTATTATCATTTGAATGCTTTATAATTGAACAAAATTTAACACTGAACAATATCTTGAAAAAATTGTTATTTTATATTTAAAATACTTAACCTAAAATATTTTACATGCAATTGTCAATTACATAAATTGAACTGATCTACAGTTTTCGTTACATTTTTTTCTACCACTATCAAGAATATAAATGTCTGTGAGAAAGAAAAATTTGTCATTCATTATTAAAAAAGAAAAAAAGGGAAAGAAATAAAAATATTAGTATAACAGCTACAAAATAAATTACATTGATACCCATGATTTAATATTTGAAAAGATGTATAAAAATGTATAAGAAAATTCAAGTAATAAAAAAATTATAAATAGTTAGCTGCATCAATTTTCAAATTTAAGATTTTAGAGAATGAGACAGATAAAAATAAAAGTCATGGCAGCTTTGAATGGTCGCGTAAATATTGCTACTCGAGAGGAGGGGGTGGGGGCAGAAAGAAAATAGGCCATAGTAGGCAAAAATAAATACCTTACACAGTATTTTTAGTTAAATTTCTGATAAAATACAAACATAATTAGTTGTAAATTATAAACATAAAACTATTTTACTTCATCAAATAGATTAGACCATCTACCGTCTTAAAAAAAAAAAAAATAGAAATCACTTATGTAATATAGTAATTCATTACAATTTGAATAGACAAATTTAAAAGTAACTAATTAAAAATTCAAGAATTTTTCTGATGAAACATTCAAAATATTTACCGTCAAATCTTGACGGGCATTATCTAGTAATTTTTATTTTAAATAATGAAAAAATAAATAATTAGTAGAATATTAATAAAAAGTCAAAATAAAAATCACTTAATGCCATTTTAAACACATGAATCGTGTTTAATGTCATTGAATGTGACATTCACGATCCTCCATTATTGGCATTTAATCTTATAGTTTGGCAATCATTTTTTGGTCGACGGGATAACCTAGTAGTACCAAATTTTATTCCAATCAAATTGGTTTCCCTGAACATTTTGATTTTTATTTTGTTCAAAATAATCTTTTGTTGCTTAAAAATGTAAAAACAGTTGTGAATGTAAAGTTATTCAAAATACAGCTTTTTATAAACATATTTTTCTCCAATTTCGGTTACCATGACACTCTGCTTATGACGACACGTTTTTCTGGTCCTGGGAACATTGGGATAACAAGGTTCGACTGTATCGCCAAATCGTGTGATACTTTTGTCTTTTCACGCCAAATATTCAAAAGTATTTTATTTTTTTATGTATTTTCTTCTTTAATTCCGCTGCTAATTTTCATTGATCCTTATATTACATATGCATACATAAGTACATATTAGATACCCGTATAAATAAATGCCATATACCTATGTATATTTTGCATAAGCATTTGAACGTCATGAAGTTATTTAAAGGGAACTTAAAAGGGAAAGGAAATTTCTATAAAGGGGTACTACTCTGTTATCCCGTCGATCAATTTCACCAAACTAATAGCCGAATTATACATATTGACATAATTTTTATTTCAAATAATGAAAAAAAAAACCCCAAAAAATTTGTAGAATATTAAAAAAATACAAATAAAAAGTCGAAATAAAAATCACTTAATGACGTTTTAAACACGTTTATCATATTTAATGCCATTTAATTGACATTGACGATCTTCCATGATTGGCATTTAATCTTATAATTTGGAGATAGTATTTTGGTCGATGGGATAACAGAGTAGTACCCTATAAGGTTTCTTTTTGGAACAGAATATTTTATTGATACCACACTTTTAGTTATGAAAAAAATCAATTTGAAGTGCATGTACTTAGCATGGAGAATTTTTAAAAAAAGCAGGAGAGGGTAGTTAAAATTTTAAACAGTCAAGCCATTCAAAATAATATCTATTTTGAAGCATTAATCTCTTTAAATCTCTAATACAAGCTTTCATCGGATATTTGGATTTATATCTTTTAGCAGACTGCCTCAAAACTTTTGTTTTTGAATCTCTAGATTTATTGTTGCTTTTTTTTTAATAATTACTAAGCTACTGAAAAGAAAATAACCATCAGATATACAGTTTTATTTTACTGTATGAATAACTGTTAAAATGAGTCTAAAGTCAAAGAATTTTTTTCTGTTGTGTATATTGAAAAAAAAAATCTACCTTTTCCCTTATTTTCGACTTTCATGCTTGCCGTAGTGAGAGGGGTGAATAACAGTACTAACAAGGAAGGTCTCCATACGAGCATACTCTGAAAAATCTGAAAAAATTACAAAATGTTCTTCTCATGAGGATATATACGTTTATAAAAAAAATTTGGCAGAACACCCTTCCCCTATCTGTAAAAAAATAATAAAAATTTCGTTATTTGGCGATTTATCTTCGGTTGGCGATGAAAAGCAATTTCAAAAAGTGTTTGCTTTTTGTCAAATGCATTTTAAAGGAAAAAGTTTCATGTTCAGCATGTTTAGATAAATTAAATATTTTTGTTTTTGTCAATTTTAGTTTGTTCTAAGTATAATTTCGTTATATTGATGTTTATATGTATTTAATTCAAATTTAATCATCAAAATTTGAGATTTGAAATGAAATTCAAATTTTAATTAATTAAAATTGTTTCAAGTTCAAAGCCCATTTGAGCATTGTCAATTCGATTCTGTTGCTATGGAAACATTTAGCTTTTATTTTTGAATATGCTTAAATGTATGAAAATGATTTTACTGAATAAGAATTTTTTATATATGAAAATACTTTTTCCAGAGGTAAATTAAATAACTACAGCAACAAATAATATATACATATGCAATTTAATATACATATATATGTATAAAATATATTAAACGCTCTCATTGTTTATGTTTAAATTCATCAAACACCATTTACAGGGATTCTAAAAATCCAAGTTTTCAGTTGCATTAAATTCGTTTTATTAAATTTGTTGCATTAAATTCGTTTGTTTTTGGCGGGGAAAAGTGCCGCTCACCAAATCGTGTGACACTTTTGTCTATTCACACCAAATATTTGAAAGTATTTTATTTTTTTATGTGTTTTCTTCTGGAATTCCGCCGCTAATTTTTATTGATCCTTTATTACATACATGAGAAGCTTAATTAGTATTTTTTACAAAAAAAATCTGAGTATGCCCAGTTCGGAGACCTTCCTTGTTAGTCAAGTGCCAGACTTCTCCCACCCCTAAAGATGATAACATTGTGTATGGTACAGCCCCCATCACATAAACTCTAGAAAGATGTTGACAGAACAGGTTCGATATCTCTACTTATATAATGTATATCTGTAATTATGCTTGAGTTAAGGGGGCTGTTCACTCGGCTTGTGAATTCCCTTCCGCAATGTAAAGTCATTTGATGCATTTGTATATTTAAAATAGCTCTTCAGAAAATTAATTTTTTCAACTTCTGTTTTTTGCAGACACTTCTTAGTAGTAGTAGAATTGATAAAGAAAAAAAAAATTACTGCCATGTGATTTTAATGGTACACAGTCATTATCATTGACTCAGTACATAAAAATCTATTAAGTCCTTTAACCTATTGGCGATTCAAGCATTCGAATATGCCATCTGGTGGAGAAAAGATGTAACTTCTCCATTCAGAATAACTTCGTGTAAGCTCATTGCATTACATGCGTTTTAAATTTGTTCAGAATAATTATTCTTTTGCACAATTTCAGATTTCCTGTGACATTTGTTTTCTGTCTTATATGACGAAGTAAATGTTATACGAATTTGAATATATAAAACTCTTAAAAATACATTTATAATAAAGAATTGTTTCAATGGGATTTTAACATTAGTTAAAGGGCAATTAAAGGGACAGTTATCCTCTATCGAAGGCTGTTAGCAGCGCCTCTATAGACCGTTTTAGTTCCCAATAGTGTGCCCCCTCCCCTCCGCCGTCTCTCCAACTAGTATATAAATCAAACTTCCTTTGCAGTTACTCAAAATTTTCAGAATAATAAAATGTAAAATTATAATTGCTAAAATAAAGTATATAGTACATAAACAAAATCTCTAAAATTATTAATTATGTATTTTATTTCCGATCATTTATTTTGACTGACTGAAAGGATTTTAAATGCAATGTTTTTTATGTTTATTTTTTCAAATAAAATAAAATTTTGCAGTTTGAGCTTGGATTCGTTTTTTTCAGGGAAAAGAAAATTTATGTTTATCTGTCAAATAGAGGGGGGGGGGGGTTCTACTACTAGTTCTACAGACCCATAATTTTTTTCAATTAGTAGTCTGATTGAACTTTTGGTAGTCTAGGACCAGCGAACACCAAGGATTTCGAACACTGCTTCTTAAAAGATGTCCCTGTTTTTCTTAACTGTCAAACTGTTTCTAAAGTATGTATTTAATTTTGTAGTAAGTGTTAATTTTACTTTTGTCTGCTTTAAACATTTAAATATTAAGCTAAGCCTAGATTTTAGAAATAGTTTGAGAACTAAAAAATAAAGAAAACATCTTTTAAGTAGAGAACACAGACAAAAAAAAAAAAAAAAAGAAGTTAAGTATATTAATCTCTCCAGGCGATAGTCTAAGTATATGAGTGCATCCAGCATCCATAGATTTAACATTGCAGAAGAGAATTGCAGAGCTGCACGACCAGCTCCCAATGAAATTAAAATTTACAAACTGGCTTCTGAATTGGCCGTAAAATCTAATGCAGTTTATTAAAAAATGTCTTGCTTAATATTTTTTAATTTCTGTTTTTTAGGATTCAATGGTAGATAAAACTGTTTCTGCTGAAGTTCAGTAAGTCATTTCCTTGGTTGAAAATGGCAAAAATCTCTTCATAGTGAAACATCAGAAAAAATTTCTGTTATTGTCCAAAACAAAACTTTTTAACTTAAGAAGATGTCATCGATTTCAGAAGAAAATTCTTCCTCCAGTCAACAGCACTTTGTTCCTGAAAATCAGGATAAGGGAAAGCATTCCTCAGTTGATACAGGAAAAAAACCTTTCATTTGTGGAGTATGTTCCAAAGTATTTTCCAGGAACAGTAATCTAAGAGCCCATTGCTTGAAGCATACAGGTGAAAAAGCTTTCGTTTGTGGAACGTGTTCTAAAGGATTTTATCATAAACATCATCTAAGAACCCATCTCTTGACGCATACAGGAGAAAAACCCTTTGTTTGTGAATCATGTTCTAGAAGATTTTCTCGCAGTCATAATCTAAGAGCCCATCGCTTGAGAAAGCATCCAGGAGAAAAACTTTTTGTTTGTGAAGTATGTTCCAAAACATTTACTGAGAATAGCAGTCTAAGAAAACATCTCTTTATTCATACAGAGAAAAAACCTTCTGCTTGTGAATTTTGTTCCAAAACATTCACTAAAAATAGTCATCTAACAAGGCATCTTCTGACTCACACTGGTAAAAAAAAAACTTTTGCTTGTGAATTTTGTTCCAAAACATTCACTCAAAATAGTTATCTAACAAGGCATCTTCTGACACACATTGGTAAAAAAAAAACTTTTGTTTGTGAAATATGTTCCAAAGAATTTTTTCATAAGAGTAAGCTAATAAGCCATCTCTTGATACATACTGGTAAAAAAACTTTCATTTGTGAAGTTTGCTCCAAGGGATTTTCTTGCAAAAGTAATCTAAGAAGCCATCTCTTGACTCACACGGGAGAAAAAACTGTCATTTGTGAAGTATGCTCCAAGCGATTTTCTCGGAATAGTGATTTAAAAAAACATCTCTTGATTCATACGGGAGAAAAACCTTTTGTTTGTGAAATATGTTCCAAAGGATTTTCTCAAAATGGTGATCTACGAAGACATCTCTTGACACATACTGGAGAGAAACCTTTTGCTTGCGAAGTGTGTTCCAAACGATTTGCTCGGAATAGTGATCTGAACAGACATCTCTTGACTCATACTGGAGACAAACCCTATGTTTGTGAAACATGTTCCAAGAGGTTTTCTGATAAATATGTTCTACAAAGACATCTCTTGACTCATTCAGGCGAAAAACCTTTTGTTTGTGAAAAATGCTCCAAAGGATTTTCTGATAAAAGAAATCTGAGAAAACATTTCGCGACTCATACTGTAGAGTAACTTTTTTATTTGTGAAATATGTTACAAGGGATTTTCTCAGAACAGTACTTATTATTCATTTCCATGAAAATATCACTTAATTTGGATAATTTGATGCAAAAAACCATTTACATAAATATGTACTACTAGGTTATCCCATCAACCAAAAAATTATTGCCAAACTATAAGATTAAATGTCAATAATGGATGATCGTGAATGTCACATCATCATCCAATGACATTAAATACGATTCATGTGTTTAAAATGTCATTAAGTGATTTTTATTTCGTTTTTTTATTTAAATTTTTATTAATATTCTAGCAATTTTGTTATTTAATTATTTAAAATAAAACTTATGTCAATATGCATAGTTTGGCTATTAGTTTGGCGATTTGTTTAATTTGGCGAAATTGGTGGACAGGATAACCGAGTAGTACCCATAAATATTATATACAATTTTGAATAACGTGACACAAAAGATAAATCAATTTATTGAAATAAATGCCTTTCAAAAGCATAGTATAGATCCAATTAAAATTATATATTTAACAACGAATTGGGAAATTAAAAGTATTTTTTATATGTGTGAATAGATAATAGTAATAATTTGAATTTCAAAACAAACTTTTAAAGCCACATAAAGGCGTCACTTAAATTTTATATCATTATACAGTAGACTCCCTCAAATCCGCACAGCTTGGGACCAGAGGTTTTGCAGATTTTTGGTCATTGCTTTGTTTAAATTTTTTAAACTGTAATTTGAGTGCAATTGATAATGCAATCGGAACTATAATGAGTGCTTACAATATAATAAAATATTAAAATAAGTAATAAACTAAAATAATAAAAAATTGGATAATTTTTAAAATGATTAAAATACTAATAGCAAAAGTCACGTTAATAATCGATAGTGTATGATTAAATATTCATTATAAAGATTAAATATATTTTTCCAAAATTATTCAGCAAAATTTGCCTCATAAAAGTACATTACTAAATCACATCAAAATCTTAAAATAAAGATTTTTTTTTTCAAGTTAAACCAGGCTTAATAACCAAAAAACCTTGATCAATGCATAAATATGTTTGGTAAGAGGATTGTAATTGCCAGTGATATTAGCAATATCTTAAATTTTTTTCCAGAAAAAATTATTCTTCCATTGTGAAAAAAAACATGAATAGAGTATTATTAAGAAAATTACAAATTGATAAATACCTGGAATTGATACAAAACTAAAAAAAAGAAATTTTGTCCCAATATCTGAACTGAAAGTTTATTGTTTACATCCACAAAATATGTGCGGATTTTAGAGAGTTGCGGATTTCTGGTTTGCTGATTCGAGGGAGTCTACTGTACTTTAAAACTCATTTTTTGAATTTGTGAGAGATGTGTGTAAAAAAGAATCAGTAAATAAAGTTTTATACATCTTTCATGTTGAAGATAACTTTTGCACATGCTATTATAAATAGAACAAAAATAAAATGATGAAACTAATAATACAAAAATGCATTTTTTATTTAATTTTCTTATTTAAAGAAGAAAATTATCTCATCTCATGTACAAAACGAAAGAATAAACGACAATAATTTCCATCGAGACAATTCCTGAATAACAGATGTAAATTTTCCTGGTGGGCGAAAAAAGTCTGGGCCAGGATTTGAACCAGGGATTGTTTGAGTCCTGGCCCGGACTATTTTCACTCAGTTGGAATATTTACATCTGTTATAATTGATTAACCAATTGAATAATTGTGTTATAAACTGATCTAATTCTCGAATAAGTGCAAACAGAAACAAGTTGGAAATTGCATGTAAAACTTAGCGAGTGAGGTGCGTTTATACTATAACCAAGTTTTTTAAATATTCAGATCTTGGTGTAATACCACACAGTACTTCTGATACAATATAGTATTCAAAATTTTCTGTGTCAATACTATCTGCTTTCTACTATACAGAAAGTAACGTGTAGTCAACCTCAGCAACGTGTACCCAAAATCATGAAATGTGAAACAGTTAATATAATTAAAACACAGCTAAACAGCGTTTTCCACTATTGTATATAATACAGTAGACTCTCTCAAATCCGCAAAGCTTGGGACCAGAGGTTGTGCGGATTTTAGAATTTTGCAGATTTCTGGTCACTGCTTTGTTTACATTTTTTTAACAGTAGTTTCAATGCAATTAATAACACAATCAGAACTATAATGAATGCTTACAATATAATAAAATATTAAAAAAGTAATGAGCTAAAATAATAAAAATTTAGATAATTTTTAAAATGATTAAAGTACTAATAGCAAAGGTCAAGTTAATAATCAATAGTGTATGATTAAATATTCATTATAAAAATTAAAAGTATTTTTCCAAAATTATTCAACAAAACTTGCCTCATAAAAGTACATTACTAATTCACATCAAAATCATAAAATAAGGATTATTTTTTGAAGTTTAGTCAGGCTGAATGACCAAAAAAATCTTGATTAATGCACTAATATATTTGGTAAGAAGATTGTGACTACCAGTGATATCAGCAATATCTTGAATTTTTCCCCAAAAAATTTATTCTTCCTTCATGAAAATAACATGAATAGAGTATTATTAAGAAAATTATAAATTAAAAAATGTATGGAATTGATAGAAAACTAAAAAAATCAAATTTTGTCCGAATATCTGAACTGAAAGTTTCATTGTTTACATCCATAAAATATGTGCGGATTTTAGAGAGTTGCGGATTTGAGGGAGTCTACTGTATTTATATAAATAATTTTTTTGTGTCAAATTATCCAAATTAAGTGAAACGCATAGAAATGAATAATTTTATGCAAAAAAAAATTACATAAATATTACTTACAATTTTGAATAACATGACATAAAAGATAAATCAATTTATTGAAATAAATACCTTTCATTGCATAGTATAGATTCAATTAAAATTATATATTTAACAACGAATTGGAAAAGTATTTTTTATATGCTAAATACATTTTACCATATAGATAATAATAATTTGAATTTTAAAATAAACCTTTTAAAGCCACATAAAGGTGTCACTTAAATTTTATATCATATATTTTAAAAGTCATTTTTTGAATTTGTGAGAGATGTCGGTGAAAAAGAATCAGTGAATAAAGTTTTATACATCTTTCATGTTGAAGATAACTTTTGCACATGCTATTAAAAGCAGAACAAAAATAAAGTGATGAAATAATACAAAAATGCTTTTTTTCTAACAGCATGGCGTCTCTCAAAGTTTGATATCATTATTTTTAAAATTCATATTTAAAATTTTTAGAGCCAAAACTTTAACCCATTAAGGTTTTTGTATTGATACCACTTTTTTTTTTAGGTTAGTGATCAAAGGATTAAAAAAAATATATGCTTATAAGATTTGATGCAGAATTTAAGAAGAAAAAATATGAAAATTTTTTTTAAAACTATTTTGAATAATAAATACTGTACACATTATAAGTTTTAATCCCAAAACAGATGTAATTAAAGAATGTCATTTTGAAGGAATTGGGTCAAAAAGTTCCTGTTTGTGAATCCAAATTCAAGTTTATTTTTAAGTCTACTTATTGCTGCCATCTGGTGAATTCACAGAGAGATACAGATTTTAAAGAATGTCAAGGTGAAAAAAAACATGAATCAATTTTTGAAACAATGAAAAATTTTAAAAATATATACAAATATTTAGGGTATTAAAAAGGCTTTTACACTCGAAAATTCAGAAACATTTCCTTGCTTTCAGATTTCTCACAATAATTCTGTTGCAAAATATTCTACATGACAAGTTTAAAATAATGTCTGTGTAAATAAAAATAAATAAAGCTTGAACTACGGTTTAAAACTGAAGTTTAATGTCAACTTTTCAAAGTGCACAAAAATTAAATTTTATTCCAGTGCGTGATTAAGTAACCTGTAATTTAGATTAGAAATTATGAAGTTATTAATTGAAGCTTTGATTTTTGGTATTAAGTAGTAATTAAAAATCAAAGTAAACTGCACGACTCTGATATAATCATGATTTTTCCCCCAACAAAATCAAAAAACAGTGTTGCTTTTACTGTTGTATACTTTTCACATTCATATTCTGTATTTTTAAACTATTTTAATGTACCATACATTATTGATAATTATTGTCCTAAAATTGATGTTTGTCAGTAAGCTTAGTATCTGAACATTGGTACGTTTGCTTTGAATTGGTAAACTAAATGCCGATAAAATCCAGAAAATTATAATTTTTGAGATGCATTTGTAAGAAAATATTTCATATTGTCAAATTAAGTATTTATTTCATTTTGTTATTTATAATAACAAGGTGGAACCCGTCGAATTTCGACGAAAGAAAATGTTCAGGAAGGAACTGTTTCATTGATTTATAATAAACCCACAAAATTAGCTACAGTAAAAAAAAATCTTAGATTTGTCAGTTTAACCCTCAAACAAATATTATTTTAAACTTAAAAAAACTATTTTTATAAAACTCAATTGTCCAAATTATGAAAATTAAACTTTAATCACATATGTAATCAGTAAAGTATAATAAAGATAAGTTATTATGATGAAATTATCAATTGAGGCACTTATATTTGATAGAAAGCTAATAAAAAAAAAAAATTTCATGTAATCCAAATTGACATGATCAGAGAATTCCCATATGAAATCTAAAACCGTTATAATTTTTATCGTTTCAAAATTTGCTTACGTTCTTCTCATAGTAATATTTTAATTTGATCATTTTAAAATCACTTGCACTGTTTTTATATAAAAAGATGTTACTTGCATCCACTAAAAGCATTCTATTTTTACTGATCCTATCTTAAACATCTATAGAAAGTATGCATATGACGTCATTAGGACGGAATATTACACAAACGCAGCAAAAACAATATTCAAGACACTCGGTAAAACAAATCGGATATCTGATGATTCACAAATCTTCACTTCTTTAATTACAATAACTCCATGTTTTATCAAAAATCATTCATTTGTATTTTTTTTTTTTTCAAAATTTGAAAAATATCATTACATATACAGTAAAGCATCGTTTATACGACGATCACTTATACGACATTTACATTTATACGACGTTTTAATGTGGTCCCGATTCAATCCTATTCATTTTAATGTAAAAATATATCGTTTATACGACGCCCAAAATCGTTTATACGTCGATTTTTCGATTTTGTATAGGTTTTTTTTTTTTTTTCTTGTATATTTAACGAACGAGCGGAAGTTGGCAGCTATGAATGACATCAAAGAGCGTGTTTAAATACACTCCACATTATAAAAATGTGGGCTGGTTTTAGATTACATTAGACATCTATTATGATGTTTGATTAGTGTGAAAAATCAGCTTACGTGTAACAGATTACATTGGGAGGTGTCATTCTTTTTTCGGGGATGGTCAGCTTTCCCGACCTATTTTAAGTTGCAAATAGACTATTATTCTAATTGTTATCAGTATTGGCGACTTTTAGTTGGCCACAAAGAGTTTTTTATCTTTGAATTTAAATGGAAAAGAAATGATGCACTGCAAATGAGAAACCTTTTGGTGAAACATAAATAAAGGTATGCATATTTAAATTGCTTACTAATTCCCCCCTCCCCCCTTTTATTTTTTGTATATTTTGGTTTGTTTAATTCACAAATTCATGCAAATCATCACGTTAAACATTAAAATTAAGTGAAAACAAAATTAATTCTAGTTTTGGAAGTGAAAATCGATTATACGTCGTTATCGTTTATACGACGTTTTTCGGTGGGAAGCGAAATATCTCACCACTCTGTACGATGTGGCGAGAAAATGCTTGGCGAGACTTCTGGATTTGTGAGATAAATACTTGAGGGTGTTTTCGCTCACGGAGAGTGTAGCAGCCCTGTTTATGTTTATGTTGATCGCGTGAAGAAGAGCGAGCTCGAGCAGTATATGAGAAAGATTCTGTGTATTTACTTTACACCGCAAGTTCACAAAACTGTAATTTTAACAGACTTGTTATACAGTAAAGCATCGTTTATACGACGATCACTTATACGACGTTTACATTTATACGACGTTTTAATGTGGTCCCAATTCGTTCCTATTCATTTTAATGTAAAAATATATCTTTTATACGACGCCCAAAATCGTTTATACGTCGATTTTTCGATTTTGTATAGGTTTATTTTTGTTCATTTTTCTTGTATATTTTAAGAACGAATGGAAGTTTGCAGCTATGGATGACACCAAAGAGCGTGTTTAAATGCACTCCACATTATAAAAATGTGGGTTGCTGTTCGATTAATCTGAAAAATCAGCTTACATGAAACAGATTACACTGGGAGGGGTCATTCTTTTTTCGAGGATGGTCACCATTCCCGACCTGTTTTATATTGCAAATAGACTATCCTTCTAACTGTTATCAGTATTAGCGACTTTTAGTTGGCCACGCGGGGTTTTTATCTTTGACTTTAAATGGAAAGGAAATGATGTACTGCAAATGAGGAACCTTTCGGTGAAACATAAACATAAGTGAAACATAAGTGAAACATAAATAAATAAAACGCAAAATTAATTTGCTTACTAATTCCGCCCCCCCCCCCTTTTTGTTTAATTTACAAATTCATACAAATCAACACGTTAAACATTAAAATTAAGTGAAAACAGCATTAATTCTAGTTTTAGAAGTGAAAATCGATTATACATCGTTATCGTTTATACGACGTTTTTCGGTAGTCCCTTCGGCGTCGTATAAACGATGCTCCACTGTACACACAGATATATACAATTGCACTCGTATAGCTTTCTAATACGAACTGAGTAAATGCTGTGAAGTCACTCGAATATTATTTAAAATATATTTTTGAAAAGAGAAAGTGTTGTATCCTTTGTAAATTAAGTTTGCAATAAACTAAAAAAAAAATAATTAAAGAATAAAAATACAATAAAACTAAAATTTATCGTATTTTATATCAGACGATTTCTTTTGACATGATATTTTGTTTCAGTATTTATCAATTTTGAGAGGAAATGGCGTATTTCTGTTGCACATTTACAAAATTCGTACTAAAACTATTAAAAAATTAATAACTCGTAAATAAATTGAGATACAGCTTTTAAACAAATTACATTTAAAAGTGCCTTTTTTTCTCAATACGACGGTATAAAAATTGAAAAAGTGCGATATTTAGAAGTATAAAATTTGTAGTACCGAAAATTGCAAAACCGAATTGCATGTGAAAGTGCTGCCATTCACAAAATGACGTATGCGTTACGCACAGATACGTTTGGCCTTTATAATATAGATTGCCTGTTTTAATGATAAAAAGTAGCTTATATAAATTTAATTTTTAAATATAATTAATGAAATTTATAAAAAATGAAGTTTTATCTCATTTAAATTAGTTACAGTTGCAATTTGATTTTGTTTTAACTTATTACATTTTTAAGAAATTAAAATTTCATTTCATCATCTGATTGACAATTAAAAAAAATTACAAAGGAATGGATGGTAAAAGTCAACTGTACTTTATTTTCTGACTTAAAATTGATTTTAAAAAAAAGTAATGCCACGGAGGGGATAAAACTCTGAATTTTTAGATCTCCAGCCCAATGACTTACCGATTGTGCAAGACATTTACATGAAATGCAGGAGAAAAAAGTAGGTGAAGAATGAGCATGAATAACATAAATAACTTATCAAATAGTTGCATTGAGATTCGCATTGAAATGCGAAAAATATAGTTCGCTTTTTCATGAGGATTATATAACAAACAAGAGTTTTCCTAGAAACAAGCCTAACTTATTCCACTCATTTGAAACAAATTCATATGCTATACTACAGTCTGTTACAAAATTATAAGACCACAACAAATTTTGCTATTTAGGTAATTAAAGAAATATTTCAATCAAAATAAAGAATAGTCTATGTTAATATAACAAGTTTTTAGTAAAATGCAGCAACTTACATAAATTAAATTAATATGGAAAAAAATAAAACATCAATATAACAAAAAAAGTGTCAAAAAGTACTGTTACAAAACTACAGGACCACCTGTGGAAAAGTCAGTTTTCTGAAATTTTTAGTAAGATACTGCTCCATTATTTCTCTGAATAATTTCAAACACACGCTTTAGCAAAGAGTTAATTAATTTTTGTACGAGCTATTCGGGAATATTGCCCATTTCTCCATAATGTCTATTTCTAATTCATATGTTGAATGATATTGTTTGCTATTTTCATACAACTGGCGAGACAAATATCTCCACAAGTTCTCTAAGGGGTTTAAGTCAGGGCTTCATCTTGGCCAAGGTAAAACATAAATCTTTTCTCTTTTAAACCACTCTTTTGTTGATTTCGATGAATGACTGGGAGCATTATTTTGTTGAAACTTCCATTTTGCACCTCCTAAAAGTGGTCCAAAGGGTATCAGAATTCGAAACAGCATCCGTTGGTAACTATCTGAGTTCACTTTCCTTTTATCTCTTGGAGACTGCATTTTCCTGTATATAAAAATGCACCTTACACCATGACGGAACTGCTTCCCATCTACCTACCTAAGAACTCGTGCCATTTTTGCCTTAAATCATGCCAGTAGTAATTATTGCCACCTGGACCATCAACATTGAATTTTTTTTCGTCTGAAAACAATATACAGTAGACTCCCTCAAATACGCACAGCTTGGGACCCTTGGGACCAGAGGTTGTGCGGATTTTAGAATTTTGTGAATTTCCGGTCGTTGCTTTGTTTACATTTTTTAAACAGTAATTTGAGTGCAATTAATAGTGCAATCGGAACTATAATGAATGCTTACAATGTAATAAAATATTAAAATAAGTAATAAACTAAAATAATAAAAATTTAAATAATTTTTTAAATGATTAAAGTACTTATAGCAAAGGTCAAGTTAATAATCAATAGTGTATGATTAAATATTCATTATAAAGATTAAATGTATTTTTCAAAAATTATTCAAAAAAACTTGCCTCATAAAAGTGCATTACTAATTCACATCAAAATCATAAAATAAGGATTTTTTTTTTTTTTCAAGTTTAGCCTGACTTAGTAACCAAAAAAATCTTGATTAATTCATAAATATATTTAGTGAAAAAATTCTGATTACCAGTTATATCAGTAATATCTTGAATTTTTTCCAAAAAAAATTTATTCTTCCTTCATGAAAAAAACATGAATAGAGTATTATTAAGAAAATTACAAATTAAAAAATATATGGAATTGATACAAAACTAAAAAAAAACAAATTTTGTCCCATATCCGAACTGAAAGTTTCATTGTTTACATCCGTAAAATATGTGTGAATTTTAGAGAGTTGCATATTTGAGGGATAAATAATCAGACACAATTCAGATTTATGGCATTTAATTCTTCTTTTAAATTTTACAGAATGTTTAGGTTACTGTTAAACTCCGAGTTCAAAAGAAAATCGTCTGCTTTATTAATAATATGTAAGTGATCATGTATTTATGAAACAGCAGATTTATGCAAAATCGTTTGGCATGAAACAAAAAATTATTCAAACTTTTCTTTCCAGTAATAAATAAACATTCTAGAGTTATTTCTTTTCATACAACTACTTTTAAATTCAAATTAATATTTCCTTTGTTGAAAAAAGATGAAATTCTGAGTGGTCTTATAATTTTGTAACAGACTGTATAATGCGAGCAAAAATTGTGTGTGTGTGTCTGTGTAAGTTTTATCTCAAAAACGGCTCTAACGATTTTCACAAAAATTTGGATTTTACCATTTTCGGGCACGAGAAGACTATTGGGTTAGATCACATGTTCGAGAAAATTCGATTAGTGGGTCATAATGGGTCAGCATCAAGCTATTTATATCTAGGGAACGGCTGGATCGATTTTCACGAAATTTTGCATACAACCATTTTTCGGTATGAGAAAATTATTGGGCTATGTTACAGGTTCGTGAAATTTATGTTAGTGGGTCATTATGGGTCAAATCAGTTTTATCTAAAAAATGGCTCTAACAATTTTGACCAAATTTTGTATGCTACTGTTTTGGATTACGAAAAGCTCATCGAGTTAAGTCACGTTTTGGAGAAAATACGATACATAAGTCATTATGGGTCACGCTAATTTTATCTAGAAAATTGCTTACACGATTTTGACTAAATTTTGTATTCTATCTTTTTCGGATTCCAGAAAATCATTAAGCTAGGTCACATGCTCAAGAAAATTTTATTAATGGGTCATAAAGGGTCTGGGTCAAGCTATTTATATTTAAAGAATGGTGTGATCAATTTTAATGAAATTTTGTATGTAACAGTTTTTTGACATGAGAAAACTAATGGGCTAAGTCACATATTTGAAAGATTTTGATTATAAGGGTCATTTGTGGGTCATGATGGGTCATAATAGATCATGTCAAGCTATATCTAAAGAACAGGTTGACCGATTTTAATGAAATTTTGTATACAACATTTTTTTGGCACGAGAAAATCATTGGGCTAGGTCATATGTTCGAGATATTTCAATTAATGGATCATATTGGGTCTGAGTCAAACTATTTATATTTAAAAAACGGCTGGATTGATTTTAACGAAATTTTGTGTGTAACAATTTTTAGACATGACAAAACTAATGGGCTAAGTTACATATTTGAGAGATTTTGATTATACGGTAATTTTTGGGTCAAGATGGGTCATGCTAATTTTATGTAGAAAGTGGCTCGTACCATTTTGACTATACTTTGTATTGTATCGTTTTCAGACAAGAGAAAACCATTGGGCTAAGACACATGCTCGCGAAAATTCGATTAGTGGGTCATAATGGTTTAGGGTATTTCTAATTATGTATAACGACGACTCAATCAATTTTACTTAAATTTTGTAACGAAACTTTTCTTCTCACAAGAAGACTATTGGGCTGAGTCGCACATTAAACAAAATTATATCAGTGGGTCATTTTGCTTTATTTTTGAATGCTGTCAAGCTAATTTTACCTAAGAAATGGCTTAAACGATTTTGATTTAATTTTATATTCTATTGTTTTTGATTACCTGAAGACCATCGAGCTAAGTCACATGTTTGATCAGATTTGATTAGTGGGTCATTTTGGGTAATATGGGTCAGGGTTACAAGAATATTTCAACAGCCAATAAATTGGCGATATTTGGACGAAAAATCGACTATTAAGATTACGAAAGCCAAAACACGTATTTGGTGGCAAATGAAAAAATGTCTCCAAATTTGGCTATATCTGGCAAAAAATATTGTCTTTTAAAATGTGAAGAAAATTTTTGTTCCTTCTAAATAGGATTCGAGATGCATGGTTAAACCAATCAGAGTCAAGCTAGAAAAAATGATTTGATCGATATCCTTTCGTTGTAAATTTTAAAGTAAGATTTATGAACATGTGCATACAAACAGTTTTCTTATTGATTGTTTTTGTAAATAATACTATTATAAATAACATGTTTTACAGTAATAATACACAGTGAATGATACCGAGAAAATACTATACCGAGTTAAATACAAAATTAATTTTGACCGAGCTGAGCTCGGTCATACCTGTTAATAATATATTAATTTTTTAAAAAATCGCCCTGGCCGATTGCGAGAAAAAAATCTTAGGAATGGACACAATCGATTTTGTTTTAAAAATGAGTATCGAGATCTTAAAATGCTTACTGCATGTAGAAATGTAAAAATATCAAAATAGGATTAGACCATAGATGTATGGCTGCTTTTAAAAATCAGAACAATATGAGTTATATTTGCTGAGTTATTAGAAGGCGGCTTTTCGCATTTCCTTTGATCTCAAATTGGCTGTATATATGAGTCCTGCCCTTCGGCCGTTCTATGATACGATTTTAGGTCACAGGAATACTACCGTCTTCCATGATTAGAATTTCCTGTCTGCTAAAGGAGAGAGGCTTTCTTTCGAACTTTAGGGTAGTAATTAAAATAATATCAGTAATATGCAATGTAACAAAATTGATGTTATCACTAGGGCTGAATTTTGGTCGTAGAAAAATAATATTACCAAAACAATTTAACACCACTCTTTCCAAATGATAAACTTATGTTGATTTCTATCACAATTACTGTAGAAATATGCTCAAACATTTTGTAGTTGGAAAATGTTTTTGGTGCCAACTTTTTATCCAGCAAAAATTCAACCTTGAAAAGTAGTATTACAGTCGAAGATCGATAATCTGTGTACCCATAATCTGCAATTTTCTATAATTCGCGTCACTTTACAAATCAGGGGTGATTCTCGTCTGAAAATTCCGAAAATTTAAGGTATCCTCTTCCGAAAATTTGAAATTGGGTTATCAGTTCCGCATAGTTGTCAACTTGTATGGTTTTGCGTGCGGAAAAAACAATTGCGTAGAAATGCAAATTTCGTGATAGGATCGCCGAAATAGTATACATTTCAATATTTCGTGGAAAAACGACGATTTCGTCAATGTTTTTGTAAACGAACTTTGTCAAAAGATCCATGAAAAACGCAAATTTCCTGTGCGGTTCGCGCAAAGCACAGCAATTGCACCAAGTATCGCAGATAAAACGCTGATTTCTTCTGAAGATTGCGGATATAACGCCGATTTCATTAAAAGATCGCGTGAAAAAACGCCGTTTTCGATAAAAGATCGCTTAAAAATATTTTGTCAAAAGAATATTTGAAAAAATACTCCGATTTCATCAAAAGATCACGGAAAAAACGCCGATTTTGTCAAAAGATCGCGGGAATAAAACGTCATTTCCGAGAAAAAATCGCGTAAAAAAGCAAATTTTGTGTAAAGATCGTCGAAAAAATGCCGATTTTGGCAAAAGATCGCAATAAATCGCCGATTTTGCTAAAATATTGCTGATTTCGTCTGAAGATAGCGGGAAAATGCCGATTTTGTCCGAAAATCGCTGTAAAAGGGGGGGGGGACTTATGACCCCCCCCCCCCCCGATTTCCGAAAATGCGATGCGAATTTCCGAAAAAAAAAATCACCCAGAATCACCCCTGTTACAAATGTAAACAATGAAAAGAAAATGTAAAAGTTTGTGATCCAAAAAGGACTTTTTAAAACAAGTAATAAAATTATTGAAAAAAAATCATAATAAAACTTTTTTTTTTTTAATATAACTCTTTTATTTTATTAACAGTAAAAAACAAGATGTATTGCAGAACCTATGTAATTATTTTGAATTTAAATGCTCATAATTTTTTAATAAAATAACTTAAAAAGGCATTTTTCGAGATAGCCTATTAAATTAATTTTTAGATTTCATATTTATTTTTTCATATTATACTAACTATAGAATTAAAACACCATCTAGGAATATTAAAATGATACATAATCTATAATGCTCTATAATCTGCAATATTCCATAATACGCAAGCCCTTTGGCCCCAACTTGTGCAGATTATAGAACTTTGATTGTAGTATTTTTTTAAATATATTGTGGCTGTGCTATAATTAGAATATGTTTTAATATTAAATTAAAAGATATAAATACATAAACGAATTGAAGGATTAAGAACAAACACAAACGAAGATGGGGAGCAGGAAGTTTTATTGATGGAACTAAAAAAACACAGATATCAAATGCATGGGACTATATATGTACTTGTTTCTGATTGACAAAAATGAAAGAAAGAAAGTTATTTCAAGTATCTAAATTCCGGCAGAAAGTAAAGAAAAATGAAAAATCCGAATCTCATTAGTTCGAATTAAATGAAGTCAAGAGAAAATGAGTTCAAATAAATAAAAATTATTTATGTTATTCTGCTATTGAAAATTTCAGAACTTCATGTTTATAGTTCAGTTCGAACTAAGCGATTTATCCAATTTCGAATTAAAGTGAGCTGACTGTATTAATTTCAGAGAATAGCATGAGAGCATGGAGTAAAAGACAGGAGGGGAAACTTAATATGCATGATCTACTGAAAATGCAAAGCGATATTTTGATAAATACAGAGGGCGCCACCAAAGATGGTAGTCTGTCGATCGAGGATTTTCAATGCTTTTCAATGAGAAAAGTAATAACTTTAAAAAAATGTTTACTGAAAAATCTGAATTTTTAGTAAGTTGTCCAAGTAGAAATCTGATTAATTGAAGTTTTCTACACAAGATACATATTTTTTTAAAGGTATTTGGCCTTCTGATTGCTTTTTTAAGACTTTTAAAATGTGACATCATTCTAGCAAAAACCAGAAGGCAGGTCATTTGAAAACATTGAATACCGTGGATATTCTACTGCCAAGAAATAGACTTATGACTTTTAGAAATTAAAATAATTAATTTAATTTTTTGGAGTAAATTTTAATTGTGTGTATAGTTTTTAAATCCTTTAATTAATTTAATAATGCATAACTGTTGATATCCCTTCAGTCAGATGAAAAGATTTGTTCGCTAATGCTAATAGTAAGCCTATGGAAGAAAATTATAAAGATATCTCGGTTGCAAGTCAATATTTTTTAAATGATTTTTTTTTCTTTGGATAACTGAGATTGATTGTTTTTTACTTTTTCGATTTTTGTTGCAGATATTTTTTTTATGGGGGTGCTTTCATTTTCCAAACCGGTTCCAAAAATGAATGTGCAATCTTAAAAATATCTGTAAACAAAATCAAAAGAGTATAAAACAGCCTGCATACAGATTGATCTCAGCTATCTGATGCTGAAAAAAAATATTAAAACACAACTGAGATACCTTTATAAATTTCTTCCATAGGATTAGTATTAGCAAATGGGTTTTTTCATATGAATGAAATAGCCTCTTTTATACATGCAGAGATAAAACAAATTTATATCTTAATTATTTTGAGGAGAAAATAGAGAAAATTATAGGTTTTGTCTAGAAACTCAGAAACTTAATTTTGCAAAAGTAGTGATTTATAGATAAACTTAATTGTAGGAGACAGTTTTAAATTCAAACATTCTTCTCCGACAGGGATTTCTGTGGCTCCAGAGGGGGGGAGGTGGGTTGGTGGACTGCATTGCTCAACAATGATAACGTTTTTTTTTTTTTTCTCAATTTTTACGAGAAGAAATTATTGGAATCTTGAAAAAGTTTGAATTCGTTTTCGATGGATTCATACATTTTAGAAGGATCGGAACAAGATGTGACAGTTTTTTGAAAATGTCTGTCACGTCAAATGTGATGCAAATTTTCTGTACACTGTATATTAAGAATTAACACTCAGAGTTTAATAAAGTTTTTGATTCAGTTATATCTTGACACATGTTGATGCTGATGAAAAATTCTTTTTTTTTTTCATAAATCGCCAAACAGATAGCGCTGCTAAGCCGCATTTTCCGGGATACTTATACCTACGAACTATTGCACCGAATTTTATCAAATTTCATATTATCACATAGATTTTGATTATGTTTTAGTGCAAATGACCCAGATGGTGATGCTGCTATGGCACAGTTTTCCTAATTTCTGCATTTTTTAGTTCTAATCCACAGAATTTTATTAACCTTTATAATCTGTGAAACATTGGCATTGTCAGAGTTAGCAGGTTATTAAACTAAATAGGTTTTATTTAAAGAAGATAGCATCGCGTTAAGTGACATACAGCTAACCACCAACATGAGGCGGCAGAGAGATACATATAAAAGTGTTGCCAATACAGAAAGGTAAAAACTTATTACAAGATGTTGCCAAACAGAATAAATATAAAATCACTTACTTTAACACTTCCCCTGATTTTATATTTTAAAGAATAAACAAAAAAATGAAATTTAAAGTTAAAAAAATAAAGTTTTTAGAGTTCTGAAAGTCCCATATTATTCATGCACCATTTGTGCTTTTGTTTTGGAACAGCTTTAGTTAAAGAGTCAGCAACCATATCATCAGTTGAAATCTTTTCAACACTTATGAGCTTCTTTTTAACAGAATCTCGAGTCACATGGTGAGACACATCAATGTGCTTAGTGTGAGCATGAAATAAGCTATTTTTGCTCAGATCAATAGCACCTTTGTTGTCACAGAATATTTTTATTGGTTTGTCTTTAGACTCTAAGTTCAACTCATTTAAGAACTTTTTAAGCCATATTGCTTCTTTAGTGGCAGATGACAAAGCTGTATACTCAGCTTCAATGGTTGAAGTAGCTACAGTTGTTTGTTTTTTACTTTGCCATGTTACTGCAGCTCCAGCAAGTTTGAAGACAAATCCCGTTGTTGATTTTCTGTCATCAAGACATCCAGCAAAATCTGCATCACAGTATCCTAAAAATTCACTATTTGATGAACGGTCATATTTTAATTTAGTTTTAGTTGTGCCATGGAGATATCTCGTCACACGTTTTGCAGCAACCCAATGCATTTTTGATGCACATTGACAATATTGGCATAATAATCCTACAATGAATGATATGTCAGGACGTGTTCCCTTTGCAGCATAAAGTAAACTACCAATAGCTGACTGGTATATAGATGTCAAATTTTCATCACTGTTAGGAGATTTAGACAATTTTTGATTGATGTCTGATGGCGTAGAAACAGGATTAGAATCATGCATAGAGAACTTTTTAAGAATTGATTCTATGTATGTTGATTGATTTATAGTTGTAATTCCCTTTTCTCTATCTCTTTCAATTTCAATGCCTAGGCAATACTTTAATTCACCAAGATCTTTCATATCAAATCGCTTAAATAACTCATCTTTAATGTAGCTTTTATTTTTATTACAGTTTGAAAATATCAAGAGATCATCCACATAAATTGCTATAAATAAAATCTTCTTACCTGTAATTTTATAGTAAACACAACAGTCAAAATCAGCGCATGTTAATCCTAATTCTTTGAGGTTGTTGTCTAATTTTGTGTACCAGGCTCTACCTGATTGCTTTAATCCATAAATTCCTTTGTGGAGTCGACAAACCATTTCCTAATCACAAAGCCAAAAGAGCTAAAGAAATTCTTGAGCTTGTTCACTCCGATTTATGTGGACCAATGGAAGTTATGTCACATGGAGGTGCTAGCAGGGATTAGATTCTTCCGCGGATCCGCGGTTTTCCGCTTTTTTGTTATTTTCAAATTTTCTGATTTATCAAAAAAATAGAGAACGCGTAATTTCGTCAAAAAATCGCTACAAAAACGGCAGATTTCCTTAAAAGATCGCCAAAAAACGACTAATTTCCGGCCAATTTTGTCAAAAGATTCGAGAAAGGATAGTTAATTTCGTCGCAAAATCCCGAGAAAACGGCAAATTTTGTCAAAAATCGCGTTAAAACGACAATTTTCGTCCAAAAATCGCGATAAAACGGCGAATTTCGCCAAATGTTTTGCAAAAAATCACAACTTTTGTCAAAAAATCAGGATAAATCGGTAGATATTGTCAAACGATCGCAAAAAACCGGTTGATTTCGTCAAACGATCGCGAAAAAACGGTAGATTTCGTCAAACGATCGCGAAAAAAGGCATATTTCGTCAAAAAAATCGCAAAAAAGGCAAATTTTTGAAAGAAAAAAAAAACTTTAAATTTTGCCAAAAGATTCCAACAAATGACAGATTTTATGAAGAGATAGTGATAAAACTAAAAATTTCATCAAAGAAACTCTGAAAAAAACTAACTCAAAAATTAATTTTCAAAATTATTTTTTGGCACTCCAAATACAGACTTTCCTGCTCCAAAATCCATTTTTGACACCTCTAAATCTTTCTGAATGAATGTGACTTCTGAAAGCACCCATTCATTGAACAAAAAGTACCCTTATATTCAACAAAAGTATCCCCTTTTTTCAACAAAAATGTTTTTTTCAATAAATCTGTCTTGCCCTTTTTAAAAAGAAATGCAAACAATAGTGATACATGTTATCTTCTACACTCAAATAAGCATTAATTTATAATTAAATTTTTATCTTGCACACTTATTTTTTTAAAAATAAAATTTTTCTCATTAGTTTAAAAAAATAATATTGATTTTAACTATTCATTAATTATTGTTAAAACAAAAATTATTGCATTTCAGTCTTCTTTTCCAAATGAACAAGTTCAATTTTTGCATCTAAAAATGACTTATCAGTGAGGACCCACTTTTGTAAAAAAGAGACCCAGAATTTAAGTTCTAGGTCCTGGAGATCCAGAATTTTTAAAGTCCAGCAACATCACTAGATATCTTTAATGTGTAATATCCAAGAAAAAAGCAGGAGAAAGAAATTTACCTTGTGCAAGAGCAAAGCTAAAAAACAAAGAAAATTTCTATTTTCTTTTCTCTAATACTTAACCAAAAGTGTCTTACTGTTAGAAAATTTCAAGAAAAAAAATATTCATGCCAATAACAGGGTTTTATTAATGTACTGTATCTTGATAAACTAAAATTTCATTAGAGTAAGTATAAATAATTTCTGCAATTCACACTAATAATTTCCTTTTTATTTAATTTACCAAAAGCTAAATTGTATGTTATATATTAATACAATTATATTTGTTGCGATTGACATTCCTGTCATTGCTCAAAAGTCGTTCGCGCAGTTTTTAGCTTTTTTGCTTTTTGGTCAATCTCATTCCTGTGCTAGATATTTTCTTACAGTCACTGATGATAAAACCAGAATGACTTTTGTTAGTTTTCTAAAAACCAAGGATGAAGTTTACCAGAAATTTGTGGAATTCAAAACTTATGTTGAAAAACAAACAGATAAGAAGTTGAAAATGATCCGTAGTGATAGAGGTAAAGAATTCTTACCCCTTAAAGAATTTTTTAAGAAAGAAGGCATCTTTTATGAAACAAGTATTTCACATACTCCTGAACAAAACGGAATTTCTGAACAATGTAATAGGACACTTGTAGAGAGAGCACGTGCTATGCTCAGTCATGCTAATTTAGACAAATGATTTTGGGCAGAAGCTATAAACACAGCAAATTACTGCAAAAATAGAAGTCCTACTGTTGCTGTAAATGGGAAAACTCCTTTTGAAGCATGGACCGGAAGAAAGCCAGACTTGCAACATATGAAGATTTTTGGATGCAAAGCCTTTTCTCATATACCCAAATGTCAATGCAAGAAATGGGACTATAAAGCCAAAGAAATGATATTTGTTGGATATTCCCAAGAAAGTAAAGGTTACAGACTCATGGATCCCAATACATTCAAAATTATTGAAGCTAGAGATGTAATATTCTTCGAAACAGAAAACTGTACTCCTTCATGTGCCTCAGAAAACGAGCAGAGTCTGGAATTTTATCAAGAAGATATACTTTTCCCTGTTTATCAGAAGCCACAAGAAGATGTTCCCATAAATTCAGAATTAGACGATGGAAATTCAGAAACTAAAGATGATGCCCCAGAAAAACCTTGCGAAGAATCTGATAGTGATGCTGGTGTCAGAAGATCCAAATGTGAAATAAAAATGCCATCTTATCTCAAAGATTATGACACATCCTCTGAACATCATTGTCATCTTACATCTACAGTATTTGAAGATGAGACAGAACACAGTAATGACATTCCAACATCCTATACAAATGCTCTTAATCATGAAGATGCTGTTAAATGGAAAGGGGCAATTTCTGAAGAATTGGAAGCTCACAAGCGAAACAAAACATGGCAACTTGTGCCACTTCCACCTGGCTATAAACCTATTAAAAGTAAATGGGTATTCAAAATCAAGCATGGAGCTGATGGAAGTCCTCAACGTTATAAAGCAAGATTGGTCACCAAAGGTTGTTCCCAAAGAACTGGCATTGACTACACAGAGACATTTTCTCCAGTTGTATGCTATGAAAGATTGAGAGTGTTAATAGCCATGTCCACTCTTTACGATTGGGACATTGATCATCTTGATGCTGTTGTTGCATTCCTTCAAGGAAGCATTGAGGAAGAAATTTACATGGAGCCCCCAGAAGGTTTGGAGTTCTCCAAAGAAAGGGGAAGCAAAGAAGAAAAGATGGTTTGTCGAGCTAATTATAGCGAATGGAAGTTTAGTATATCATCTGGAAGATCAGGATCTTTATGATGCTTGCACTAAGGACAATGCAGAAGCTACTATAGATCGCCGGGCAAGATCTGCAATCGTAAGTAGCGTTTCCAGTATCGTTATAAAAGAACTGTTGAATTGCGAAACTGCAAAATCCATGTGGGATAGACTCCAAAATCTCTATGAAGATAATAATCTGAACCGCTTCATTACTTTAAATCAAGAAATGTTTGCAACAAAATTTGAGAACTGTAGAGAAATGGCAGAATATATTGAAAAGATGCGTTCCATCGGCATAAAAATGAGAACGATTCTTCCTGCATATTCTGATCAAGCAGTGACTGCTAATATTTTAACAAATTTGCCCACATATTTTCGTCCTTTAAAGATGGCGCTAGAAAATAGTGTTCAAGAGTTGACTACAGATCTAGTGTGTGAAAAATTGCTTTCGGAATTTGCCAAGATGGGAAACCAAGAACAAAATGCCTATGCAACTAAAACTTCCAACCATGATTCAAGATTTTATGGTAAATGTAATGCGTGTGGCAAAAATGGCCATAAGGCAAAATTTTGTAGATCCAGGAAGCCTAAATTCAACAATGTAAACAAGAGAGATGGAAAGTCTGAAAAATCAACAGAGTACAATTCCAGAATAAAAGAAGCTTGGGTATTACGTTCAGAAACTGAAATCAAAGCTAATGATGAGCCATGGATTATAGATTCTGGAACTGACAGACATATGACATCACATAGAGACTGGTTAACACACTTTGTCGAATTAGCCCCGTGTCCAGTGAGAACAGGAAGAAAAATCATCCACAGTGCAGGTGAAGGAAAAGTTACACTCAGTATAAAAAGAAATGATTCAATTGTGGAGGTAACTTTAAATATAACGTTTTATATGTTCCTGAATTAACTGCTAATTTAATTTCTGTGAAATATCTTGCTAAGAAGTTATATATCTTAACTGTATTTGATACTAATAATTGCAAATTAATTGATAAGTATTCAAGTAAAATTCTCGCTACGGGAGTACCAAAGATAACACTTTATACTATCTTGATACTGTAAGAAGCACAGCCTTAATTTGTTCTAAAAATGAATCTATTAATAGTATGTGGCATAAAAGAATTGCTCATTTGAGTTATCCTGGACTAAAAAGATTGAAGAATAAATATAAAATCACTTACTTTAACAGGCATATATAGATGATTGTGTTTTGGTGTAAATAGTCTAACAGTTGACGCTGCTATGCCACATTTTTTAAAGATTTCTGCAATAGTTATATCTCCAGAATTAACGTACAGAATTTAACAAAACTTAATATTCGGTCGGACTTTATGATAAATAGATTCTGATTAAAATTAGATATAAATTGTTCAACAAGATAATGCTACTATACTGCATTTTTACCGATTTCCGCAATAACTATATCTAAAAAAGTAATGCACGAAATTTCCAATATTCCTAGTCTGTTTGAGTTTGAGTTAAATTAACACTCTCTTTCTACAATATCACGAAAAATTTCTACGATTCCGATACCTTTTCCATCTAAAAACAGAAAAAATGTGTAATCAGTGTCGTGCAATGAGATCCTCCTCCCCCCCCCCCCCCCGACCTGAGAGGATTTGAGTTTTTGTATTTTCAATTTTAAAAAATCCAATCTGGAACTCTATACTGACCCTCCCCCATTTATAAAAATATTATACATGACGACTTTTGCAAAAAAAAAAAAAAAAATTCTGGACGCTGACCTATTATTTTCACTACTTCCCCCCCTAAATCATTAGGATAAAAATATGTTTTAATTTTACATGTATTAATTGCATAAATGTCAAAAGTTATGAATTATTAAATTAATTAAATATTATAAAAAGTACACGCGAGATTAAAATTTACTCCATAAAATTTAATCAAGTCTTTCAATTTCCCAAAATTATAAGTCTATTTCTTGACCGTAGAATAATCAATGATATCCGATGTTTTTGTCAGAATGATCTTGTATTTAAATGTCTTAAAAAAGGAATCAAAACGCCAAATACCTTTAAAAAATATGTATCATGTGAAGAAAACTTCAGTTAATCAGCTTTTTATTTGTATGACTTTCTAAAAATTCAGATTTTTTATTAAAAATATTTTTTTTAAATGACTGCTTTCCATAGCAAAACATTGCAGAAAGGTCGACCGATTGCCTATCATCTGCGGTGAAGCCCTCTAATATTTAGAAATCCTGTTTCTTACTCGGTGCATAAAAGACAGACTTAAACGAATATAAATCGAACTCTTCTGGACTCAGCAATTATTTATTTTATATCGATGATATTTTGACATCATAGTGATTATCAGAAATTTAATCGTAAAATGGCAACCTTTAACCCATTAAACAGCTTTTATATTGCAAATTTTACAGTTTTCCTACGAGAGTCGCAATGTTCTCGTTTACTTTCCATCGATGGTGAAAAGAATATCTCTCTTACATGGGTAATCGAATATGAATCCAATTTTTTTCATTTCATATTCGATTATTTTCTATTTCGATGATATTTTGATATTAGGACTTATTAAGAATTTAATCATAAAATTGTAACTTTTTGCTCGTTAAACAATTTATTTACATGTTATATCGCAAATTCTACTTAGTATCTTTATTATTTTCGCTGTTAAGAGAATATTTCTGAGTCTGATTCATGTTATTTTTTTACTCCCATTGAAGCTGATAATTTAATTAAAAGAATGTATCAAGTTAGGATGTAATTGTGATAGGCCTAATGATCAGTATTTCAGCAACCTTTTGTTTGAAGGTAATTCACTTGAATCTATGGTAGTTGTGTATTTATTTAAGATATTTTCTTACAACTGGTTTAATTTATTTTCTCTATTTTAATGCAGTGAGACTCACTCAAATCTGCTCTCCTAAATTTAACAAATGCCTCGGCACAGTATACAAATGTAAACAATGAAATTTTCATTTCACATGTAGGAGCAAAATTACAGGATTTTATAGTTTTATATCATTCTGTATGTATTTTAATATGTAATTGTAGATATTATAGTTCAATTATTTTTTTTTTTCCCATAAGGAGATATAAATTTAGCCACAAATGTCGTTTACTTCATTGATGCGATTTTTTTTCCGACACTAATTTGCATAAACTTTGTTTCTGAATGCCAGCTTCATACATATTATTAATTTTTTATTATTATTATTTTAAATAAGAAATTATAAGAAGTTTAATTAATAATCATAGAAGGGAACAATTTATATAATTTTAAAAATGGTAATAAAATTAAATAAACTGCCCATTAATAAATCTGCCCATAAAACATCAAATAGCCTGGTTACCATATGAGGCATGAAATCGACATTTTGTTGCGTTCGCGCCAATGTGATGCGTAAATTTATTTTCTGAATGTTTTTATTTTCTAGAAAAAAAATCAAGATATTGCTGATATTACTGGTAATTAAACTCTTTTTAGCTGGTATATTTGTGCATTAATCAAGCAATTTAATTATTAAGACACTGGCAAGTGTGAAATAAAAATTCCAGATTTTATGGTTTTTATGTGAATAAATAGAACACTTTGATGAGGAAAGTTCCATTGAACAAGTTAGGCAAAATGTATCTCATCTTTATTAGCTATACATTATTAATTAGTCACTGGACCTTTACGTTTAATCATTTGTAGAATTATCTTAAGTTTTTATCATTTTAATTAATTATATTAATATTTTGCTACATTGTAAGTGTTCATTGGTACTACTTCTCCCGTCGACCAATTTTGCCCAATTATACATATCACTAAACTAATAGCCAAATTATACACGTTGACATAATTTTTATTTTAAATAACAAAAAAAATAAATAATTCGTCAAATAATTAATAAAAATACAAATACAAAGTTGAAATAAAAATCACTTAATGATGTTGTAAACACATGTATCGTATTTAATGTCATTGAATGTGACATTCACAATCATTCGTTACTGGCATTTAACCTTACAGTCTGGCAATAATTTTTTGGTTGACGGGATAACCAAGTAGTACCTGTTCATTATAATTTTGATTGCGTCATTGCATTTAAACTGCTGTATAAAAAATGTAAGCAAAGCAAAGATTGGTAATCTCAAAAATTAACACCAACTCTGGTATCAAGCTGTTTCAATTTGAGGGAATCTACTGTACAATGTGAAAATGTGATTTTGTCTTTTGTCTCTTTCTATAACTGTACACAATTTAGAGGCTTGAATTGTGAAATTTTGGCACAAATGTCATATATGCACCATATTTGCATGTGTTTTTTTCCCCCACCAATTTAGCGAAAATTTTGTTTTTGAATATAAGTTACAAATTGCATGCTATAGCAGCATGTGACTTTTTATTGCAATATAAATAAAAAATAATGTAAAAAAATGAAAAAGAATCTAGTATCTAAAGAAAGAAAATAAAAAAATAAATAAATGGTAGTTTGATATAAATAATTATTGATATTATATAATAAAAATAATTAAAAAAAAAATAACAGTAAATAAACATAAATTTAATAAAAAAAGGAAACAATAAATAAACAGTTATATATTATAAGCTTAATATCTAACAAAGCAGTAAATATATTTTTCACAATGAATCGTAAATGTACAGCCCCATATAATGTATTCAGTTGCATCATTTAATGAGCACATTTCACTGAAATCTTCATTTTATTTCCCTAACATTTGTAACTTATTAAACAGATCTTCTCTTGGCAGAGATGTGCAATGCCGAATTGGCGAGGGAAAAAATACGTGCAAATGTGGTGCGTATGACATTTGTGCCGAAATTTTTACATGATGTGTATTAAAATATTGCGGAGACAAATAATGTAATCTGTATTCTAAATGAATTATAGTTCATTTTTAATTTATAAATGCAAGTCGAAAATTTCAAGTCAAACGTAGCAAATGATGTGTGTGTTGGTATGATAAGAAAGTTTTTAAATTTTTCAGATATTGGTGTGCAGATTAATACTTCACATATAGTATAATATCCAAAATCTTTTGTGTGTCCCTGTGAATATTATCTGCTTTCTAATATACAGGAAATAACTTGCACTTAACCTCAGCAACGTATAAATATTTTATAAAATGTTAAATAATTTAATACAGTAGACTCCCTCAAATCTGCACATAATTTACAGATGTAAACAATGAAATTTTCAGTTCAGATGTATGAACAAAATTTGACTTTTTAAATTTTATATAAATCCCATTATATATTTTAATTTGTAATTTTTGTTAATATTACTGAATTCATGTTTTTTCATGAAGGAAGAATAAATTTATTTCTGAAAAAATTTAAGATTTTGTTGCTATCATTGGTAATCAATATCTTCTTACCCAATATATTCAGCGTTAGAATTCCTAAAAAAAAGTCACTGGTCCCAAGGACCAGTAAGCATGAGAATTTACTGGTCCGCAGACTTCATCACTGGTCCGCTACATAAAATTCTATTAAATAATTTTAACACTTAGAGTGGCCTCCCCCCCAATTCCCTGGAAAATAAACCAATCTTACTTTGCATTTATTTAAAATTTTCAGCCATAATAAAATGTAAAATTATAATTTGCTAAAAATTAAATAAACAGTACGTAAAGAAAAACTATCAAATTATTAATTAGATATTTTATTTGCCATTACTTATTTCAACTGACTAAGGTTTAATGCACATTTTTTTCGATTTTTCTCCAGATTTTAGCCAGTTGGTGGAATTGTAGCTAGTGTCAGTGATGCAGCTGGACTTGAAAAATTCTGGGTCCCTTTTCTACAGAAGTGGGTCCCCACTAATAATAAGTCATGTTTTTCGACGCAAAAATTGAACTTGTTCATTTCCACAAGAAAAGAAAAATGCAATAATTGTTTTAATAATTATAAATAATTAAAACCAATATTAATTTAAGAGAAATTTTCTGTACTCTTTAAAGAATAAATGTTCAAGATACAAATTTAATTATAAAATAATGCTTATTTGAGTGTAGAAGATAACAAGTATCACTATTGTCTGCCCCATTTTAAAATGAGACAAGACAGGTTTACTGAAAAAGATATTTTTGCTGAAAAAAGGGATATTTTTGTTGAGTAAATGGTACATACTCAAATGATGCTTAATGAAATGGTGCTTTCAGGAGTCGCATTCACTCAGAAAGATTTGAAGCAAAAAAAAACGATTTGGAAGCAGGAAAATTAGTTTTTGGAGCAGCAACAACAATTTTGAAGCAGGAAAATTAGTTTTTAAAACAGAAAAATTCTCTCCCGGCTTCACTTATTTATTTTTTTTTTTTTCGTGCTTTTTTGTTGAAATTTCCGTTTTTCGCGTTATTTTGACGAAATCCTTTGTTTTTTTCGGGATTTATTTACGAAATATACCGTTTTTCGCGATATTTTTGACAAAATTTGCCGTTTTTTTGCGATTTTTGGACGAAATTTGCCGTTTTTTCGCGATCTTTTGAAGAAATCTGTCGTTTTTTCGGGTTTCAGGATGAAATTATCCGTTTTTTCGCGAATTTTTTGACGATATTTGCCGGGAATCAGCCGTTATTTAACGATTTTTTTAACAAAATTTGTCGCTTTTTGCGATTTTTTGACAAATTTTGCCGTTTTATTGCGATTTTCGGACAAAATTTTTCGTTTTTTCACGATTTTTTGAAGAAATCTGTCTTTTTTTCGTAATTGTTTGAAAAAATCTGCCGTTTTTCATGATTTTTTTTGACAAAGTTTGCCATTTTATCGCTATTTTGGGCGAAATTTGCCGTTTTTTCGCGATCTTTTGAAGAAATCTGCCTTTTTTGGGGGGGTTTTGGAATGAAATTAGCCATTTTTTTTTTTCGAGAATTGTTTGACAAAATTTGCCGGAAATTAGTCGCTATTTCGCGATTTTTTAACGAAATTTGCCGTTTTTTCGCGATCCTTTAACGAAATTACGCATCTTGTGGGATGCGTAAGAGCTATTTTTTTGCGTCCTTATCGCCGATTTTTTGCGTAATTTACGCGTTAAAGCGTGTCCGCGGCATCGCTGATTAATAATAATAAAAAAAATCTTATGTGTGATCGATTGCGGTTCTCTCAGGGCCTGAAAAAAGGCACTGGTCCTGCGGACCACTAAATTTTTCAAATTAGTGGTCCGATTGAATTATCGGTGGTCTCGGACCAGCGGACCACCAAGGATTTCGAACGCTGATATTTATGTATTAATCAAGCTTTTTTGGTTATTAAGTCAAAACCTAGTTAAGTTAAGTTAAACCTGAAATAAAACTTCTTTATTTTATGATTTTGATCATCTGTTATACAATAGACTCCCTCAAATCAGCACATAATTTACGGATGTAAACAATGAAACATTCATTTCAGATGTAGGTTGAAAATTTTACTTTTTTAGTTTTATATCAATTCTATTTATTTTTTAATTTGTAAGTTTTGTTAAGGTTATTGAATTCATGCTTTTTCATGATGAAAAAATAATTTATTTCTGAAAAAATCGAGATATTGTTGATGTCATTGATAATCACAATCCTTTTACCAAATATATTTATCTATTAATCAAGCTTTTTTAGTTATTAAATCTGGCTAAACCTGAAATAAAGCTTTGTTATTTTTTTTTATTTTGATGTGAATTAGTAATGTGACTTTGTGAGGCAAGTTTCACTGAATAATTTAGGAAAAATACACTTCATGTTTATAATGAATATTTAATTTACATTATTGATTATTAACTTGATCTTTGCTTTTAGTATTTTAATCATTTTAAAAATTATCTAATTTTTTTTTTAGTTTATTACTTATTTTAATACTTTAATATATTGTAGTAAGTAGTGATGTACCAAGTAGTACTTTGGCCGAGTACCGAATGACGAGTAGTTGTGTAATAAGAAAAAAAAAAACACTTATGTGCACATAATGTGAGGTAGGTCTACACATATAAAAATATACCTGTGTGTACATACATATACATATATAGTATATCTAAATTAACTCATTAAATTTAAAATTTATTTGTGCACCTTTTAGAGACAATTTTTAATAGTTCAAAACTAATAAAAAAGGAGAATTATTACATAACAAGTACAATTTTAACCAATATAAAATTAAAACATTCGTAAACCCTCCAATTTATTCCGACCATTGAAATCTGTGTATCAAAAATAAAAATGTTTATTGGTTACTGTAACAATTCATTGAATAATGCAAAATATTTCAGATTTATTTTGTAACTGCCTGTATCTTATTTATTTGTCTGTACCTTTTTTGTAACTGTCTGTACTACAAAAAATACATCATGAGAATACTAATATAGACGAACCAAAAGAGAAGATGCCAGCAAAAATTTCATCTATTTTCTGGCAAACTTTTATGAACAATGTTTTGAGGAAATTGTGAATGAGCAAAAAGATTGTGGCACTAGTATTAGTTTAAAATCTTCACATGAAGAATTGGTACAAAAAAGAGATACAGTATAGACCGGGACGCTCTGAAAACCGGAATGCAAATCGGTAACTTTTTTCCGATCCCATGGATGCGCTATAGCGCGTAAATTATACAAAAAATCGGCAACAGATGCAAAAAAAATAGCTCTTACGCGTCCCTTGGGATGCGTAATTTTGTCAAAGGATCGTGAAAAAAACAGCAAATTTCGTTAAAAATCACGAAATAACGACTAATTTTCGGCAATTTTTGTCAAAAGATTCACGAGAAAATGGGTAATTTCGTCACAAAATCCCCAAAAAAGACAGATTTTCCCAAAAAATCGCGAAAAAAAACCAAATATAGTCCAAAAAATCACGATAAAACGGCAAATTTTGTCAAAATATTCGCGAAAAACGGCAAATTTCAACAAAAGATCGCAAAAAACGTTAACTTTCTTCAAAAGATATCGATTAAAGGCAAATTTCTTCAAAAGATCACGAAAAAATAACGGCAAATTTTGTCAAAAAATCCCAAAAAATGGCAGATTTTGCCAAAAAATCCTTGAAAACGACAAAATTTATTAAAAATTAAGAAATAACGACTAATTTTCAGCAAATTTTGTCAAAAGATTCACGTGAAAATGGGTAATTTCGTCACAAAATCACCAAAGAAAGATTTCCTCCAAAAGATTTTTAAAAAAAATAACATATATAATCCAAAAAATCACGATAAAGCAGCAAATTTTGACAAAAGAATCGCGATAAACGGCAAATTTCAACAAAAGATTGTGAAAAACGGCAATTTTCATCAAAAAATCGCGGTAAATGACAAATTTCTTCAAAAGATCACGAATAAAAAGGCCCATCCTGAAGCAGAATTCTTAGAAATGGATAATGTGTTTGCAGTGTTTTTGCCTCCAAATTCTACATCACTTATCCAACCATTGGATCAAGGGATTCTGAGATCTTTAAAAACTCACTACAAAAATGACTTCTTAAAAAAAAAAAATGCTCACAGACTGCAACAAAGGAATTGGAATAAAAAATTTCCAGAGAAACTTCACAATCAAAGATGCTGCCATGCGTCATGTGGCCCTCTGCATTATTTTTCAAAGACGAAAATGAGCCGGAGTTTGAAGGATTCAAGATTTCGAAAGTGAAGCAAATTATTGCTGATCTGTTGGCATATGCTAAAGACTTTAATTGTCCAGAAGCTAAATTCCTAAATTGTTTAGAAGCCGATTAAAACATTCCTGTCACTAATCACATGACTGACAGTGAGATTTATAAAATGATGACAAACAATATATCTGATGAAAGTGATGATAAGAAGGACAACCAGCAGAATGAAGCAGTTAATAAGGTATCAAATGAAAAATTAATATTTTATTCTGAACACTTAATTTCAGACATGCAACAGAGGAGCTACTTCCACTAGCAGGAAATCATGTCTCTGTACAAAATACAAGAACAATTATGGTAAGAGACGCGCTATAAGCAAAAGACTATCTTAGAAATGTTTGCTAAATCCCAATCAAAAGATTCTGTTTCAAAATCTCAAAGTTAAATTTCATATATATGTACATTTTTTTTCATTTATTATAATTATTTTTTTATTTTGTGTAAATTAATCAATAAATTAAGGTATTTACATGTATTAGTATTCATATTTACCTATTTATTTCACTATTTATCAAATTATTTTGTGCATTTCTTATACTTACGGTAACGTGTTCCGAATTACGGAAAAACCCCTTATCCAGAATGCCCTGGGTCCCAAGCATTCTGGATAACGGATCCTATGCTGTACTGGCTTTCTTAATAGAAGACTTATGTAAAACTGACACTCCATTTGCATAATGGAAAAAAAAAAAAAAAATCCAATTAAATACAACTTTGCAAAAAAATTCTTGTGTGCACCTTTAACAACTGTTTATTCTGAACGTATATTTTCAGAGGAAGGCCAAATTTATAGTAGTAAAAGAAATGCCTTGTCAACTTATAATGTATAATGTTTGTTGCTTTTGCACCATAATTTGAAATATAATAAATTTAATTAATTTTTTATTGCATTGTACTTTCAGATTCTTTATCTAAAATAATAGTATCTTCTGTTTTCCTATATATCAGAACAGTATTTATTTTTATTTCTATAAAAGTGAAACTAAATTTTAATCTAGAGTTATTTTATGAGGGTTTTGTTCTTAACTTTTTCTATATTTTGCAGACATATTGTTAACTCCGAGTAAATACTTTTATGAACTACTGCATATATTATACATTGATATTTGAATAACTTTTTACAGATCAGTTGAAAATTCATATGCTTAAAAAATGAAATTCTTACAACTACTCGGTATTGGCCGAGTACCGAGTACTCGACAAATTGGCCGAGTAAGCTGAATACCGAGTATTTACCGAGTACACGGTCTATGTTTTTTGGTAAACCATTTTTAAAACATCGACTAAAAAACTCGATAATGCTCTAATTGTAAGTATTCATTATACTTTTGATTTCATTATTAATTATATTCAAATTACTTTTAAAAAATGTAAACAAATTAATAACAGAAATTTGCAAAATTCTAAAATTCTCACAACCTCTGGTCCCAAGCTGTGCGGATTTGAGGGAGTCTACTGTACTAGAAATTTCATAAAGGATATTTGAAATACTTATGACGTTCCAAACTAAAAATTTTCTTTAACAGTTATAGTTCCTGAGACAGGAGTTATTGCGATAATCTTGAATAATGCCTCATAGAATTAACACTTGTTGGTCAATTTGGTACTACTTGGTTATGGCATCAACCAAAAAACTATTGCCCAATTACTAGATTAAATGCCAATAATGGATGATCCTGAATGTCACATTCAATGATATTAGACAAGAAACACATGTTTAAAACGTCATCAAGTGATTTTTATTTCGACTTTTTATTTGTATTTTTATTAATGTTTTACTAATTTATTTTTTTTTTGTTGTTGTTGTTGTTATTTAAAATAAAAATTATGTCAATATATCAAATTTGGCTATTAGTTTGGCAATTTGTATAATTTGGTGGAATTGATCGAGGGAATAACTAAGTATTATCATCAATATACTCCATAAACTAAAGAATACTAATTTATATCAGGAACTAACTAAATCTGAAGTTTCATGAAAACTTGTGTATGAGTTCCTGAGATAGAGCTATTGCGATAATTATAAATAATGCTGCATACCAGCGCTACCTATTGGAAGAATTCACACCAAAATGTAATCATAACCGTATTATATCAAGAACTAACCAAATCTGATGTTTTATGAAAATCCGACCATTAGTTCTTCAGATATAGCTATTGTGGAAATCGTGAAAAAGCATCATAGCAGCGCCACCTATTGGGGGAATATACACTAAAAGCTAATCAAATCCAGTTTATATCAAGATCTAACTGAATCTAAGGTTTTGTGAAGCTCTGTGCATTATTTCTTGAGATAAAGCACCCACAAAATTTGTCACATACAAACATGCAGACAGACATTTTGTAAAAACATGATTTTTAGAATCCCCTAAAACGTGCAGATCTGTCAAAAATCGGAATTCGAAAATTTTCACAAATTCAATACTTTCTTCTTAAAGATAGTGAAAAATAAAATTACAAGTATTCAGTGAAATAGATTTTGAGTTTTTATCAGTCCAGATATAGGAGTAGTGTCTATTGTATTGCATGCAAACCTACTCATATGTACCTCTGCATCTATGATAAAGATTCTCGACTTAAGTCATACCTAAACATGTATAATTGGATAAATTCATGTATGGATTTTGTACAATTCAAGGAAAAGAACTTGTTAAGGTCCCCTGTCCTTACTCGAGAAAACGCTCGCAAGCTAATGCTATTCCTATGGGGAAGCATTTTTCTAATAACTCTTTCGCATTGCGATATTTTTGAATAATTTTTTTTATTTTGCATTGGATAGCTGAGGTGCATGCCGACTTCGCACCTTTTTTACTTTTTCGATTTTGGTTGCAGATATATTTTTTAAAAAGCACTTTCAGTTTCGAAACCAATTTTGAAAGTGAAACTTACTTTGTATTTGATTTATAAACAAGTACTTTTACTATATGACCATTTTTCTTGTTCCCAGATCTCTTGCTTCAGAAAATTAGGTTTAAATTGCCAACTCTGACAGCATTTTTTTTTACCGTAATTTCCGGCATATAATCCGCAGATCAAACAAACATTTTTCGATCCAGAAATTTTGTACAAAGAAATTTAACTTTTTAGATCGCCGTAAATATTTGTCTTCAATCACTAAATAAGATTTCTGGGTTCAAAAAGAATTGTTTGATTTGCAGACTATATGCCAGAAATTATGGTAATCTTATAGTTTGGCGATGGTTTTCTGGTCAACGGGATAACAAAGCTTGTTAACCCAATTTAATGCAGTTTATTTAGAAATGTCTTTTTTTTATAATTTTTCTTTCTGTTTTTAGATTCAGTGGTAAATAAAACTGTTTTTGCTGTAAGCGAAAATGAAGACAATCTCTTCATGCTGATGCCTCAAAGGAATTTTCTGCTATTGTTCGAAATCAAGCTTATTCATTTTTTAGAAGGTGTCATCATCGATTGCAGAAGATTCTTCCTCCGCTGATACGGCAAAAGAACCTTTTATTTGTTTCAAAGGATTTTCTCAGAAAAGTGATCTGAGACAGATTCGCACAAGTGGAAAATTCTTTGTTTGTGAAATATGTTCCAAAGAATTTAATTGGAAGGGTAATTTAAAAAAACATCTCTTGACGCATACAGTAGAAAAAACTTTTGTTTGTGAATTATGCTCCAAAAGATTTTCTCAAGGTGATAATCTAAGAACCCATCTCTTGACAATACATACGGGTGAAAAATCCTTCGTTTGTGAAGTATGTTCTAAAATATTTAATAAAAAGGGTAATTTAAAAAGACATCTTTCAACGCATACAGAGGGAAAAACTTTTGTTTGTGAATTATGTTTCAAAGGATTTTCTCAGGATGATAATCTAAGAAGACATCTCTTGACAACACATACAGTTTCTGAAAAACCCTTTGTTTGTGAAGTATGTTCCAAGCGATTTTCTCAGAATGGTGATTTAAAAAAACATTATTTGACTCACACAGGAGAAAAACCTTTTGTTTGTGAATTATGCTCCAAAGGATTTTCTCGCAGCTGTCATCTCAGAAGACATCTCTTGACGCATACAGGAGAAAAATCTTCGGTTTGTGAAATATGTTCCAAAGGATTTTCTGATAATGACTATTTAAGAAAACATTATTTGACTCACACAGGAGAAAAACCTTTTGTTTGTGAATTATGCTCCAAAGCATTTTCTCAGAATGGTCATCTAAGAGATCATCTCTTGACGCATACAGGTGAAAAACCCTTTGTTTGTGAAATATGTTCCAAACGATTTTTTCGGAAGGGTCACTTGAGAACCCATCTTTACACGCACACGGGCGAAAAACCCTTTGTTTGTGAAATATGTTTGAAGGGATTTCCTAACAAGAGAAATCTAAGAAGACATTGTTTGTCTCATACCAAATGAAAAACACCTTCTGCAAAATCTCTTATATTTTTTCTCAAAATTGAATGTGAATCTGTTGTTGCATTTACCATCATAACATATCTTTTGTTTCAGCATGTAACACTGTAGATTCCCTCAAATCCACACATAATTTACAGCTATGTAGACAATGAAACATTCAGTTCAGCTATAAGGTCAAAATTTTACTTTTTTGGTTATATATCAATTCCATATATATTTTAATTTCTAATTTTTGTTAATGTTACTAAATTCATGTTTTTTTTTATGAAAAAAGAATAAATATTTTTCTAAAAAATTCAAAATATCGCTAATGTCATTGGTAATAACAATCTTCTTACCAAATATATTTATACATTAATCAAGCTGGTAATTAAGTCCATTTAAACCTGAAATACAACTTCCTTATTTCATAATTTTGATATGTATTGTACTTTTATGAGGCAAGAATAATGAATGAAAATTACATTTCATCTTTATAATGAATATATAATCATAAGTTATTGATTATTAAGTTGACCTTTGCTTTTAATATTTTAATCAGTTTAAAAATTATCTAAATTTTTATTATTTTGGTTTATGACTTATTTTATTAAATTGTATTGCATTCAATATAGTTTCAATTGCATTATTAATTACATTTAAATTGCTGTTTAAAAAATGTACACAAAGCCATGACCAAGAAATCTGTAAAATCCGCACAACTTCTGGTCCCAAACTGTGTGGATTTTAGGGAGTCTCCTGTCATGTAATAAAAATGTACACTTTCTTTTTCTTCAAAATCCTCATAAAAATCTTCCATAGCATATTGTGTTTTTGATAATAAACCAGAAGTTGCAAAAGCGGCTGCTTTTTCCAATAAAAATTGGCCGGCCTGACATTTTTTCTTTAAAGCTGACTTTTATTGGCTTTCCCAGTACATATCACATTATTTATTTTTAACAACTTCATTTGTTAGTTTACTTTACTAATGGCCATTTTATGTAAATTAAAATTTATTTAAAATCTGTTTCAGATGTGTACTTTTATAGCCAGTTAATAGCATATCACAAAAACCAATATGATTTAAAGACATCTATACCGTAGGTCCAGTGGCACATCTTATGCTTAGTTAAATTATTTTCATGTTATTATGAGAAAAAATTATATTCAAATAAATAATATACAAAATGATAGTACTGTTTATAAAGTGATTCACTTGAAGCTCCTTGAAGTGATGGCTCCTAGCATACTGAACGTGTCAGTATTATGATTAAAAATAGTCACTTGTTTTTATGTAAGAAGCTTACGAGGCATCATTCCATTTTTAAAAAATCCCTGTAGGCTTAGCCTATAGGCAGAGATAGATTTTGAAGAGTGCTCATTTCAACAACAAAAAATAAAATTTGATTACAGATAAACCCAGTTTAACAACTATATGGCCACTTTTGAAAATTTTTTAATTTCAATTTTCTGTAAGAACTGGTTTTATCAGAATCATCTTAAGCAAAATTTGGCTCAAATGCCCATTTTGACAACATATTTTGAAATATATTCTGACTTTTTTAAAAAATCAACCACATTATATAGTTCCTAAATAACAAAAAACTGTCGAATGTGTTTTAGAGAAAAATTGAATTTAAAAATGAGTTATAATATAACCAATTTGTTATTTGAATACAACCTCAATTCTTTAATCATGATCGCTTCGGGAAATTTTGTGCAAAGTGCCCACTTTTACAGCTTTTTAAAAAAATATATTCAGCTTTTATCAAAAAACTGACCAATGCCGCACATTATACAGCTTTTTAATAAGAGAGGTTTGTCAATTGGATGCATTTGAGAGCAAAACTGATTTTAAAAATGAGTCATAAAAAATGCATTTTGTTATTTGAATACTTTTTCAATCACGATCGCTTTGGGAAATTCTGTTCAAAATACCCATTTCGGCAGCCTTTTTTTGAAATATATTCTGCCTTTATCAAAAAAGTGACCAATGCATCACATTATATAGTTCCTATAAAGTATTTAATAAAAAAAATACTAATAATAAAAGTAGTTCCTATAAAGTATTTAATAAACAGTACTAGAAAAAATAACCTCCTAAATAAGAGGACCTGTAAATTGGATGCTTTTGATAGCAAAACTGGATTTAAAAATGAGTAAAAAAAAAAAATAAAAAAAAAGCAATTTGTTATTTGAATACTTCCTCAAATTTTCAATCATGATCACTTTGGGAAATTCTGTTCAAACTACTTTTTTGGTAGCCTTTTATAAAATATATTCTGTGTTTATCGAAAAACTGCCCAATGCATCACATTATATAGTTCCTAAATAAGAGGATCTGCATTTGGATGCGTTTAAAATCAAAAATGAATTTAAAAATAAGTCCGAATATAAGCAGTTTGGATTTGAGGTTTTTTTCTCCAATTCCTATTTTTGTTTAATTTATTTATGCTATACGAATTAGTCCTATAAAAAACTTGTCAATATAAAAGTTGTAGATATTATTGAGAAAATGTAAAATAAATTTAGATTTGATAGTTTAAGAATTGACGAAGTTATGGATTTTTGTCTTTTTTCACTTTTTTTTGCTTTTGTTTTTATTTTTTTTATTGGTAAGAAATAGTCCCATCAAAAACTTCTAAAAACAAAAGTTTTAAGTAATGTTGAGAACATTTATACAAAATTTAGTTGCATTTGATGTCTTGGAAATTGACGAAATTATGTATTTTTTTTTTTCTAATAAAAACCTTGGTTTTTTTTGCGATTTCTAAATTTATCAAAAATCTGTCATGCATAAACTTTCAGCCCATTTTTAAGAAGTAATATAAACTTTAAACTGATTCGTTATCTATTTTAATTAAGAAGTTATGGCATTTTTTCTGTATTCATAAAAACCCTCCCTATTTCCACCTGCTTGGACCAATTTTGAACATTAACGAACGTAGCCGAAATTTTATACCCCTTGATATTATGTATCAGTTTAGAAGACATTGGAGCAGAACTGTAGAAGTTATCATGTCCAGAAGAAAGTGATATAAACTTTTTTATTGATGGTAGTTTTGGGGTCTAGAGGTCATGATCGCCGTAGATCTGCAAAACATTTTCAGAAATTCCGACACAGGAGCAACTGCAATAGGTAGTATTTCATATGAAATCTACCTATTAGAAAATATAAATAACTGAATCTATAGACAGTGTAAAATCATCTATAGACATGCTATTCTATATCCAACAGTGTAAAATCACTGTCTACAGATTCTATAGACATTCTATTCTATATCTATTCTATATCTATAGAATCTATTGACACTGTGAATCTAAGGCAGAAAATCATTTATTACCCACAATTTCCTCGATCCTGATTGATTCCAACTTATACAGAATTTACTGTACATGTTTTTTTTTTCTTCATTTGTTTTTTCCTATAAGGAAAGAACAGCTGACATGACATAGTGTGGGGTGGCAATGGCAAGAAACACCTGTCTGTTCTTTAGATCTCCTGCCGTACATATGAGCTCGGCCAATCTGATTGGTCAGTTTACAGGTCTATGATATGATTGGCTTATATTCTGATTCAGCATTCAGAATTCTCGCTGGCTTTTGACCAACATTAGCAATTTGGCGAATAAGAAATAAAAAACAGTCGCCAAATGAAAAGAAATGTTGGCAAAATATATTTGACTGGAAACACTGAAAAATGTATCTTTATTGTATCCCTTTTTTTATTCCAAATATTTTTTTTTTCCCCTTATAAATTAAAAATTCAACTAAGTACATTCTGTCCCCTCAATGTTTAAGTGTTGTAGACATTCTTTTAGCAGTCTAAACAAAAAAAAAAAAAAAAAAATAACAATCATTGATTTATCATTGTGAAAATATGCAGTAAATATTTCTATCAGATTTCGACTGTTAACAGATAGAAAAAATATGAAAAATTTGACAGACCCATGATTACTTTGCATTTAAGGTATAGTGATTGATTGAGAATAGATAAATATATATGGCATAATCATTTCTGTTAGCCATTGCTAAACTGAATTGATGTTAAGTCAGAAAATATAGAACTATGTAAAGGGCATGGTGTGATTGAACATGTAAAGTAACATCCAAACATTGAGCAACTGGAATAAGAATCTTCACTGTATTGGCACATACATACACACACAAAACAGAGCAGAAATTGAGCACTCGCAATTTGGCAAGTCTGATTGTTCTTTTATTCACCAAATGGAGCATTTTGTCGCAATTTGGCACAATGGCAAGAACACTGCCTACATTGCCATAAATGTTCCAGCAGTGATCACTATGACAAAAAGGCAGTGGTATGGTAGATTGGTTGATGGAAATGTTTGTAAACATGTTCTTTCCTTCTGTATATATTGACTAAATATTTTGGTCTTGTTCCTTCACAAATCTTTCCACACATTAAAAGGAGAGGAATTGAGTTGGGCCTATTAGCAAACTTTCCCATCCTCAAATTTTACATGTTAGGAGGGGTTTAATCTAATAGGTTACTAGATTAGCAAGATTTCAAGAAATAACACATTTTACGCGTAAAAAAGTATAGATATGAGAAAAAATTTTTAACTGATGATTTTGTTTAGAACAAGATCAACGTAGTCCTGATATTGATATATTTAAAATCTAAGTCAAATGATTGGTATTTTATTTGATAAAAATCATTTGAACTACTTCAAAAAAATTTTATTGCACAAATTTCCTTATAAATAGTCTTTCCATCTGTTGATCACAAGAGGATTTTTACTATCAATTCACTTGTATTTTAATTGACAAGACAGTTCCTTTTTATGTCAACAGTAATTAAAAAGTTCTAATTAATAATATTTCATTTTAAGAATAGTTATTGATAAAAAAAATGTTTTTTAGTAAAAGCCAGTTTTTTTCTAAAAAAAACTTGCCTTTTTTAAGCGGTTTAAACCAGAAAAAACTAGCCAGCTTAAACCCGCCTGGCTAAAATCCAACAGCCCTGTAATAAACAAATAACTCCTCATCTATTTATTAGGTTATAATAAAAATTTATGTAAAGAACTATCATAGTTACTTTTGATTTTTTTTTTCACTTTAGGACTTGGTAAGTTTTGGTTTTTAACCCTAATTAATAAGATTGTATTTGACTGAAGAACAATTTTTAAAATAATTTCTGATGGCAGGTTATGTTGAGAGAAGATCTACCCAATGGTGTTTAACAATTTAATATTTCTGCAATCATATACAGTCGACTCTCGTTAATTCGAAATCGGATAATTCGAATCTTCACTTAATTCGAACTAAACATGAAGTCCTGAAATTTTCAATGTGAACCAGTTGACGTACGACGGTGATCTTTTTTTCAAAAGATAGAACTCGGTGAAACGAATAAAATGATAGCATTCAAAAAATTGTCGTAGCTTACTGTAGTTTTTTATTTATTTTTAACGAAAAAATGAAGACGTAAAATTCAACAAGTGATAACTAACGATCCCGTGGATGGATTAACTTCATTTTTAGTTTATTTTTATCCTTTTGGTAAAACTTAAAATAGATTTTTTTTTTTCATCTTTGTATGTTTGACGATCGCTGAGAAAATCGAATTTGTGTCTTAAAGCTCCAGTTGAACATTGTTTCTTGCTGTTGCTGTTGTAATTTTTTTTATTTGTTGCCACCAAGTTTAAATAAGTATAAATTTTTTATGTGTGTAACATAATTCAAATTAAATAAATCACGTGAAAAACATAATTATTTGTTTTCATTGCAAAGCATTTAGTTTCAGTTCTTTGAATAAAGTTGTGAGCTCACTGTAATTATTTTCATTCTACTCCTTGGTTTATTTTGCAGACATCATGTGTTTTATATGACAATGCAATAACTTTCTTAATTATTCTAATACAATAATAAAATTTCAAAAGTAAATATTTTGCTTTTCAAAATGTAAAAAAATCTTCAGTTTTTATCAAAAAATTGAGTATGTATGACAAGTATCAAAAAATGCTCTGGTGAGCAATAAAAAAGGTTAATATGTTTTTAAGTATGAAAAAGTGTTTGACAAGTGCTTCTAATTGAGCATGAGAGGGGTACAAGCAGTCCCTCCTTGGCTGCAGCTCACTGGCAATGGCCAAATTTGAAAAAATCATATTTGTGCTTTTTCCATATAAAAGAAATTTGCATAAAACTTTCAGTCTTTCTTTTCAGTAAAATTTTCAATCCTGCTTTACATATGAACTGCACTGTTGACTCTGCAGTACAACTGCATTACAAATCAGTTTTTCGTGCAGTTCTATGCTGCAGGCATGCTTGGTGGCACTGCAATGAGTATGACACATTACAGGAACTAAGGTTTCTGGTACTATTTCACCTTACATTCACGTTTAATTACGCTGTGTTTTTTTCTGGCTATGTCTTTGCGCTACACATTTTTATCATAATTTTGACTGATTTCTTTTACAGGGAAAAAGCACAAATATGATTTTTTCAAATTCGACATTGACAGTGAACTGCAGCCAAGAAGGGGCCGCTTGTCCTCTCGCATGCTCATTTAGAAGCACTTGTCAAAAACTTTTTCATACTTAAAAACATAAGTAACCTTTTTTTGTTGCTCACCAGAGCATTTTTTAATACTTGTTTTTAATATGATTAAAGCAAAAGTAAAGTTAATAATCAATATTGTATAGTTAAATATTTATTTTATGAAGTTTGCCTCATAAAAATACATTACTAATTCACATCAAAATCATAAAATAAGGAAGTTTTATTCCAGGTTTAGCCAGACTTAATAAAGTTTGATTAATACATAAATATATTTAGTAAAAAGATTGTGATGACCAGTGAGATTCAATATCTTGATATTTTTCCCCAAAAAAATTATTCTTCCATTATGAAAACATATGAATTCAGTGATATTAACCAAAATTACATTTCAAAATATTTATTGAAATGATATAAAAGTAAAAAAATCAAATTTTGTCCCTACATCTGAACTGAATGTTTCATTGTTTACATCTGTAAATTATGTGCAGATTTGAGAGAATCTACTGTAGCACACACACAAAAAAAAAAAAAAAAAAAAAAAAAAAAAAAAAAAAAAATGGATTTTCTTTTCTTTAGTACTGTTTCCTTAGTTTTTTCTACACAATTACATTATGGCACCCGTTATCCACAAACCACATATCCAGAAAGTTCCAAAAACCAGAATAAAAAACGAAAATTAAAATAAATTGTTTCATTTCAAAAACGTAAAGATATATTTTACATCAAACATGGGATCAGAATTGGGCTGTATCGAAAACACATGTATTTGAAATACATTTGTATTTCGTAATTTAATCCAATGAAATGAAAATATTTTAGAAATGTCTTTTGTAATGCTTTTTCCAAGTATTTTGTATTTTGAAAATACATTTTGAGTCAAAATACATTTTTATAGATTGCAAACTTTGTGGTCTTGTAAACCCCAAATAAAAGATTCAAAAGAAGGAAATATCTTCCATTTTGTTTAGTCTTTGAATTTGTTTCTAGGTATATAAACATATTTTTCAAACTAGTGATACAATAAAGATTGTTATTGAACAGGTTCCATGATAGACAGGAAGGACCCATACAGAGTTTTACTTCTTATTGCTTTTATTTTCAAGTGCATTGGAAATGCAGCGCTATTATCTATTATAGGCTCATGTAAAACTGAATAATACTTTTGACGTTATCAATAAAAATCTACAAAGAGAATAATTTTATTGTGATAATAAATGGTGTTCAATAGAAATCTGCATGGGCCGCATTTGGGCCCGAACCCTGAATCCTACCCGCAGACAGAGCTGATTTTCATTCTTGGCACTCGGGTTGAACCTGGCCCGAGTTTTACTTTTTTTTTTTTTTTTTTTTAAGTCTGGATTGGGTTAAGCCTAGTACTCTTTCTGAGACTGTTTTTCTGAAAGATCGGACTGGGCCGGAACGGGACTAACTTTTTTTTCCCATTCTATTCCAGGATTGATTTCATTTTTCCTCGTATTCATGAACCAAAATATTCAATTTGAGCTATCCCATATGGAAACATTTTTTTTCGGTGTGGCCAGGTTCATTCAAAAATTAAGTAAAATTTGGTCTGGCCTAAAACTTTTTGCAAAAAATGCATACATTTTTAAATCGCCATTGTTCTTCAATTAAACCTTAAAATTTATTATTTTTAAAGCATCGTCTTGGCTTATTAAAATATAGTTTAATTGTGTGAAAAAGAGCCTTCTAATGACGGAATGTTGTTTTAAACTGAAAAATGTGTTCCCCTATGCAAAATGAATACAATAATACATGAGAAAAAAATGTGTAATGCATTCACACACCTGCTAAGAAGGAACTTGCCTATAATGAATTTTCTTTTCTTTTCTATGCGATTCCGTCTTAGAAGATTTTACTGTATGCCATTTTTTATACTTTTGTGTCTTTATTACATACAATATGGATTAATAATATTAATGATAACTGAAACATTTACATACAACAGAGGTTCATCATATAACATAAATATAGCAGTCTATGGCACTTCTGCATCAATAAAGTTTATAAACATGAAAAAAAAGAAGGGTTTTTTTTGGTCAAAACTTCTCCATACGAGTAAAATCAATGTTTTGTTGAAATTCACTCAGGCTGGGGTGAATTTTTAGCTATAAATTTCTTTCTATGGACCGGCACAGGTCGGGTCGAATTTTCTTTTTGTTTAGATCAGGCTCGAACCTGGAAATTTCGTCCCATGCAGATTTCTAGCAGTATTAGATAGGATATATTTCAAAATAATGCCTGTTGATGATAATGTAAAAGTTAAGAGAAAATGTTACAAGTTAAGTTACATGTGAAACATGAAAAAAAAAATATTTTTACTGATAAATGCACTTGTAAAAAGGCATTTTCTTGATTTTCACGTAGTGTTGTTCCTTAACTTAAAAAAAAAAAAAATCTTGTTGTCAAACTCTTTGAAATTTTTATCGATTATAAATATTTGCAGCCCATGTAAACATTTCTTGAAAAACATTGATATATACTGCTCAATAAATTAAAGGATATTTGAAGTTTTATATAAAATAAAGATATAAATGAAATTTTTTTTGCCGAAAATAGAAGAGAATCACAAATGCAAATTTTTCTGGTTTTCAAACTGTGGAGTTTGCAAATTTTGAGTTCGACGTCAAAAACGTTGCTTCAGTGGCAACGAATGAAATTTGACTTTCAACTGGATAAAAGAGAATGAAGACAAGGATGATCGGCATTCAGTGATTGCTTTGTTTCTATGAGTACGATGTCTCAGCTAAGTCATTTGACAGATTCAGAAGCTTGGAGAATTGTTGTAGGTTAGAAGGGGGCCAAACTCAAGCCGAAGTAGCGCAAGCCATTGGAGTGTCACAAAGTGTCATTTCCAAGATCTGGAACCGTTTTTTGGAGAGTGGATGTGCAGGCCGAAGACCAGGGTAAGGTCGTAGACGGGCAACAACGCCCAATGAAGAACGGTATTTAGCGTTAACAGCTCGGAGACACCGAAACATGAATGCTACACTTCTCCAACAACACCTTCGCTCGACTACAGGCACCACGATTTCAACTGAGACTGTCCGAAACCGGCTCCATGCTGTAGGTCTGTATGCTCGCCGACCGATGGTATGTGTTAGATTAACATCAAGGCATCGTCGCGACCGCAGGGAGTGGGCAACCGAGCATGTCAACTGGAGGAGAAATGAATGGAGCAAATATTCTGTTTTCTGACGAGTCCCATTTTTCTGTACATCCGGATAATAGGCGTATTTTCATCTGGAGGGACCGTGGCAGTAGGAATAATCCTGCGTTCGTGCACGAAAGTGTCAGATTTGGCGGTGGAGGAGTGTTGGTGTATGGTGGCATCTCCATTGACGGGCGCACTGACCTCTACATCATTCGAGATGGAGCTCTGACTGGTCGCCGATATAGGGATGAGATCCTCAGACCTATTGTAGTCCCTTACGCTGCAGCAATCGGAGATAACTTCATTTTAATGGACGATAACTGCAGGCCACATCGTGCAAACCTGGTGGAGGATTTCCTTTTCGAGGAAGGAATCGTTCGAATGGAATGGCCAGCTTGTTCTCCATACATGAATCCAATCGAGCACGTTTGGGACGCTCTAGGAAGACGAGTTTCTGGCCGCCAACAACCCCCACAAACTCTCCAAGAACTGGAAAGAGCTCTTCTGGAAGAGTGGGGCAGAATACCCCAACTCGTCATTAATAGCCTCATTGAGTCCATGCCTCAAAGGCGTTCAACGTTGCTGGCCGCCCGTGGAAACCATACCCCCTACTGAAAATGATTTTCTTTGAAGAAAACACCTTTTCTTATTCTTTTTTTCTCATATGCACAAATTGTGTTTCTTTCCTTTTGTACACAAATGGGCAATAAAATGCATTTTTTTCTGCCAAACGTGTGTAATTTATTCTCATTTAACCTACTATGTCTGTCGACCATGTATCAATCAGCTAAAAAGTTTCCCAGATACAAAATCCACCTAAAACTGCAATATCCTTTAATTGTTTTGAGCAGTGTATAATTGTAAAACAAAAATGTTTTCTTCTCGCTGTTTTTTTTCCCGCATCGGGTCCTGTAACATAAAAAAATAAAATTAAATATAGTTTGAACTTCATGACATTTCAATTGATTGTAAATATGTTTGTATGAAAGCCCTCATTTATATTTTGGAAAAATTATGCATACTTAGTCTGTGAAAACATAAACCAAATGTTGAGAAGATGTGCCGATACACCTTACTTTTTAGAATTTTTATCGAAAATTATTCAGATATTATTATTTTTTTTTTTTTCTTTTTAGCTTTCATTTATCAAAAGCTTTAGAAATTGTTCTGGGTAATGTAAATCTAGTCTGACAAGAAGCTTAAAAAATACTACAAGTAGGTTGAAATACATACATTTAGTTATTTTTAGTGTAAGAAAATATCATCTCCAAGAGGTGCAAATTTTCTGAAAGTCCTTAAAATTTATAATTTTTGGAAAACGATTGCACCGTCAAAAAAAGAAAAGTTTTTAGCTGTAAATATACCATTTTGTGATTCGATTCCCTGAAATTGAGCCACATGTGTATGTTGCAGAAAGCAATGTTGAATGCAGACACTTTTCTCTTGGAGGGACTTCAGTAGTTCCGAGAAAGAAACTGTACTTTTTGAGCATTGAAAACACAAAATTTCAAATTTTCTGGGAGGGGGGGATTTTAATGCTCCAGGGGGATATCCCCCTGGAATTACAAACATTCAACACTGGCAGAAAGGGAGTAAAAGTCAAAAATAAAAACGACCCTTTTTGAAAATTTCTTTGTTTACTGTATGTAATGAGTTTTCATTTAGAATATAGACTGATTTATTTCTGTTTTGTTTCATTTTAACACTTATTCATTTTATTTTTAACACTTTCTAACAAGTTTTAAAATGTTCATGAATTCAGTTTGCTTAACTCCAGTAAATACAGTCCGATTTCTATGAAATTTATAGATGTTATTGGAAATTACTGTGGCATGTTTCATATCAAAAATGGAGAATGTAACTGTTAGACAATTGCTTCTTTTTGTACTAAAATCTACCGCCAGATGGCAGCACCAGACATTATTCTGTTTTCACTGGAAGAGAACTTTAGAACAGTTAGTTGATGTAGTGACTGAGCTGGGTTAGGCAGCAAAATGCTGTCAAGGATTAACAATCCATTATCATACATTATGATTCCAAAGGAATAATTACTGTTCATCAAGAACTGCTTCAAACTGAAGCTAATATATGTTTCAAAGTTTTTTTTTTATATGTTGTGTTCTGTAAATATTGTGAAGACAGTGCATCTGTTCTTTTGTGTTGTGAAGTGTTTCCAAGTATTTGTTCATCATTATTCTACTTTATTTCTTCAAATAAATGTGTGTCAACTAAAAGGTAAAGCTTTTAACTCTTTTTTATTATTGAGGAACTCACTTATTCACGCCTTATGGAATGAATTTAGGAAAAAAGGTCAACGGAAAAATCGTCAACGGAAAAATCGTCAACGGAAAAAAAGGCAACGGAAAAAACGTCAACGGAAAAAAGGTCAACAGATAAAAACGGCAACAATAAATAATAGTAATAAATGTCAGTTCTTCAATAAATCGAAAGTTGATATACATTAGTTATTAAGTGGAGGTATCTTAAGTAATAGAATACCGATTTTATGTTTCAAGTAAGCACACGAGTGCATCGGTTAGTACACGTGTATCGGTTATTTCAACTCGATTGATGAATAGCTTACGTATAAAAACAGCGACTTTCATATCTTTATACAAACTTTGACCAAGGACATTCTTGGGAAACTCAATTTTGGATACAGCAGCATAAACCATTTAAATTAAAATTTAAAAAATAATGAATTTTGTTATGGTGGTTCTATTGATTATAGTAATAATAATAAAAAAATAATAATAATTGAATAAAAAATTGTATGTATAAACATATTTCATTTTTCGACAAGTGAATTGCATTTTGTTATAAGGTTGGGTTTTCTCACGATGACCTTTATCAGGCTTTCGTGTGCGAAAATTCTGTCGAAAACACCATTTTGGAAAGCATTTTCTGGAAGGCCACCTGCATTTATCGAAAAATGAAAATATTATTCGACTTTATGGTTTCTAAATAAGTCCCCCCTTGTCAAATCCGCCCCACCAGTGGCTAAGAGTTTGTGCTCTTGAAGCTGGTAGACGGGAGGTGCTGGGTTCGAAACCAATCGCATCCGTCGGCCAAATCGTTCGGAGTTTTCAATTATTTTCTTCTAACCTTGGGTAATCTTGCGTAAATACAGTTAGAAAGACCTCCACGGAGGGCTCTCCTACAAAGGGCTATATACCCCGGGCAGATAATCGGAAGTAACAACAATAACAATCCTTGCCATTTCCAAATCGGTAAACGAAAAAAAAGTGCCTGGAAAAAAAGGACCGGTAAAAACATGAGCATATATAAATATAATGTAATAAATAATAATAATAATAATAATAATTGAATCATAGATTAATATTTTATTATATTTATATAATTTTATAAATTTACTTACATTTATATAATTTAGATTTTTTAATATTATTTAAAATAATTATTATACTTAATATTTATTATATTTTATATTTAATTTTTTATATTTATATATTATAATATTTATAATTTACAGTATAACACATAATAATTAATATAATAACATAATAAAAATATATAATATATAAATATAAATTAAATATAAAATTATTAATGAATAATTAATTATTATTTAAATATTAATTATTAAATATTATAAATTTGTATTCATTTCTTATTCTTCTTCTACAAGTATCATCGAAAAATGAAAACATTATTCGACTTTATGGTTTCTAAATAAGCCCCCCCCCCCCTTGTCAAATCCGCCCCACCAGTGGCTAAGATGTTGTGCTCTCGAAGCTGGTAGATGGGAGGTCCTGGGTTCAAACCCAATCGCATCCGTTGGCCAAATCGTTCGGATATTTTCCATGATTTTCATCCAACCTTGTCTCTTTCTTGTCTTGTAATTATTTTTATTAATAGAAGCACCATAACAAATTTCGTTATATTTTTATTTTTATTTTAAATGGTTTATGCTGCATGTTGCCAAATTGAGTTTTCGTGTACCAAATTTTAAAATTTCGACTCTTTTTCTGTTATCCGTCTGAACATTCTAAATATCAAAACAACATTTTTTTGTGTCTTTTTTCCACTTTATTAAAATATATATACCTGTATTTTTTTTTCACGTTTGCCCCTTATTCGTCACTTAAAGAATGTTTTTGGTCAAAGTTTACATAAAGATATGAAAGTTGCTGTCTTTATATATAAGCTTTTACCTGTTGTCCTTTTTTCCATTGCCTTTTTTTTCGTTGACGTTTTTTCCGTTGCCCTTTTTTCTGTTGACGTTTTTTCCTTTGCCCTTTTTTCCGTTGACGTTTTTTCCTTTGCCCTTTTTTCCGTTGACCTTTTTTCCGCGCACCTTATGGAATAACATTCCAACATTGTTGATTATGAGACTGAGAAATGAGTCTCAAAATTTAAATATAATAATATCAAAACAGAAAATATAATATTTAAATTCAAAAGAAATAATTATTTTCTGAATATTGTATTTTTTAGAAGTGAATGATAGAAAAGAAAATTCAAAGAATTGTTCTTGTTTTGAAACCAAAACTATAATTTGTTGATATGAAAAGAAATTATTTTGCTTGTTTTTTATTGAAATTTATTATTTATTAGTTGAAAATACAAATATATGTTTTAAACAAAGAATTTTGAATATTTAAGAAAAAAATTTCTGAAACCAGAAGTAACTTTTAAAATTGTTCTCAAGAATTCTATTATGTTCTTATTTCATCTTTAGCATTATATATGAGTTTATAATATTTTATTGTTGTAAATTAATAAGATAAACACTTTTTTATTTTCTGTGAAATAAGCAAATATTATTATATAACAATGTCTAGTCTTAAAGAATCTCATTATATTGATAAGTTAACTGATGATAATTATTCAGTATGGAAGTTTAAAATTGAACAATTGTTAATCAAAGAAGATTTATATGACGTTGTGTTTGAACCTAAAAAAGAAAATGATGACAATTGGGTGAAAAATGATAGAAATGCTAGAGCATTAATTTGTTTAAATATCTCAGATTCTCAAATTGTGCATGTTAGACATGCTAAAAGTGCTAAAGAAACATATGATCAATTGAAATCTGTTCATGAAAGGGTAAATCTTACAAATAAACTTTATCTTCTTAGGAAGTTGTATTCCATTAAATATAATGAAAGTATTAAAATGCAGGAACATATAAATTCCGTCTTAGAATTGGCAGAAAAATTAAGAAGTATAGGTGAAGTAATACAAGATGATAATTTAATAGCTATTTTGCTTTGTTCTTTGCCAAATTCTTATAGTACCTTTATAACTGCTATTGAAAGCAAATATGACACAGATTTATCATTAAAATATGTTCAAAACAAGTTAATTGATGAATATCTTAGAAGAGTTGAAACTAAACAAATTTCAACAAAATTTGAATCTATTGCTTTAAAGGGTAATAGGGATAAACCAAAACATTTGAATAAACAAAAATTTTGTTCTCATTGTAAAAGAACCAATCACAACCGTGAAGATTGTTTTCACTTAAAGAATAACAACAATAACAAAACAAAACCAATTTTTACTCAAGATAGATCACGTCAACAGTTTAAAAAACAAAATTTCTCTGCTTCTACTGCTAGTCAAAATGAAAATCCACCAAATTCTCAAAACTATCATGAATTAATAAAAGAATCAAATTCTTCAGGTTTTGTTATGAAATCTCAACAAAATGGAAATCAAAACAAAAAGTTAACTTTTGTTATTGATTCAGGCGCGTCTGTTCATTTAGCTAATTCTTTAGAACTATTCTCAGAATTAAAGAATTCAAGTAAAGATACAATTACAATTGCTAATGGAATTAAATTAACTGCAAAAGGAAAGGGTAAATGTACTTTTAATATTGAAACACTTAATGGTAAAATAAATAAAATTACACTAGATCATGTGCTTTATGTTCCCGAGTTCGACAGTAACTTGTTGTCTGTACAGTCTTACACTGAGAAAGGTTTTGTTGTAACGTTTAAAGATGATATGTGTTTAATTAAAAAGGGTAACATATTAGTTGCAGATGCAAAAGCTGATGAGGGGTTATACAGATTAAAAATAAAACCCACAAATGAAAAAGTATACAGCGCTTCAGAAATATTACCTGTATGTTCTAATGTCAATTGCATTCTAAAATGGCACCAAAGACTGGGTCATAGAAATTTGGAATCCATCAAGAAAATTCAAAAGAATGATTTAGCTTTAGGTATTACTCTGAATAATTGTTCTCATAATACTGAATGTTCAAGTTGTATAAAAGCTAAGCTAACAGAAAAATCATTTCCAAAAGAAACGCAATACAGAAGTAGAAAACCACTTGATCTGATATATAGTGACGTTTGCGGTCCTGCTGAAACAAATAGTATGGGATCAGATCAAAAAGATATTTCGTTACGTTTATCGATGATTATTCTCGTTATACACAGGTATATTTTATTTCCTCAAAAGATGAAGTATTTGATAAATTAAAGGAGTATGTTGCATCAACAACAAACAAATTTAGATTGAAGATTAAATCCTTGCGTACTGACAATGGAGCAGAATATTGCAACGAATATGTTAGTAACTACTTAAAGAACTTAGGAATACATCATGAAACAACAACGCCATATTCGCCATCTCAAAATGGAGTCGCAGAAAGAAAGAATCGCTCTCTAATTGAAATGTGTAAAGCCATGCTTATAAATGCTAAATTACCAAAAACATTCTGGGCAGAAGCCATAGCTACAGCAGCTTATTTGCAAAATCGATTACCCACAAAATCAACTGAAAAGACACCATATGAACTGTGGAATGGGCATAAGCCAAATTTGAGTCACCTTAAAGTATTTGGATGCAAAGCATATGTGTATGTTCATAAACAGAAGAGGCAAAAATTTGATGAAAAAGCCACTGAAGGAATCTTTGTTGGTTATGATTTAAGAAGCAAGGGATATCGAATTTATACAGGTGGAAGAAAAATTGTGATAAGCAGAACAGTAAAGTTTTTTGAAAATATGAACGGTGAAAATTTTTTCCCAGAAAATGTAGAAGAGCGAACTTCTGATTTAATTCATTTCAATTTTTCAGAAGAAAATCTTGAAAATGATTGTGAATCTATTCCAATAGAAAATGTTGCAGAAGAAATAGAAACTGATGGCAAATCAGTAGATATCCCAACCACAGAAAAAAGTGAAGAAAATTCACAGAGAAGAATTTCTAACAGAGAAACAAAAGGAATTCCACCAGAAAGGTTTTCTTACAAAACTGAAGACAGTTATTCGAAAAATCAAGATCCTGAAACTTTTAAAGATGTTCTAAAATTACCACTAAAAGATCAACAGAAATAGTTACAGGCTATGAAAGAAGAATTTAACTCTTTAAAGGAAAATGAAGTATTTGAGCTTGTTATTTTACCAAAAGGTAAGCGCGCAATTGGCTGTAAATGGGTTTATAAAACAAAATGCAATGAAAATGGAGAAGAAATAAAATGCAAAGCACGATTAGTTGCCAAGGGTTTCACTCAACAACTAGGCACTGATTATAATGAAACCTTCTCTCCTGTCGTCAAACATACAACTATTAGAGCTTTTTTGACCTGTGCAGCTTATCGTAAAGCCAAAGTTTTCCAAGTAGATGTTAAAACACCCTTTCTACATGGTAAATTAGACAATGAAGAATTATACATGCTTCAACCAGAAGGCTTTCAAGATAAAGAAAATAAAGACAAAGTCTATAAATTAAAAAAGGCCATATATGGTCTCAAGCAAGCCGCCAAGTGCTGGAATGAAGAAATAGAAAATACTCTAAAGGCATATGGATTTAAACAAAGTGAAGCAGATCCATGTTTGTTTACGAAAGAAAAATCAAAGAAGACAATTTATCTTATACTATATGTAGATGATATGTTGATAAGCTCAGAAGATGAAGATGAAGTCAATGAAATAGTAAACTATTTAAAGAAGTCTTATCCTATAACATCATTAGGAGAAGCAAAATACTTCTTAGGTATAGAGATTCATAGAAAAGAAGATGGAAGTTATCTGCTGTCACAAACAAATAAAATAAATCAATTAGTTAAAGATTTTCAGCTTGAAGAAGCCAAACCAACTTATACCCCAATGGAAACAAACTATTATAGTTTAGAAAAAGAAGAAAATCTTTTATCATCAAATGATAACTATAGACAAGCTATCGGAAGTCTATTATATATTTCTTCATGCACAAGACCTGACATTACAGCTCCTACACATATCCTAAGTCGAAGATGCAATAATCCAAGACAAAAGGACTGAATGCTGTTAAGAGGGTAATAAGGTACCTAAAAACCACAAAAGATCTTGCACTTCATATTTCCTCAGAAGATTATCCTAATATAGTTGCATACTCAGATGCTGACTGGGGTCAAGATACTACAGATAGAAAATCTACCTCAGGAAATGTAATCTTCTTAGGCAATAGCTGCATTTCTTGGTTCTCGAGAAAACAAACATGTGTGACATTATCGTCAGCCGAGTCGGAATATGTGGCACTGTCACAAGGAACTCAAGAAGTGTTGTGGATTTTAAAACTATGTAAAGATCTCAAATTACAACAACATTACCCAATTAAAATTTTTGAAGATAATCAATCAACAATTAAATTGGTTGAAAGTGAAAAGTTCAAGTCGCGAACTAAACACATCGATAGAAAGTATCACTACATACAAGATTTGAAAATGAAAAATGTAATCGATGTCAAATATCTGTCAACAAATGAAATGATAGCAGACATAATGACAAAGCCATTGCCAAAGGTCAAATTTGAACATTTCAGAAACCTTATCCATCTGGTGTCAGATTCTATCACAAAACGGGAGAGATGTTAGACAATTGCTTCTTTTTGTACTAAAATCTACTGCCAGATGGCAGCACCAGACATTATTCTGTTTTCACTGGAAGAGAACTTTAGAACAGTTAGTTGATGTAGTGACTGAGCTGGGTTAGGCAGCAAAATGCTGTCAAGGATTAACAATCCATTATCATACATTATGATTCCAAAGGAATAATTACTGTTCATCAAGAACTGCTTCAAACTGAAGCTAATATATGTTTCAAAGTTTTTTTTTTATATGTTGTGTTCTGTAAATATTGTGAAGACTGTGCATCTGTTCTTTTGTGTTGTGAAGTGTTTCCAAGTATTTGTTCATCATTATTCTACTTTATTTCTTCAAATAAATGTGTGTCAACTAAAAGGTAAAGCTTTTAACTCTTTTTTATTATTGAGGAACTCACTTATTCACGCCTTATGGAATAACATTCCAACAGTAACATCAACAGTTCATTTAAAGAACCACACACAAAAACTATCATTAGATTATGGTCATGGGAAAAAATCATTTGTGGTGTACTTTAATAATATTATACTAATTTAAACATGCTAAAATATATATATAACAGTGAAGTACACTATACATAATGATTACTGTTGAATATTATGTGTATACAATTTATCATTCATTTACAAAGACACATAAAAGAATTTGGCTACAGAAAAAACTGAACAATAATTGAACTTTTGAAGGCTATGAACAATAATTGCTGGAAGTACGTTTTTAGCTGTGTTACAAGTTTTTAAATTGAACTATTTTTTTTAACATGTTTTGGGGTGTCTAAATTCTATAGATCCTATATAGGACTGTACATAAGTTCTCAAGTACATTCCGTTTATTCGTGGAAATCGTTAAATTAGTAATATTCGTTTAACTGAAAGAAATTTTTTTAGCATATTATTTATTATACATACAAATCTATAGTTCACATGCAGGGCTGTACAAAAGAAAAAAAAAAATCGGATTTTTTTTTACTGTTAATACTAATAGTATAAATTGGATTTTCAAATGCATTAAGTCTTTTCATTTTTTTATTTAAACATCATCGTTTTTTAACCCTTTCTGGGGCGCCGTTTACAGTCTGTAAATGGTTAATTTTAATACCCAAACTGCGAACTGACACCAATAAATTTTTAGTACAGTTTCGGTCTGATATTATACCTGAAAAAGAGCTTTTATTAAAAATTATTTTAAATAAATTTGTTTGTAAATTGTACTATGAATCAAATGTTTGTAAATTTTTGGAGCAGAAATACTTTGTCTCTGAAAGGGTTAATAAAATGTAAAAATTTTTTACAATTTTCTGACTGTATTGGAAAATGTTTCATAATCTATGCTGTAAGCATGATTTTTCGTTCTTGTATTCCTTATTTTGGAAATTATGTTAAAATTTCAAAAACTTAACCTGTATTGAAAAAGCATTTTTTATTTATATAGTGCAGTCCCCAGTGATTTTCAAAATTTGGAAATGTATTTTGTATTTTAAAAATACAGTCAAAGTTCTATAATCCACAGAAGTTGGGGCTAAAGGTTATGCGGATTATGGAATATTGTGGATTGTAGAGTATTATGGATTATATATCATTTTATTATTCCTAGACAGCATTTTATCTCTATAATCAGTATAATATGAAAAGATAAATAGAATAATAAACTGATTATTAGATTCCATATCTCAAAAAATATCTTTTTAAAGTTACTTTATTCAAAAATTAATATATATGTGTATTTAAATAAAAATAATTATATATGTTCAGTAATACAGTTTATTTTTTACTGTTAATAAAATAAAAGAGTTAAATTTTAAAAAATGTAGATGTTTTTTTCAATTTTTTTATTATTTGTTTTAAAAAATCATTTTTGGATCACAAATTTGATCACAAGTGTTTATTTCAATGTTTACATTCGTGAAGTAACGTGGATTATAGAAAATTGCAGATTATCAATCCTTGACTGTACATATATTTTGAATTTTTTTCTTTCAAAAAGTATTTTGTATTTTAGGTTCTAAAACTAATGTATTTTGTATCGAAAATCATTTTTCGATGTATTTTGCCCAACTCTGCAAAAGGGGATAAAATTTGTGGCCATCTGTGATATTTTCCGATGTTATGAATGAACATGAAGTGGAAAGCTAAAATTTCTAAGAAGGAAATTATTACAGCTATAATTTCCTTCTTAGAAGGACAGCTAAGGGACACTCATGTTCAGATTCTCAATTGTTAGAACAATAATGAGTGTCAAAGTTGATGATGATGATACTTTTGTAAGTCACTGGATGAGAAATACACAAACATAATGACAAATGCTATGTCTAATGAAAGTAATCATGACGATCAGCAGAATGGGGTAAGCAAAAAAATTTCAGAATTGAGCTACTCATATTTTTCAACTGAACAACCAATTTGTGTAAAGGCAACAAAGAAACTTGAACACAATGCAAGATACAGGAGCAGTCAGTGCAAAAGACACATTTATAAGCAACCAATCTTAATAAAAAATTTTATAAAAACCCAAATCATGAGATTCTGCTTTCAAGTCCAATATGTTAATGCATTTTTTTTCTTCTATTTATTTGAATTGTAATTTAGTATGTTTTATTATTATTATTATTATTTTGTGGAAATAAGTTAATAACAGATTTGTAATCTTATATTTACACATTTGATTCATATTTTATACATTTCATATCATTATTTTGCAAGGGTGCCCATATGATTAATTTTAGGGGGGGGGGGGGGGGCTGAAGAAAATTTCTACTTCCCCTAAAGCTATAACATATTTTTTGTAAATATTTGTGTTTTCCATGACTTTTGAGTTTTCCCTCGCGATTATTTGAAGATATATGCGTTTTTCACGATCCTTTTAAGAAATGTGTGCTTTTTTCTACGAATTTTTGATGAAATTTGTTTCTTTCCCAATTTTTTGTAATTTTTTGGTAAAATTTGCGATTTTTTTCATGATTTTTGAAAAAAATTATCATTTTTTCAGGATACTTTGATGAAATTTGCATGTTTTTTCCATAATTTTCGATTTTTTTTTCTATGCTTTTTGAACGAAATCAGAGATTTTTTTTGCAATTCTTTGACAAAATTACAGATCTTTTCGCGATTCTTTGATCAAATTTGTGTTTTTTTTTGTAATTCTTTGATGAAATGTGCGTTTCTCTCGCTCTTATTTGACAATATTTGCGTTTATTTGCATTTCTTTGACAAATTTCGCATTTTTCCTGTAATCCTTGATCAAAATTTGCCCTTTTTTGTTATTGTCACTGACATGGGTGTACTAAATGACCTTTCAGCAGTGAAATTTTTTTGTATAAATGGGGAAAGTAGCTTCTGCAATGAGATCATTTATCATGACATTCTAACCAGTTTTTGCTTCTCCTCAAATTAAGTCCTATTTATGCTTCCCAATTTTATAAAACTGAGGTAATTTCTTGATTTCTTTTGGAAAAAACTTTTTTCCATATTTTTCAACCGATAGGAATGAAGTAAAATCGCTTTGAATGACGTTTCTTTTTGATTTATAAACCTTGACTCAAGTGATATTATTAAAAAGTCTAAATATGGATAAAAAATACTGCTCTTTAATATTCAAGGGGAGTGGCCATGTGACGGTTCCAACAGTGAGATTATCTAGTAAACAATCTGCACATTTTGATATTGATTCATTAAAATTGCAATTTTATATTAGCTGCATGAAAAATACTGACAAATTCTTCTGATTTTATCTGTGAAAAAAAAAAAAAATCTCAAGAAGTTTCTGTCGGTGCTAATAAACCAAGTGAAAATGTTAATCTACAGAATGCAATTTATTTTCAACTGGCTCTAGATAAAAATATGTAGAAACTATTTTGAAACATACAATAATCATTACAGCAATAATCACTACATTGCAGCATCTATATTAAAGACTTGTGAGCATATTTCTTGTTTTATATCCGTACCATTGTTAGGAGATAATAGGGATTTTCTTTTACAGTGGCAGAATGATTAGAAAAATGTGGTATGGACTTATTACTTTTCTGACCACTTGAAATGAAAAAAACTTCTTTAAACACCATAAAATAAGTTAACTGTGCAAGGCCTTTCGAAAGAACTTAGTCTTTCTTCGTCAGGCGCAAAAAAGACGTGCGTCCACAATGAATGTAGCGGCACGACTGAAGGGGAATGCGGGAGGGAGAGGGAGCAAGCAGAAGGAACAGCCAATAGGAAAGAAGAAGGCAACAGCCAATCACGAAAGAGCATAAACAAAACTAGATAGACAATGAAGGAGAGGAAAGGAAGAAGGGGGGAAGGGAAATGGGAAAAAAGCAGGGTAAATTAAAAAATTAACTAAAAGGAGAGATTAAAATGAAATAAAATGTACGCAAAAAATATATAAATTAGTAATAATAATAATAATAATAAATAAATAAATAAATAAATAAAATTTTTTATTTATTTATTTATTTATTTTTTATTATTATTATTACTAATTTATATATTTTTTGCGTACATTTTATTTCATTTTAATCTCTCCTTTTAGTTAATTTTTTAATTTACCCCGCTTTTTTCCCATTTCCCTTCCCCCCTTCTTCCTTTCCTCTCCTTCATTGTCTATCTAGTTTTGTTTATGCTCTTTCGTGATTGGCTGTTGCCTTCTTCTTTCCTATTGGCTGTTCCTTCTGCTTGCTCCCTCTCCCTCCCGCATTCCCCTTCAGTCGTGTTGCTACATTCATTGTGGACGCACGTCTTTTTTGCACCTGACGAAGAAAGACTAAGTTCTTTCGAAAGGCCTTGCGCAGTTAACTTATTTTATGGTGTTTAAAGAAGTTTTTTTCATTTCAATTGTGTATAACACCAGTTTCAATTCAACAACATTTTACAACAACATTTAACAACATTTTCTGACCACATTGTTTCATATTCACCAGAAATACTTGAAAAAAAAAATCTAAGACTGCTCCCCCTAAAAATCTTTATTGTTTTGTGCTTCTTATCTCTAGAACTTGATGGAGATCATTTACAATTTACAACTAAATTCAAACAATGGTTTGTCCAATATTTATTTTATTCATGAAAAGCAAAATTTTTATGATATTTATAAGAATTATTAGATTTTAAGTTGACCAAAATTATTTTATCTTGTTCTACTTGACTTCAGATAAAATTTTCGATTTTGGGTCGTGTTATAATCAGGGCCGGACTTAAGCTATGGGGGGGAGGACAGGGAAGCATCATTCGGGAAGGCCCCCTTCTGTCTGATCGATAGTTTTTTTTTTTAAATAATATAGAAGTGGCTAATACTAAACTTCATACATATTGTATGTATATGTAAATTTTGTTCTCGGTGCAGTTCACATTTGTATACAGGGGTATCACAAGAAGATAGTCACAATTTTAAGAAAAAGTACTAGCAAAATAGTTGTTAAAAAAAAAAAAAAAAAAAAAAAAAAAAAATTGGTTGACAGAAGTATTATTTTGCAAACTTTTTTTTTATTATTATCTATGTACTATAGGTGTAAATTAACGGTCACCACTCGCCATATGGCGACTAAAGTTGTGAAAGTGGCGATTAAAAAATCTTATTTATTTGCTTTGTGAAATACAGCTTTTTTCATGAATATATGCATCTCTACTTTGTTTACATCTAATTAGTGAATTGGTTAATTCTTTTTATCGGATGCAAGCAGATTTAGCAGCTTTTCTGTATTTTCTATATAATAACGATGAACTCTTTATTTGGATTATGTTTTCAATAAATAGTTTTTTTTCTTACAAAATATAGTCATCAATTTTAATTCCACATGCATTTTAATAAATTTTACTATTTTTACCTTTGGATGCAAGGAGATTTTAAGGACATTGTTGTATCTTGTATCTTTCACTCTTGTCATATGCTCACTAATTGTACCAGTAATAGTTGGCTGGTACAATTTTTTTAAATTTATGATTGAAATTTATGATTGAAGTTTATGTAAGTGTCAAGAAAGATTGAAACATTATAACCAATTACTTTAAAAATATAGAACAAAATTATCACTTGCCACTAGGCGAGTAACACCGCAAATTTAGCATCTGACTTTACTGCAACCAAGCAGACTTCCTCCACCTTATTGGCACTCTCTGATTGCCTTAGTAAGACATCCGGAGTTTTGAAATCTCAGCCAAAGTAAAGAATATTTATATTTATCTGTACACTCGCCAAACTTAATAGTTACTACTTGAAATCTTGATTTAGATCCTACTAAGTTTTAAGTAAAAATAAAATACCCAAGAAAGATGTGAAATAATTTTTAAATTTAAAATATTTAAAAATGCAATTTCCTTGCTTGTTTTATACAATGCATTAATATATATTTAAATATAGTTTATCACTTATAATTTTATCTGCAATATTAATTACTAATTCATATTTTTCCATTCAGTGGAATGCCACTTTTATTTTTAACCAAATATTTGTAAATTTGTTGCTCACCAGCCGCTAAAGGAAAAAAAATCATTTTGACCTATATTTAAAAAGTGGCTACTAACTTTTAAAAAGTGGCCACTAACAAAACTGGGTCTACCGGCCACTGGCTACTAATCGAATTTCCCAGTTTTCCCCTATAGTGCAGACTAATGCACGACCGAGTCATTGGGCCTTTCTTTTTTAGAGAAAAGACGGTCTTATCAGTTGTATACTTAGACATGTTGGAACATTTCTTTTTAATCTATCTTTATTATTTCATGAGTTATTAAACATCAAAATGGGTCCGGGACTTTATAAACACCCTGTAGTGTACATAGGTAAATATACATTGCACAATCATTTCTGCCTTTGGCGGTTGCTAAACTGAATGGACAATAAGTCAGTATCTCTATAAACAGAACTATCTAAAGTGTGATTGAACATGTAAGGTAACATACAAGCAACGTGGATAAGAACCTCCATATACACTGTCACAGAACAAAAATTGAGCACTCGCTATTTGGCGAGTCTGATTGTGCTTTTACTTGCCAAACAGAGCCATTTGTCGCAGTGTCAGCGCGAACCCTGAATGAAAGCCATACACAGAATAATGAACACGTATGATGTTTCAGAAAGAGCTTTTTCTCACGGAAGCTTTTCGGAAACGTACTGTCTGTCTGTCGGTGCAGCCAAAGTCATTGGCCAGCAGTGGCTCAGTTCTGCACCTCTGCTGTTATATGCACATTCATCATCGAAACAGTCCATTGTTTTACTTTTTCAGAAATTTCTTAAAGTTGTAGAGCAAAAGATTGTTATGTGGGGTGGAAAAGATAAAAACAGAGAAGGAATGATCAGAAACAGCTAAATGATAAGAAACAGCTTTGTAATACATAAATAGGTTATTTAATAGCTCAATTCGGATTTGTACAGGTACAGATAATAGAACATACATGTACAGCACTACATACATTTTTTTCAATTAATAACACAACAACAGATTGCAAAAACAGGCTTTGATTGATTGATTGGTTTTTGGTAACACACATAATTTGTTAAACAGGATCATCTATACATTTCTGCGACTTGCCACATATACATATATATATAAAGAAAAAAAAAATGAATCCATGAAAAAATATAAAAAAAACATGCACAGTTTACATTTCTATAAAATGTAATTGTTTAGCATCTATTGTATAAAATAAAAATCGGTGCGAAAACAGGTGATTGAGGCAAAGTACCTGCGTATTGAACTGTTAAATGTCATCCATTTAAGTACCCTATACAAACATTGAAGTCATTTATTATTTTTAACTGTTCCTCTCTACTTTTTCATGTTTGTGTCATGAGAGAAAAATCAATAAATTCATTCATTTATAATAATTTAAAAGTTAAGGAAAGAAAAAAAATTAATGAATTTAAATAAAGTTTTTTTTTTTTTTCCTTAACCCAATTTTAAGCTTGCTTTCAACTTATCTATTTAAAAAAAAACACGCAAGTACCAAATGAATCAATAGGAAACAGTTGCCTTATAAAAATATAAAATAAATTATTAAGATACAACTTTTAACATAACATTAAAAAATACAATTTTTTTTTCAGACATGTTTACCTTTTATATATATATATATATAAAAGCTCTATCAAATAGTAATAATAATTTAAAAAAAAAAAAAATGTTAGGATAAAAAAAAGATTTGGCAAGAATATCAAACATGTAATGCATGAAATGAAGTTTAAAAAAGAAAATTTAGAAAAAAAAAGTTAGGAAATGGTTTTCAGTTTTTTTTTTTTTTGGTGACCCATGGGCTATGTAAAATGCCATTGTGAAAAATACCATTGACTTGATCCCGAACCAACAAAGGGATGGCTTGGATTGATTTCAGAACCCTAGCAAAAATATCAACCATCATTGTGATAAGTGATACAAAATAAAACAGATCATCAGATTTTCTTTTTCCCCTATTTTAAGTACAAAATTTGATTTGACGCGTTCGAAGGCACATCACTTGAGAGAGCATCAGAAAGTTTTCTGCCTAAAAACGTGACACCTTCTTCGTGGGTCGGATAGGAAATGAAGAAGCTGAAAACTTCTTAACAACTGTTTCGTGCTTTATATCATCGTTGTTACTACAATTATGGCTGCAAGTATAACAACATGGGCCAGGATGCATGGGGTCGATCCAAGTGCATACGGGGGGTGCTTTTTATTCCATTGAAAGGTCCTATTTTCAAACAAAACAAGGTTGCCAGGTGAAACAAAAAAAAGATCAAACGGGTGTAAGAAAACAGGCTTGCCACTCTAATCTTGAAAAAAAAATTCCCTGTGTTTTCCCTGTACTGCAACGTGTTTATTCTAGGTTTAGTGCGAAAAATATATGTGTGTATGTAGGCTAATGAGACATCTTATAGGACGGCTTTCAAAATGAAAGCCGAAAAGAAAAAAAATTATGTTTGGATATAGTAGGGGAAAAAAATTCCCTGTGTTTTCCAGATTTTTTAGGATTTTTTTTTTTAATTCCCTGGATTTTCCCTGTTTTGAGAGGGGATTTTAAAATTCCTTGTGTTTTCCCGGTTTTCCAGGTTCTCCAGGTGGCATGGCAACCCTGGAAAATGAGTACAGAAATAGGCGGTTACACAGACTCAGGATGTTTAAAAAGAAAAACATGAGCCTATGAAGAGAATCTAGAATTTGAAATAGAAACATTTTGATAGAGGGCATTTTTGACGTTTCAACAGAATGGCTACACCCTCTCCCACTTCATTGAAACAGCGATTACCTCTTTGTTCAGGACAGGATTTAATGAATATTTTGAAATCAGAATCATTGGAGGTGTTGGTCTTATGTCTGTCTTGACAATCGAGGGAAAAGCAGCTTGAATCGAACACCCCCCCCCCCCCCCCCACACACACACACATCCTTCGTTTCTGAGTGAAAAACATTAACAACAGAAATCAGTATCAAAAACTATATACTTTGCAGTTTGTACAACAGATGACAGGACGGTTAGACTGAACACTATTCTCTTTTTTTTTTTTTTAATGCAGTCAAAGTTCTATAATCTGCACAAGTTGGGACCAAAGGTCATGTGGATTATGGAATACTGCAGATTATAGAGCATTATGGATTACGCGTCATTTTATTATTCCTAGACAATGTTTTAATTCTATAATCAGTATAGTATGAAAAAATAAAATGAAATCTAAAAATTAATTTAATAGGCTATCTCGAAAAATGCCTTTTTAAGTTATTTTATTAAAAAATTTATGCGCATTCAAATTAAAACAATTACATAGGTTCTGCAATACAGTTTCTTTTTTAATGTTAATAAAATAAAAGAGTTATATTTAAGAAAAATAAAAGTTTCATTATGATATTTTTTTTTTCAGTTTTTTATTATTTGTTTTAAAAAATCGTTTTAGGATCACTAATTTATAAATTTCCTTAACTGTTTATTCCATTGTTTACATTCTCAAAGTAATGCGGATTATAGAACTTTGACTCTACACATTTTTTTTTTAGGGTTATCACATGATTTCAAAAATATATTCTCTATTTGTTAAGTATAATTTACAGCAGGCACCCGACGGTGATTTTTGAACTCAATCTTCTCACATTAGAGTACAACAATGGGGTTAAGAGAACTTGGTATAGTGTTTACACTCAAATCCCCCTTCTCGAATCAGAGTGCTCAAAACGTTCTGGTTCGAGCTCCATTTTGAAGAATGTTCGTTTTTCAAAATGAGGCCTGATTCATCCCCAGAATAGGCCACATCCGAAGAGACAGTTGGACACATCTTTGGATTTTCAAATACAACTTGTCGTCAGGGCTGGGGTTTTTGCCAGCAGAAACAAGTGGCATAAAGTGGCTTTAAACGGCAGAAACTGGCATAAATTCATTTCAAGACATAATCTTAGACTTTTTTAGCAGTATTCAATTGATTATATATTTTATTCATGATAAATAACAAATAATAATTTGGTTAAAACATAAAGTAAAAAACATGATTGTTCCATTGCAGCCGCTCATAAAATTTACTTAGCTTTATTTAATGATGGAAATATCCTTTAAACTCACAAATGCAAGATTCAAATCTCATTTAATGCAGTGTTAGCTTTTATGCTAGCTTATTTTTTAAACTAAATTCTTTATATATTAAATACATGTGTGAATTATGAATCATTGTAAATTAAAGTTCTTATTAGTACTATTTCTTAGTTTTTGCCACTTACTGGCAGAAATGTGCCAGCCCTGCTTGTTGTTGTTATTCAACAACACAATTGAGAGGTTCAGTCAGTCTGAAAAGTGGACAGATATCTGGGCAGTCTATTGTGGATCGGGTAACAAAGTTCTGATAAACTTCTTCAATCTTGAATGTTCAGAAACGGTGCCCTCTCCCCTCCCCTTTTTTCCTATCTCTTTAGCCGAGCCTTTAAAATGTTCAACCAATAAGCTTATTTTTCCATCTAAAGGAGAAAAAACATTGATTTTTTCCTTTAATTAGCCTATACTGAGATTGGAAATTTCAAATTTCAGAATAAATTGTTTTTCCAAAGTCCAATTCTTTTATGAATAAAACAAAATGAATGCCCAAAAAAAGAAGAAAAAAAAAGTAATTTTTTTAATCTCAACAGTTAAAATTTTAGCAAAACGAGTGCTTTATTTAACAAGGTGCTCACGTAATCTTTGAAAAAAAGATTACGAAAAATTGTCAAAAGTTACCAAGTTCCCTTAGTAATATCTATACATATAAAAATAAATAAAAACTTTGTAACGAAAAAAAAAGGCATATAAAATAAGCATGTACTTTTCTGTTAGCAAGGTGCTTTCCCCCCCCCCTCCCCCCTACATTCACATGGCAAAGAATATTATTTCATACAAAATATTTCATTTTCTCGATGTTTCAAATCGAGTGAGTTGAAAATTTAGTTTTGTTTCGCTCTTTTTCAACGCATGCTTATTGAGGAGATTTTCTAGGACACTTCTGCAGGTGACAAGATGAACGGTCACCTAAATGGAAAAAAAAAAAAAGAAGAAGAGGAGGTTTGGCACCTGACTCACAGAAGAGTACACAAGGCTTGGTACTTACGTATTAATGCCACTGCAGTAAAAATTGCGCTAATGTGCCAATAAAGAGCAATCTTGTTATTTGCACAGTTATCTTTTGGATTCCTTGTTGCCTTGTTTGCTGATTTTTGACAGGATTTGCCAGAAACAGAACAAGAGTGTTTTGATTTTTCAAGAGCCGTAATTCAAAAAATTTTGAAAGAATGTGGATAAAGGAGGACAGCAAGGCATCATTTGCAATTTTATTTATCAGAACTCATTTGGCGACAGGTTCAGGTGAAAGAAAATAGAGACCGATTTTGAATCTATGTTAAACTCTATATCGGCTCATTTCCAAAGACCAGAATCCGATTGGCTACTTTGTTTTAAAATAAAATGTTTTCAATTTTGAAAGTGTTTAAAATAAAGTGTTTTATTTTATGATTTATCACAAAAATTTTAGATGTAGATTGGCAGTACATAAGAACTGTCAAATCTGCAGCTGCGGTGGCGTTAATATGTATGCACCCAAGACTTTTTCTATCGCATATTTTTTCTAACTTTATAAAGAGGGTTTCACATAGAAGCTCATTTATCATACAAACAAGATCGTAAGAGAGTTCAGATCTAGGATGGGATTGGAAGATTTTTTCTTTTCTTACACAATCATTACAAAAAAAAAAGAAGTCCTTTGTAAAAAAAAAAAAAAATACCTCGTCATGCCTTTTGTCTAATTTACAGCAATATACAAAATATAATATATATTAAAAAAAAATTCTCGGATGTTGGGGGGAGTGACTACTTGCGCATGGCACTGGAGAGGATGTTGGAAGGCAGAGTGGCAGATTTCTGGGACTGGAAGTGGCTCGTAGAACGCATCGAAGCCCTGAAAAACAAAACAAACACCATTTGTTACTCTCGCGATATGGCAGTCACAACTCTTAAGATTTATTCTCTTAAGATGCCACACTACTGGTCGGAAAAGATCCGGATGATAATGTAAAGTCTGTGGGGGAGTTCTTTTCAAATTTTGATATTTTCAAATGATTTTTTTTTCATAGGATAGCCGGGAACAATCTACAACCAGCCTAGTTTTTACTTTTCTGATTTTGGTTATACTCTTTTTATATTAGGATAGTTTCAGTTTCAGAACTAAATCAAACCAATTCTAAAAGTTTTTTTTTTTTTTTTTTTTTTTTTTTTTTTTTTTTTTTTTTTTTTTTTTAATATCTGACATCAAAATTGAAAAAGTAAAAACTAGACCGATTGCAGATCGCTCTCGGTTATCCTATGCATAAAAATCATTTGAAAATATCAAAATTTGAGTGAGAAATTTGAAAAGAACGCCCCCACAGACTTAACATTATCACCCAGGTCTTTTCCAACCAGTAGTATGGCATCTTAATACAAGACATACCTTTTATAAACAAAGCTTTCAAGACAATAGCCTACCTTGAAGACATGCCCACAATTGACAAAGGGTGTGACATTTAATAGTAGAATAATCTATTTCAGAATCAAAAAATTTCACTCAAGATTTCAATGTGAAAAATAAATGAGCAAACAGTTACAGATAAAATATTGACTTTTAACGTTAACTATCCATAAATTAGCATAAAAATTAGTTGTTAGAAACATAGAAAAAGGGGGGAGGATTGAACGTTTTAGAGCATTTCACTCTATCTCAGAAGCAGATTTAGGAAGAAAAGTGAAATTTAGCAAAAATAAATCTACTAAAAATAGTTTAATGCGTATTTCATCCATTTTAGAAATTCAACGACTGACAGCATTATATTGGTTTGGGGGTTGCAAAATTTTTAACTCATTTCGCTTTATCTCAGCTACTGTTTTAGGTAAAAGCATAAAATACAACTAAACTGATCCACTAAAAAATAAATAATAATAATAATTAAATATGCAAGCTTTATGTGATGGCCATTCACAGTAAAAAACATATAATACATATGTTGTAATAATGCACACTTGCTTTTACATTTTTTTTATAAGTCAGGAAAAAGTGAAATGTGGGCATCTAAAATCAAAGCTAAAGTCCTTTTAAATAACAGAGGTGACTGACAGTGTGTTTCCACAAATTGTGTAGAAGAAATCCAGGTATCGAAATCCCTGTCTATTGACACATAAATTCGGCACAGATGTCCTATAGGCATCCTATTGACGAGATTGAAACAAAATGGTGATTTTATGCATCACACTGTAATCCAGCCATTGTTTACTTACTAATAAACTTTTGATTTTCTTTTTTAAAAGATACAAATTGTTTTGTTCTACAGTTATTAATTAAACTTTTTCTTAATTTATTATTGTTTCCTTTTTAAAATAATAGAAAATAACTAAAAAACAGATTCATTACTGGAATTGGAAAATGAAGTTTTTTTCCGAATGAACGTCTGAAAAAAATTTTGCCAATGTGGTGTGTATAGGCATTGCTAACTAGATATAGCGGCCTGCGCATTTCGCTAAAAACTGCTGAAAAAGTGAAGCTTCAAACCCTGAACCACTTCACAGGACCACGTTGCACAAACCCTGCCCAAATTAGCAATGCATGAGCTGATTTCTGTTCTGAGCATTGTTTTGGTTCAGGGCTTGCATGATTGGTCAGAATAACCTGGGCAAGGTATCAGAGTCATCTGACTTCATACATTAATCTCAAATAAATGGGCCATATAGATCTAGTTGGTATAAAACATCTGTGCCATAAATTGAATAGACCAATTCAGTTAACAAGTATTTACCTTGGGGAGCTGCCTCCCCGTGCCTCCTGCTGTGCCGCATAGCCGCACTTCTCGATCTTCTTCCGAAGCCTTGCCACCCACATCTGCTGCTCCTCAACACTATTCGCCAGGAGCAGGAGTTCTCGAGCTGAGTTAGGGTCATAGTTGACTTTGCAGGGGGCAATCACTTCCTCCTTCTTCTCAAGGTGCTCCTTGTGAACCTTGATGCGGCACCCTGCAAACAAATAAACAAGGACAATTGATCAGAGTCACAGGATCTCTCGTTTATCTCGCTGGGGCATGAGATCAGATATCCCCAAGTCATTTGATCAAAGTACAGTCAAAGATCGATAATCTGCGCACCCATAATCTGTAATTTTCTATAATTCGTGTTACTTTACAAATGTAATTAAATATTTATAAATAATAAATATAAATAATATAAAATGTAATTATAATGCAATTAAAATAACAATTTAATTCTATCTATTTTGTCATTTATTTATAATATGTATGGTAATTTTCAGCTTTTATTGCATAACTTCTGATCCCATTGAGATCTCACTCTATAAATTTCAAAATTTTAAGCTTATAATATTACAATAAACATCCATTTTTTTTTTTCAAAAATTTTAAACATGACTATCTAAAAAAATTTAAACTTTAAAAAAATTAAGAAATTTATTATTTTTTTTAAATTATGCTTGGTCAACTTGCATATCAAATTAAACCTTATAAACTCTAAGGTTTAATTTGATATGAGCTTTAAAATGAGTGATCATAAAAGTTTCTACGTTTAATAGAACTTGAGAAATTCAAAATAGAAGATGCAAATCAAAAAAGGATCATTTTTCAAAATCTAAATAAGTAATTGTATGAAAATTTAAAGCGATAAATTAAAAATAAAAATATGCTCTAATTTATAACATAACAGAGAATGATCCCTGGCAGTTTCATTGAAATCTGAAATGGTCAGGTTGAATATTGAAATTTTATGGTTGATTTGGCATGGAATGACCCAGGAATTGAAATTGAAAAAAGTGTACTCACTTCTGCACTCGAGTGCGGGGGGTGGCCTGAACATGTGCCACATGGGCTTGGGACACACTTCGCACGTCGTTGGCATGTGGAAGCTGATGGACACAAAATCGTGGCCCTTGTGCTCGATCATCCCAGGCTGCATCAACTGAAAAAACAAACATACAAACACCTACATCAATATATGCATACAAGCAGCCTTTCTTTTTGTGTGTGTGTGACAAAAAAAGAACATACTTTAAAAATTTGTTGCAAGCAGGGTTGGCAAGTTTCTTCCGCAGCGGAAAAATCCGGCCAGAAGAAATGGGTTTCTTCCAAGTGGAAAAAACTGTTTTTCTTTAAGAACTTTACTACTTTAAAAGACTTTAAATTTTGTAAGATATAATAAATATCTTCTTCCTAAAATCTTATAGTATAATTCCACTGGAACAAAACAAATTTAACTAATTACGTCAGTTTTTTAGCCAAGATCGCACACAATGCCTGTCTAAAGATCTTCAACCATTGGCTATATGAAAAGAAATTTTATCCAAAATACACAAAATAAGTTAAATGTTATCCATTTCAATTTAACCAACATATGTTTTAATTATATAAATTTCTGAAACTAGTAGCAAATAGTAGGGATCCTTTAGTAATGGTAGAATGAAATTTATTTAAATAAAAGCTTTAATTTACATCAATTTTATTAATGTAAGTAGTATACAATAAGTACTGTATTAAATAAAGATCAACTGAAAATACAGTTTCATTTTTGGCCCAAAAAACCAAGTTTTGTCAAAAATGTCTCTGAAAATTCAGCTGGACTGAAACTCTCAGTATTCCAAGGATCGAGTTTTTCCTTCGGAAATTTTTACCATTAGTCACTGATTTGAACTGTATCGGCTCAAATGAATGTATTGCAATGAACTTCATTGTTAATAATTATCGATCATCTCAAAGAAAATTTTTAGTTTAAACTGCATTAGTGTTTAAAATATTCTTTGAAAAAATTCTAAAATAACAAATGATCATTTACAAAAATCATTATAGAAGAAAAATCAACCTAAATGTATACCTAAAACTAAAATATTTTTTAATTAAATGAAATGTGTATAGTTAGAAAATATTTCTGTGTCACTGATGAATTAACTATGTTTTATTGCATATGAAAATAAAGTTTTTTAGATAACTAACAACTGTGCATAATTAATAAATACTATACATGGAATTAATTTACAATTATGTACATTTAATTATATAGAACATACATCTTAATGCTTTAAAAAAAAATTTTTGAATGTCTTCAGTTTTGGCCTTTAAAACCTGTTCCGGTCAATCCTCAGTATATAAAAAAAACTATTAAAATCCTCATTTTTCTCAGTTCAATGCAGCATAGTATAGCAAAAAAAGTTTTTTAGCAGTTATATGCTGCAATCTGTTTCTCAACTTAAATTGGGTGAATGGAAAAATGAAGATTTTTTTTTCAAGTTCTACATTTCAGTTCAGTTTAAAAGCATTTCGACATAACCATAGATATTTTTAGAATACTAATCTTTTAAAATCAGGATTGAGATGTTCATGCAAGATGTTAGTATAAATAATTACAAATTTATTAATTTACTATGTTGCAGAATTTAAAATAACATTTTTGTATGAAAATATTTGTAGATATTTTTTTTTCTTTTTACATAAAATGGCATAGTAATTAAAAAAAAAACAAAAAAAAAACAATGACATCCCTTTACCTCTAGAGTAATAAAAAAACATCACCTAAAAATGTCTGCTGAACCTAAAGCTTGTTATTAAAAAAAAAAAAAAAACTTATCTTTGCAAAAATATTTTTAATAATTAAATTTCCCAATTTAGATTTCATGTAATTATGATTTAACTCTTTTATATAGTTAATATACTTTCAGCATTTGTTTTGGTTTCTGGTGGTTTCTTCCAATTTCTTCCGTTTTTTTTTTTTTTTTTCAGTTTTTTCCAGTGCCCTAGAAGAAATAGGTTTCTTCCAGAAGAAACCCAACCCTGGTTGCGAGTCTCAATAACAATATTTTATAAAATTTACAAAAAAATATTTGTTGATCAAAGTTGACTTTTGTATGAAATTGCCCAATAATCATGTAAATTTAATAAACACATATAATTAATAATTATGCATATTTAGCTATGCATTAATTACTTATTTCTGTTTTTGGCTAAAAATAGGATGAACACCAAAATTCCATTTCAGCCTAAAAAGCCTGTTGTGGTCGATTATTCTTAATTATACATATATAAACATTATAGAAAATTTCCATGACATAGACAAATTTTTTTTTACAAGAAGCCAGTGAATTTAGCAAGTGAATGTACAAGAAGCCAGTGGCTTACAAAGAAATAAGAGAAATTCAAAAAAAGTGAAAAGAAGAAAGAGTGAAAATGCACTTACATCTTTGGGTAACTGGAGATCTAAATGACTATTATCACCTGTTGTGGGCTTCCGACTTTCTCCCTCACCAGCGTACAAAATCTGAAATAATAAAACGCACATTTCAACTTGTTGCATATATCAAAAAATACTGCATTAAATCTTAAAATATACACATAAGTACTTAAAAGGCATCAAAAAATAGATATTATTTATTTATTATGTACCTTAGATTTTTCGGATGTACACACATCCATTTTAAAAGGGCTAAAAAGATCTTTTATAGACATATACGAATTTATATATGAGGACCCCAGAAGCCAAGGGGTATAAGTGACAAAATTGAAAAAATAAACTAAATACACAGACGACCTAAAAATATGCTTTTTTTATTTCAGGTAAAGAAATATAAGTGATTTTCTTATTATTTGCTGAGTTATAGAGAAAAACCATTTTTTTTCGAAAAACAAACAATATTGATTAATTATACATTTAAAGAAAATTGTACTTTATTTTTTAACAGTTATTGAAATAAGAGTTCAAAGACCAGAATGCAACAATGATGTTCCAATTTAACATCAATTATCTTTAAACTCAATTTACTCCAAATCGAAATTGTGTCACTTGTACCCCTTAACTTCTGGGGTCCTCATATACAAGGCAGAACCCGTCGAGTCTCGACAAAAGAAATTGTATAAAAAATGAGACCAAATTTCACTGGATTTTATAACAAACTCTTGATACAGAACGTATTTTAATTGTTTTTTTTTTTCACTTTTAATTAGATAATGGCAACATAAAGATACAGTAATCAGTTTTTTTAGACTTTTTTTTTTTTTTAATAGACATGGAGTACTTCTGTTGCCATGTTTAGAAAAACAGCATTAAAACTACAAAAAAATTAATATTTCAAAAATAAATTAACATACAGTTTTGAAATAAATTGCATTTATAAATACATTTTTTCTCTATACAACGGTATAAAATTGAATATTTGTGGTGTTTAAAAGTTTAAAAATTTGCAGTAGCAAAAATTGCAAAATGCAAATTGCATTTAAAATTTCAAAGTGTTGCCATTTGCAAAATGATGTATGCATTACGCACAGATACGTTTGGCCTTTATAATATAGATATAACTTATTGCATATCAAAAACTACCATGTTAGCTTGTGTCATTGGCACCCTTCACTATTTTATAAACCTTGTACTTGAAAAAAAAATAAAAAAATAAAAAACATAGGGGTAAAAAAAGAAAGAAAAAAAAAAAGATTTGCATCTTTTTAGCATTGAGATTAGCATTAAAAGATAACAAAGTCATCCTCACAATTTTACTTCTTGATATTTCTGCTTGGTTATTAAAGATAATATTATTTCTCTGTCCCCCACCCCCTCTCCCAAACAAAAATAGCTTTTTTTCTACTACACCAAGACTAAGCGCAAATGGTATTATAACGGATTCACCAAATGCTCTTTATTCATCCATTTCTTATTTGTGGTAGAGTGCTTTTTTGGATTAAAAAAATTTAAAGAGGTAAATTCAGAATGACTGAAACTCTCATTTCACAATCGTGTCAACAGCCAAAAGAAAGTAATCGTGTGAATTTTGCAAGTGTATTGAAGATGCTAAAGTGTTTTCATGCCTTTAACTCTAAAAAGCCTTTTTTTTTTCTCTCCATTATTTTAAATAACAGTGTCCCAGTTCAAAATTGAATCTTAATTATTCATTGACTAAAATGTACTATTCATCTTATAGAAGGTCAGTTCTCCCATAAAAGGGCACTTTATTTTAAATTGTCCTTCAAAAAAAAATAATAATAAACAATAATAATAATAATACAGTGAAACCTCCAAATAAGGGACACTCTGAATAAGGGACATCTCTATTTAAGGGACAAAAGTTCCATTCCCAGTCCCTTCGTATAGAAAGTGTAATGTATTTACCTCTGAATAAGGGACACTTGATTTAAGGGACACTTGAACATGAGATTAACCCTTCTGACTCGAAAAGTTTCCTTCAAATACATAATTTTTTTTTTTTTCAAAAAAAGATTTAAAATTAAATAACAAATTTTATTTCATTTTGTTACTGGTATGACAAAAATAAATTTCGCAAAGAAAAATGTTGCACAGTCATACTGGACATACAAGTGCAAAATGTTAAAGGGGTTGATTTTTACATTTGAGATAATGAAGTAGTCCGTGATGAAAATGAAAATACAGAATTTTGAGAACTTATCAGATACGCAGTTACGTTGGTACAGAGGTATGCAACTCAACTGATGAGTATTTATTTATCCACGATTCAGATGAAGACATCGAAATAAGTTTATCCCTATTAGAGCCAGAGGTGGCAGTGCAGACAATAACTTCATCGAGTTTACAGCTGAAATTTCAGAATAGGTTAAAACTCGATTCGCATTGCGAAATACAATTGGTCTGTCAAGTCATATCTAGGTGGAAAACACATATAAACCCGATTTTAGTGGTTGCTTTGTAGGTTTATCATTAAAGTATCCTGCAGTCAGTCTCCATATTTTCATAGATTTGAGTGCAAGAAAATATAATGGTAAATCTACGAGTCAAATTTCAGATTTTCAGAGTTCAGATTTTTAGGTGTTTTAGTAGACCGATTGCGTCTTAACTAATTCTAGAATTTCTGGCATGAACTTGATGAGGTGATTGTCTATGCTGCCATCTCGCAGTTTATATTGAAAAGAATGCTGAAAATTGTGAGGGATGACTCTGAATTACCTTCGGGTACATTTAAAATTAAATTTTAATATTTTGTTACTTTTTATGTCCTTATGAATGATTAATTTAAAAAAATGTAAAAACTCTGAATAAGGGACACCTCTATTTAAGGGACAAAAGTTCCGGTCCCACAGGTGTCCCTTATTCGGAAGTTTCACTGTACTATGAAAAACAAGTTGTGTACTTTCTGCACTTTTACATCTGAAGAAACAAACAAACAAAAAAAAAAAGCATTGTCATGCAACTCTCCTTCTTCCACACTTTTCCTAAAAGTAAGTGAAGTGAAGTGAAGAGACAGTCTCTCCCAATGGAAAATGTGAAAGCAGAAGTACGGTGTAAGTCGTGATGGTATGTTCTCTTATGTGTAGGATGTGAGATTGTATCAGAGGTCATAATCATTTACTTTTTGTAAGTATATTTGAGGGAGAATAGTCATTCTTAAATAATAGTAATAGTGTATACAGAGCCCTCCCAGTTATAAATATTTTGTGCATAGAATTGGGTGCTTAATAAATTTTCAGTACCCTGACATCACATGCAAGTCAATAAAGGTATATATACATCTTTTTCTATGTGCATCTTTCAGAAGAAAAAAAAAAAAAAAAAAAAAAAAAAGGAGGGGGGGGGGCGGGAATCAGAATAAAATCATAAAAGGGGAATCATTAAAGGGGAATTTCAGGAATCAAACAAGTTTGATTGAAAAAGGGGTTTCATTTTCAACAGGGAATCCAAAGTGAAGAGAGACATTAAGTTTAATCAGTATTTTAAGTCAACATGACAATAGTTTTTAAGTACCCCGTTATAGCGAACCCGGTTTATAACGAATGAAATTTTTGGTCCCGCCATTTGCCTATTGCATTTAATGTTATTTTATCCTTTTATAGCGAACCTCCGGAATCTTAAGAATCGGTTATAACAAACTTTTTTTTCTAATCGACCATGATTTTTTTTTTCTCTTTTTACTTTTCTGATGATGTGATAAAAGGTTTTTGGCTCTAATTTTTTAAGAAAATGCACGTCGGCTTTCTTAACAATAATTAAAACGATAATTAATGATAAGTAAAATTAACAATAAATAATGATGATAACTAATAACAATAAATAATAATGATAGCAAATTAATGATAAATCTTTTTTCTCGTTTATGGTAGCCATTCTGCAGGTGTAATCACGCCCATCTGTCAGTTATTTTCCATTATTCCAGTCATAGTAATTCAAATGCATTTAAGCTAACTTATTTAACTAATGTATTTAAGAATAATTCGAGGTATGTCAGCATTAAAAAGAACGTCTTCTTTGATGCAAGCAATAACCAAAAGCTTTTTTCCTTAAATTATACTCTGTGGAGTTCTCAAGATGATGAAAAAAAGGAAAATTTAAATGATAAAAAAGTAAACAAACAAAATAAAAATAAAACAATTTTTAACCCGCCAATAATTAGTGTTAGCTGGATAAAGTGTAAAAATTTTTGTATTGTCAGGATCATTCCTTAAATTGCTTGCTCATTTGTCCTAACATTTATCTGAACTAGGATTGGTCTCAAATGTTTAGATAATCGGTGCTTTACTGTATTTCTATTTGTCTTCCCTTTTTAGTTAATTCGTTTAGTATTGTGCCAGTTTAATGTAATAAATTTTAGTCAGTTTAATTCATTAATGATCCTATCTAATAGAATTTATGTTTTTTTTTTTTTTTCTTAATACATCATTATTGAACATATAGGTACCAGTTATATACATATTTTGTAAATGCTAACATTTTTTAATGGTCCAGATATAGCAAAGCACTGGATATAGCAAACAAAAACTTCGGTCCCTTGAAGTTTGTTATAATGGGGTTCGACTGTATTGGAAATGTGTTCTTGAAATAAACTATGATTTTTTTTTTTTCTTGTTTTATGCAAAGGGTTAGGGCAGAGTATTTTTTGACAAATAAACTAAAATGATCCGAAATTGGGAATCTCCAAGGTCTGGAAGGATCTGAATTTTGCATTTTGTACTGTACAGATGTAATTGGGTGCTGAAGCACCGATTTTCTAATAATTTATTTAGATACTATTTTTTATTAGATCTTGCATATATAGTCAATCCCTCCATTTTAAACTTCTTTTTTCTTGTCAAAATTTCTCGACTTGTATATAGGGTACATCTTTTTCTATGTGAATCTTCCAGGAGAAAGAAAAAAAGGGGGTGGGGGGCAATTCAGAACAGAACAATAAAAAGTAAGAATTAAGGGGAATTTTAGGCATCAAGCAAGTTTGATTGAAACAGGGCTCTCATTTTCAACAGAGAATCCAAATTCGATCCCAAAATAAAGAGTTTAGTCACAAAACTTCTGTAGGTACTTCTCTGTTATCCCGTTGACCCTTTTCGCCAAATTTCACAAATCGCCAAAGCCAAATTATACATATTGACATAATTTTTATTTTAAATAATGAAAAAACAAATAATTAGTAGAATATTAATAAAAAGTTGAAATAAAAATCACTTAATGATGATCCAAATTCAATCCCAAAATAAAGAGTTTAGTTACAAAACTTCTGTAGGTACTTCTTGTGTTAAACACGTGAATCGTATTTAATGTGGCATTCACAATCATCCATTATCGGCATTTAATCTTATAGTTTGGAGATCATTTTTCAGTCGACAGGATAACCTAGTAGTACCCTACTGTAATTTGGAATTTTCTATAATCCGGACTCACTGTAACTGCTACGATTCTGGATTAAAGAAGTTATACTGTATACATCTTTTTTCTATGTGAATCTTCCAGAGAGAAAAAAAAAAAAAAAAAGGCCAATTCAGAACAGAACAATAAAAAATGAGAATGACAGGCATCAAGCAAGTTTGACTGCCTCCTTTTCAAGAGAGAGGGGATGTGAGTTGACACTCACCTGGAATATCCTGGGAATATCTTTGGCATCGGCTCGGATAACGTCTCCCTGGGTGACGGGTCGAACGTGGAACAGCTTGTTCAGATTCAGGATCATGACGGGGTCTGCGAGCGCTTTATCCGCCTCGCTGTTGTAGAAAATGATCTTGGAGCTGCTCACCACCACGTACTGCTTCTTGAAACCATGGCGACGGATGTTCTGGGCCTTAGGGATCGACAGCCAACCTTCCAGGCGGCTCTCTGGGCAAAGAGAAAAAAAAAGCAATGATAACACTTTAACCTTCACAACAACATTAACACAGGTCCAAGAAACCCAAAAGTAAAGTAAAGAAAGGCAGAAAAAGTGGATCAAAAGATGCTTTAACCTTCCCACTGCCACGACCAGATACATTCGTTCACGAGGCTGCAGGTTTCACTGCAGTTGAAGATTTATTTAAATTAATATAATTCTACAAATATAATCCAGTTTTTAGAAATTAAGGTATGAATGATACTTTCAAGGCTTATAAGCATATACATAAAAAAAAATTACACCTTTCAAGAAGATCTCTCATTTATTAACATTTAAAATAAATTGTAGAGAAAAAACATTACAATTTTGCCCTTTTGCTTCGTGGTCAGGGGGTTAACTATTTTGAAAAAATAGTTGTTGTTCTCGGTAGAGATTTGGGAAAACTGAAGCATATCTGAATCTTTTTATGGGTTGAATTTTGCATCTTATTTTATTTTATTCGTTTCCTGATGGATCCGCGTTTAACCAACTGCCGAGCAAAAAGGCAAAATTGTATTTTTTTTCTCTGCAATTTATTTTAAATGTTAATAAAAGAGGAATTTTCTAACATGGTATAATTTTTTTGTTACATTTGAAAGTATCATTCATACCTTAATTTCTAAAAACTGGATTATATTTGTAGAATTATATTAATTTAAATAAAGCTTGAAATGCAGTGAAATCTGCAGCCAGGTGAACAGATATATCCGGTCGCGGCAGTGGGAAAGGTACTGGTCCAAGTTTAATGTCCAAAAATGGAATACTACTGTTTTTCATTTTATTTGTTTTCTGACTGGTCAAAGTTTAATGTCCAAAAATGGAATACTTCTAATGCCACAATGACAAAAAGAGCAATTAAAACTTTTATTTAATAATTTAACAACAAATTGTGGTAAAGATTTCAAACAAATTTCATTAAGAAATGCATTTTTTTTTCTCTATGCAACGGTGTCAAAATTTAAAATGGACAATATTTTGAAGTTGAAAAATTTGCAGTTCTGAAAATTGTAAAACTGAAATTTCATTTAAAATTTGTTTGTGATGGGTCCGGGAATATTAATGTTTAATCCATGTCATACGTAATATGAGACATTCAGAAGTCAGTCTGCTTAATTCCATCCATTAAAAAAGCCCATTTTAAACAGTTAAAGTTGTCTATTTATAAACTATTGTTTTTTTGGTACTTACATATTAACACCATCACAGCAAGAGTTGTGCTAATGTGCAAATAAAGAGCCACCTTGTTATTAGCACACGCACAAAATAATGGCATAAAATAATGAGAAAATAAAGGTACTAAAAATGTACTAAACCACTGAAAAAGCAGTAAAATATGACGTCAAAAATCAGCTAACAACAAGACAACAAGGAATCCAAAAGACAACTGCATGCATGTGCAAATAACAAGATTGCTCTTTATTGGTGCAACTTCTGCTGCAGCGGCATTAATATGTAAATCCCTTTTTTTTTTTTTTTTAATCATTAGTCTAGGAATATTGGTGTTAAAAGCACAGTGTACGTAATATAGGACTCTGTTTTGATCATCCTAAAAATAATGTTTATTATTAACTAGCAGTTACCTGTGACTTCGTTCACATAACATTTAAGGAAGAAATAATTGATCAATCAAGCAAAAAATTTCGATGAAGTGTAATTAACTTTTTATCGCGATTTTATGATAAGAAAACCTCTGATAAACCCTATTTGCTAATTTGTTTGCTGGTTAAAATTTTCCTTTCAGCGATTAATACTAATAGATAGAAACATTCTTGAATTCTTTTGTTCAGCCCTGTAGTTTTCCAAGTGCCTAATACACGAAAGTATCTTTCTAAAATTTAGTTCAAACAAAAATATTTCTTATTACTACCTAAATTACATTTTCAGAAATTATCATCCGAAAACAACCTTGTAGCCAGTTCTTTGTGGGACCCTGTATATCATTTTATATATATACTACTAACACTTCTTAGTTTACTAAATGCAGTTCAAAATAAAAATGCATATTTTATTTAAAAACCACCTTTAAGTAAATTATGCTCATATTCAGTAACCTTTCCGAGATCTTTTGTGTAACCCTGTGTATATCTTAACTATTTATACTATTACCATTTATATTCTCCATTTAATACGCATACATTTAGCGAAACTTAAAAGCACATATCATAATTCAAAATGCATTTCATCCATGCAACAGTCATCATCCATCATATACAGTACTTTGAATAGAATATATAATATTTGAAATCTTTTGTGTGTCCCTATAAATGCTATGCACTTCGTATTATGCATGAAATAACTCACGTTAAGCCCCAGCAACGTATATCAATTTGATTATACATGAAATCGTTTACCATAATTAAAATATGTCAGAAACTGTTCCTCCCTTTATTCTTATGCAATGGAATTCTTCTGTGTAACCCTGTAAATGAATAATAAGTGTCCTTTTCACTACATACTTTACAAAATGCATATTTTAGTGCACTTTGTAAATGCATATAAATTTGAATATGTTTCACAGAGTGTAACATCGTTAAATTTAATTAAAACGATTTTCCCCATAATGCCATAATGTAAGGAAATTTTTTGACAATCCCTGTAAATTAACTAATCATGGTAGAAACTTTATTTTCAATAGGTATTCGTGCTAGGTAAACGTTAAGAACATCAAAAAATTTCATGGAAATCGGAGTATATTTACTAAAGTTAGAAAGCGACCAGATAGACAGACAAACCGAAAGCATAATAACTTTTCAACTTTGTTCGAAAGTGTTAAATAATCGAGCCAAAAATATATTAATCAGTAGTTTTATTTTCCGCCTTTTCCCCACAAAAAATTTCTTCCATTGATAATTATGAGTTTTGAATAAAAATATTCATTTGTATGTAACTTATATCTTATTAATTAATATAAGTAAAAAATATTTCTGATTCATTTTTAAAATGACGTCATTATTTATCTCGCTCTATTAGCTACTGATATTCATACCCCTTGTATTTTTAACGACTGCTATAAAGTACCTGTTTTATTTCAACTCTGACGTCACATTCTCATAATTGAACCATTTTATTAAAAATATAATTCTTTTTCATTCATTTTACTTTTAATATATGTCGCCATATTTTACACAAAAATTCCCATTAACTAAACAAATATCCTTGTTAAATATATTATGAAAAATACACCTTTTATTTTTATTTCAAACATGACGTCATATTTATTTCCTTTTAAATTATTTTATTATAGTTTTTCGCGTGGAAGTTTTTTATTAAAAATTCATTGCCGCTGAAAAATTATTATTCCAATTTTTTATTTTCTTGGCAACAGGAAAGGAAAATGGTTAAATTTTATCTGAAAAATGCCTATTGATTTTGTATGAAAAATAATTTAATTTTGAATTATTAAGGAAAATATTTGAATAAAATAAATAAAAATTGGCCTATGTTCATTCCACTCCTACAGTTGAACCTCTCTAATCCGGCATTCTATAAACCGGAAAACTCTATTATCCGGCACATTTCTCCCTGTTTTTTTTTTTTCCTCCGTTATGTATTTTGTCATATATATACATATATCCTCCCATTTTATGTTTTCCTACGTTTATTTATTTTACGTCTGCGAAATGTGCTGGTATCGTTATAAAATATAAAAATAACACTTTCGCAGTGGAAGCCCGAAAATTTAGCTGGACTCAGAATACCGGAAACGGCTGCATTTTAAAAATTTGTTGCTAACATTCTTCTCCCTCGCCTTTGTATGCCCAATTGTCAGCAACACAATACGTGGGTAGTTACTTCCTAATGTGAAACCTTTAATCCTCCAGATATCCCTCCTAAAGTTTATCTTCAATTCAGGTGTCTTGTACAAAGGGAAATCTCGTGGGGATGAACATTATTGTTACAGTAAACTGTGTGAAAGATTTCTGTAGTCTTCAGTGATTCTTTTTTTATTGGGTAATAATTCCCTGAGAAATTCACCACCCCTTGATTGCAACAAATCTAGCATCAATCACTTATTCAACAACAATAGAAAGATGTTGGGAATAAGACACTAAAGAGAGAGTTTTTTTCCGATTTGAATAACCTTACCCGTATCTGATCTGTTGGCTACGCCAGGAGAAATTCTTCGCCTCGGGTCAAGGTCAAGTCAACGCTGGCAAGCGCTCTGGATGGTTATGTACCAACCATGGGTGCAAGTTTGAAATTTTGCCAGGATTGAAAATATTTTGAATCCCCCCCCCCACACACACACACACACCAAGTGAACAAATATACATGTGCATGATTTACGTTTTTTTCATGACTGTTTGACGAAATTCGCTTTTTCCCACGATCTTTTGACAGAAATCGCGTCTCTTTAGCAATCCCTTGACAGAAATCGCGTCTCCATCGCGATCCTTTGACCAAAAATTGCGTTGTTGCGATCCTTTGACAAAAATTCGTGACTTTTTCACGATACTTTGACAAAAATTCGTGACTTTTTCGCGATCCTTTGACAAAAATTCGTGACTTTTTCGCGATCCTTTGACAAAAAATTGTGTTTTTCCGCAATTCTTAAAAAAAAAAGTTTTTCCTGCTATCATTTGACGAAAATCGCATCTTTTTCACGATTCTTTGAAAGAGACTGCGTCATTACCGCAATCCTTCGACAGGAATCGCGTTTTTTTTTTTTTGCTATTTTTTAATAAAAAACGCGTCTTTTTAGCGATCTTTTGTCAGAAAAAGTGCTTTTTTTTCCACGATCTTTTGACAAAAATCACGTATTGTCAGCAATCTTTTGAAGAAAATCGTGTCTTTTTTCATGATCTTTTCGACGAAAAACAGATTTTACTCGATCTTTTGACAAAAATCGCAGTTTCTCTGCAATCCTGACAGAAATAGCGTTTTTTCCACGATCATTTAAGGAAAATCGCGTCTTTTTTGCGATTCCTTGACAGATTCTTTGACGGAAATAATGTTTTCCTTGAGATCCGTCGACAGTAATCACATTTATTCTGCAATTTTTTGACAAAAAACGCATCCTTTTAAAATATTTAGAATGAAATAGTGCTTTTATCTGCGATCTTTTGATAGAAATAGCGCCCTTTTCTGCGATCATTTGACAAAAATCACATTATATTCATAATGTTTTGACGAATAATCGTGTCTTTTTTAGCGATCTTTTGGCAAAAAACGCATCATTTTTGCGATCGTTTTCAATCGTCTAAGATTTTTCCGTCCCGCTTCCGTCCTCGGGAATTTTTAAAAGACGGAAAACTTGCACCCATGGTACCAACTAGTGTTCATTCTAGGCCATTTTTGAAGGGTGGAGCACCCTGCCGTTTTTCAAATTTACAAAATGCACCCTGTCCTTTTTAAAAGTAGCAAACTGCACCACTGGTTTTACCCCGAGATTTTTAATAAATATTTTTTTTATTCCGTAGTGTTTCTAAATTTGTGTGCCCAAAAATGATAGTTTTTTTTCATTTCTTTAAGAAAAAGAACACAAAACTATTGAATCATGTTTTAATTTAATTGTATTTTTAATTTTTATATCATAAAATCATTCAAAATTAATGTTATTTGATTTATCATATTTAAAAATTATGTATTTCATTGCTTTCTTTTTTCCCCTTCTAAAGGCAATAATAATTTTTTTCTGGCAAAAGTGCCTTTTTCTGCTGCAGTAGTGCCTTTTGTAGTGAATAGCACCATGCCCTTTTTATTTCTAGAGTGAACACTAGTACCAACAGACGTCTCCTTTTTATTTCTTATATTATAAGTGATTTTCTTTTTATTTCATTTAGTTTTTCAAATTTTCGTTAATCGATTTGGATGACGATTTACTTTATTTGCTGCAAACAAACTTAATACTTTTGTCAGAAATCCGTTTCTCATAAATACAAAACGTATATTGCTTTATTTCTTGCATTGAATAGTTTTTTTAAATTGATTTATATAATGCTCCTGACGATAGTGTTATATTTTTAAAATTTCCTTATTTAATTCCTAAAATACCCCCCCCCCTGCCCACAAGAAAGGAAATTGACAAAAATTTCTGCAGTATCTTAGAATTTCCGTAATCTGGAAAATTCCGTAATTCGGCATCGCCCGAGTCCCATACATGCCAGATTGGAGAGGTTCAACTGTATAATCTATCCATATGCAAAGATTCAAAGACATTAATCCATCCGTTTTGAAGCCAAGTTCATTCCAATTTTTCAGACACACTTTCACATTTATAATATATATAAGGATTTAAATACAGGATTTATTCATAAGTCTTTAAAACATCATTTTCCAAATAGTCTTTGTAATTTGTTAAATTACAATTTTGTTATTTTTTATTTATTTTTTATTTATTTATTTTTATTTATTTTTTTTTTTTCCCCAGTAGAGAATCGAGCTATCATCTGCAGGTTAGTATGATTTAATATAGGTACTTTCCTATTTTTAATTGTTCTGTTTGAAAATCTAGTTTACCTTTGAGTGACAGTCAAACAGTTATCTGTGCCCATTGCCAATAAAAATTGAAAATCATTATTATTATGTTACTAGCCTATATCCTCCATAAAAAATGGCAGAATTTTGACCTGCATTTCATTTTCATAATACAGTCTAAGGCGGGAACATTCCAGGTCCCACAGTTTTGAACAGAAAGATTTCCGAGAAATCTATCAAAGATGAAATTGGAAAAAAGGAGGAAAATTTTTTCAATCTATACAATAGAGTCAAACCTGTATAATTTAGAAACATTTTATCAGTTATTCATGTGATAAAATGAAATATAACTTTACATACAATTATTTTTTATTTATTTTATTATTATTATTATTATTATGTACAGTTTGTAAAATGTATAAATTAAAATATATCTGGTGGTTTGTGTGTAGTACAGATTATTTTTTCAAAATAAATATTACTTTAAATGGTTTGACTGTTGAAAATTTTACCCCTCCCCCCTCTTGTAAAAAAAAACTATTAAATTTTCCAATCCTATATCCAAATCCTCTCCTCCTATAAATATGTTTCCAATATTTTCTTTGCATTTTTACACAAATCCAAAGAATGTCCAAAATTGCTTTAAAAAAGGTGGAATTCCTCCTTTAGGAGGAACTCTTCCATGCCTGAAGATGGAAAGAATCTGTGTAACGCAGAACCGGAAATTAATTTTAGGATCCCAAATAGCAAATTTTCTGTTTAAGACTGAAAAAAATTTTCTTGCAAAATATAAATGGAAAAAAATCTTTGGAATTTCATAATGAAATGTATTGTCCAGTCGCATTCCCAGAGGTTAAGAAAAGGCAGACTGTAGTTTGGGGATGCTTTTTTGGCACAGATGTCATATACACACCACATTTGTTTTCCCAGGTTTCTATCCCTGACTATCCCTGTACTATCCCTGAGAGTCACTTGATTTTTAGAACCAAAAATTTATCCCCTGTTTTTACCAGGAATCTGATGATGAGTATGAACCTTGATTTACATTTCTTATCCAATGCCATTAATGTAAGGAATATACAACACCATGTACTATATACATATATATAAATGACATCAAAGCAGAGGTAAAATTTTGAAAGGACAGAATGTATTTTACCGGGGAATCCGTTTTCATCCTGGAACTCTGCGTCTGGCCCACTGTTGATGCTGATTGTGTCGCAGTGAACGAGGGCCAGCTTCTGCTGGAGCTGCTCGATCTCCGAGTCTTTCGAGTCCCTCTCCATCTGCAGCTTGAGTCGGGCTTGGCTCTCGTCATAGAGCAGTGCCTGCACCTCCGAAAGCTCTTTCTGGAACCTAGCCACCATCTGGTTGTACTTCTCACGCTCCTACCAACACACCAGGACAACAAACAGTTAATAAAGTTGAACAACAATGCAATATAATATTATACAAAACATGAACAGAATTGTTCTCTTATACATATCAATCAAAACCCTAAAAGCTATAATGACCCTCGTGAATCAATTGTCACTTTTAAAGGTTTTGTTTAAGACTTTTTGAGGCTCATTTTATTCGCTACCTTTTCAGGGTTTATTAGAATTGGTTTATTCATTATGATTTAATACGCTCAAGTTTTGTGCTTAAGCTGCAATAAGATAATTATTCTTTTTAGGATGTTTCAAATGAACGATTTTACTTACAATTTAAGTTGTTCCGAAAAAGTTCCCAATACAATTAAGTTTAATCCTGTTTTTAAGGAATACTTTAACAATTCACTTAGTCATTTTCAAACAAAATTTGCTCTGAATATGAATTAATTAAAAGCTCCTGCAATGCAACAGTTAACAATGCACTTGTTACACAAAAAATGAACAGAGTCAGGACTGCAGCTAGAAGTGAACAATAGGGAGGGCTCATAATTTTTGTTATTTTTTCCTCCTTATCTCTGATGCGGACAGATAAATTTGTGCCTATTCACATCTTAGGTACTCTGTTTCTTATTAAACTGTTGTCATAACTTCGTTTTATGCAAGAAAAGTATACAATGATGATAATTTTGAGTGCATAACTGCTGCGAAATGAAACATTGTGTTAGCTTCCTATATGCAAATAGGATGAGAGAGTGTTGAACACTTATTTTAGGTACAATTTAGTAATTCCGCAAAATTTCAAAAGGGTCTCAAAAAAAATCTGATTTTTGAACAGAATTTCATTTCAATTTTCGGCACAGAAATTCATAGAGTGACCTTGAAATCTTTTCCTAGGGAGGCTCAAAATGCTTTAGGGGGGGGGGGGGACTGAGCCGCCAATAGCACCCCCCTTAGCTACACCCCTGAACAGAGTTGTCCTATTAAACCTATGAAATGTCAATCAAAATACTAAAACATAACGATTATATTAATTTAACAGCTTTTCTCTAAATATTTTAATGTCTAAAAGACTTCTTGATTTTAACCCTCTAAGCGTCTAGAACGTAATATTCCGTATACTAAGCTCCAGTTTTCACTGGAATATAAGCAATGTTTAAAATACCATAATTCTATAGATTTATTAAATTTTCAATGCATCGAATAATGATTCATTCTCTGGAGGATTACATTCATGCTTATAATAAAGGTTTTTTTATAATGTTGAAATAATCATATTTTCTTAACATTTAAAGTAAAATGTTGAGAAAACAACATTAAAATTTTCCCTTTTGCAAGATGCTTGGAGGATTAAAGATAATAACCCTCATTACCTGGAATATAATGTTCTCTAAAACATAAATTAATTTAAAAGTATCGATATTGAAGCATTTGATGGCTTTAGTTGTTCCGCGTATTCGGCAAGTCTTAGAACTACCTTTTTTCATATGAGTGGAATCATCCAGTTTAATTTCCGAAAGGGAATAAATGCCTTTCAATGATCAAGTTCATTGGCTCCCCTCTTTTCGTTTCCTTGAAAATATCATTATGATTTAATACGCTCAAGTTTTGTGCTTAAGCTGCAATAAGATAATTATTCTTTTTAGGATGTTTCAAATGAACGATTTTACTTACGTTGTTCCGAAAAAGCTCCCAATACAATTAAGTTTAATCCTGTTTTTAAGGAATATTTCACTTATTTATTTTTAAGCAAAATTTGCTCTGAAATATTAATGAGTTAAAAGCTGTGATGAAAGTATTTTTTTTTTTAAGTAGTTTTACACAATTTTAAATGAAGTTTAAATAAAGAACTGACGTCATCCATACTTGACTTTTCGTTGTCTCATGATAGACCACACAAAACTCTTATTTATTTACATAAATTCTTATTATTTATTTTGAAGTGTGGCAGCAGTGATGGCTAAAAAGTGTCAGATTGTAATTTCTCTTAGGCAGGTCTCTTACACACTTATACTGCTGTTTGCAGTGACACTATAAAATGCACTTTGGAAGACACCTGGACACAGAAACTGTTGAGGAAAAATGTTTTGGCTAAATTTTAATTTTGTCCACCAGATGGCGGGATTGTTTGTCCACCAGATGGCAGGATGGTCTTGGCCACCAGGTGGCAGTCTGGTTGCATTTGATAGTTTTTGAGTAGTTATTTTTTTTTTTTTTTTTTTTTTTTTTTTTTTTGGTTAGGGAGTGTTAGATGGAATACTGTGTAGTTTGAAGGTTGTACTTACTCTTGGTGGCTGGAATTTGGAAAGATGTTGACAATTATGGTTCTAATCTTGTACTGTGTATTTTTTTTCTTTCAGTTTTGTGTGTCTTGTCAAGTAGGCAAGCAAATAAAGTAAATTTCAGCTGATTTGATAGTAGTCAGTAATGAGTTTGTTTTATTTGATCCTGACCTCTGTTTAACAGAAACTGTGTGCTGAATTTATAGTCCAAGAGCACAAAACCCTGAGTCATCAAGCACAAGAAAAAAATCCTTTATACTATGGGACGAATAGAGTCATAGGGGAATCGAATGATCCCTGTCTGAAGGTAGCAAAGCCAAAAATGAATACCACCAGTGGCTCACTCGTAGGCTTAGCATTGTGTTTGCCGTACAATCAAAAGTAATAGAATATGTATATAGATGTATATAATATATTAAAGTCTCCCATTGTTTATGTTTAAATTCATTAAATACCATTTACAGACATTCTAAATATCCAACAGTTTTGTGTTGCATTAATAATCTTTTGCTTTTGGCGAGGAAAAGGGTGTTCGCCAAATCAAGTGACTCTTTCGTCTTTTCACGGCAAATATTCGAAAATATATATTTTTTTTTTACATACTTTCTACTGTGATTCCGCCGCTAATTTTGACGGATCCTTTATAACATAAATAAGTACTTTAATTAGTATTTTTTTTTTTTCATAAAATTCTGAGTATGCCCAGTATGGAGACCTTCCTTGTTAGTTTGTCATAGCAATTTTTGTTTGTACACCTTATAGTCCAAGAACTGTCCGCACAAAACCCTAAGTCATCGAGCACAAGAAAAAAATCCTTTACATTATGGAAGAGTAGGCATAGGGGAATCCAATGACTGTCCTTCTGTCGGAAGTGAAGGGGTGCAATAAGACAAAAATGAATGCCACTGCTGGTTTATTCATAGGTTTAACATTGTGCTTGCCATACAGTCAAAAGCATGAAAACTGGGTGCAGTGCTCAGCCTTACAAGTCAACCCATAGTGGTATCCATTTTAGGCTCATGCACCCCTTTTTCTTCTAGGAGACAGGGGTCATTTGATTCCCCTACCACTACTCTTCCCATAAAATAAAGGATTTTTTTTTTCTTCTGCTCAATGACTTAGGGTTTTGTGCGATCGGCTCTTGGACTATTAGAAAAGAAAGGATTTTATAAATTATAAAATGAGGTAGAATATTAGATAGATCTGACGCAAATTTGTATCAGCTTGAAAGCACTGAAATGCCCCGACAGATGCTTCCTTTTTATTTATTCAAATTTGAAATTATCCATCGTCCATTCAAGCATTAAGAAAATAGTTTTACCCACCTACTCCCAATAACCTTTTACATTTGACGTGTCCATTTGTAAGTAAAGCTCTTTTAGGCTATTTTTATTATTTTTTTTTTTTTCTTTACTCTGCCAACTCCTGTTTGTTGCAAGTCTCTTGTACCCAAAATTTGTTTTGAATGGAGGGCTTCTTTGTACAATGATTTACCCATCTTTGTCATGGGCTTATGTATAGGATACTACTATTTTCTGTTTCAATGTTTTGCAAACAATGTGCAACATTAATATTAGGTAATTGGATTCCCCGATGATTCTACTCTTCCCATAGTTTTTCTTCTGCTCAATGACTCAGGCTTTTGTGCAGGACTATAAATTCAACACACACAGTTTCTATTCCAAAGTGTATTGACAGTGTTTCCAGCAAAACATGAAGGGGCAAATTCCCTGATTTTCCATGACCAAATCTCAAAAATTTCTTTAACCAAACGGGAATACAATGAAATTTTGTACTTATTTTCACAATTCTTTGTCAAAATTAACTTTTTTTTCTGCAATTTTCTACTTATTTTTCCCCTTGTGATTGTTTAATGAATTTTGTGCTTTTTTTTCCTAGAGACTATTTTGCAACATTTTTAATTTTTTCTCTAAAACTTTTCCATGACTTTATAGAAAATATTTGTGAAAATTCCTGACTTTTCCTATATGTTTTGAAATTTCCATGACTTTCCCTGACTACTTTGAAATTCCATGGCTTTCCAGACTTTCCCTGACTACTTTGAAATTCCATGGCTTTCCTGATTTTCCCTGATGCTGGGAATCCTGATTTATTGTGTCTCTGCAAACAGCAGCATAAGTGTGTATTAAACATGCATTGATACAGGCTGACAAGGAAAGTCTCCATACGGGCATACGCCGAAAAATCTGGAAAAATTACAGAATGTTCTTCTCGTGTTGATATATACGTTTATAAAAAAAAAATTTGGCGAAACCTCCATTCAATAATCGTAAAAAAATAATAAAAATTTCATTATTTGGTGATGGAATGTAATTTCAAAAAATACTTTATGTCAAATACACTTCAAGAAAAAAAAAAGTTTTATGTTGAACTTGTTTTGATAAATTTAATTTAAATAACTTTAGTTTTGTAAGCTTTAGTTTGTTTTAAGTATATTTTTGTTATATCGATTTGTTATTTTTAAATTTAATCATAAAAATTTGAGATTTAAAACGAAATTCATAATTTAAATTAATTAAATTTGTTTCAAGCTCAAAGTCCTATTGAGAATAGTAGATTAGATTTTGTTGCTATGGAAACATCTATCTTTTATTTTTGAATATGCTTAAATTTATGAAGATAATTTTTCTCAATATTATTTTTTTTATCTATGAAAATATTTTTTCCAGCGATTAATTAAATAATTACTTCAACAAGTAATATATATATATATGCATATAATATATTAAAGTCTCTCATTGTTTGTGTTTAAATTAATTAAATACCATTTACACGCATTCTAAATGTCCAACAGTTTTGAGTCACATTATAATCATTTGCTTTTGGCCAAGAAAAAGGCTGCTCACCAAATCGAGTGACTCTTTCGTCTTTTCACGCCAAATATTTGAAAATATTTTAATTTTTTACATTTTTTCTAATGTGATTCCGCCGCTAATTTTGATGTATCCTTTATTACATACATAAGTACTTTAATTAGTATTTTTTTTTTTTCATAAAATTCTGAGTATGCCCAGTATGGAGACATTCCTTGTGAGAGAAGTTTTAATCTTACACTTTTCAGCCATCAGTGCTGCCACACTTCAAAATAAATAATAAAAATTTATGCATCAGTCATCTACTTAGGGGCCATCCATAAATGATGTCACACTTGAAGGGGAGGGGAGGGAAGAGGGTTCTAGAAATCGTGACAGTTTGTGACAAGGGGGTGGGAGGGGGGTAAGCAGAAATGTGACAGCACACATTTTGGTTAAAATAAAAGTACTAAAATTCAGTAGATTAAATTATTAGGCATGAAATTATTCTTAAATTAAAATATTGTGTGTTTTTAAAGATACTATTTAAAGCCAAATATCTCAAATTCTATTTCTAATTCCAAATACTCCTGTTTTCAGTTGCTCTTTCCTATTACTATTACATTCACTATTCTATATTATTATTGTTATTGGTGTAAACCTTATTTCATGCAAAAAAAGTATCATTTTTATTGTTCAGCTCACAAATGTCATTAAAACACACAGATAAAGTTTAAAAATAAAATTTGAAATGGGATCTAAAACATAGTGCTTTGTTTCTGAACTGCAAGTATATGTTTACGTAATGTAGCGTGACATGTGACAAGAGGGGGGGGGGGGGGGTAATGTGAAATGTGACACTTTGTGACAAGAAGGGAGGAGGGGAGTCAAAAATGTGTGACATCATTTATGGACGTCCCCTTATAATGCAAAATGGATAAAAATAACACTCAAGCAAATAATCAATAATGTATCATTGCATATTAATTGTAAAGATTAGATACATTTTCCCTAGATTATTTAATGAAACTTGCCTCATACAGGTACATTCACATCAGAAACATAAAATAAGGAAATTTTATTGAATGTATTGTCAGACTTAACCAAAAAAGCTTAATTTATACATAATTATAGCTGCTAAGAAGATTGAGATGACCAATGATAACAGCTATATCTGAAATTTTTTCAGATATAAATCTATTCTACTTTCATGAAAACCAGGGTTGGCATGGTTTAAACCAATTGGTTTTAACCATGGTTTAAACCAACTGGTTTTTTTCAAAAAAATCTAATGATATTTTCTCATTTTTCTTCACAATTTAAGATTTACAAATTATTGGATATAAATATTTTCTACATTTAACACTTTATTTCAGCAAAAAGTATTAAATATTACTTTTTTTTTTTATGTATAGGATGAAAATTAGTATGCATTGGTGAACATATTTCATTACTCTAAAGAAAAATCTTATAATATGTGAATTGATCAAAGATAAAATGGATTAAAAATATTCAGTATTTAGTATAGAATATTTTCATTAAAAAAATGCAGATTATTTAAAGCACCACTAGAAATGCACAATGCTTCAGAAAATCTTCAGCACAATGCTTCTAGAAATGCACAACATAACATGCACAATGCTTCTGATTACGGAGCTACATAATTGGATGATCTTTAAGATTTTGGTGAAACTATAAAAGATTTTTTTTTTTTTTTTCTATTGGGGAGATTATCTTTAAGAATTAAAATCAAAATATGATGTTGAATGAGTATTCAAAAATTGGGTGCTAATTATAGTATTTTAATAATAACAAATTGTTTTTTTACTCCTCAGTTATCTGCTAAATATAATGACCATAAATGTTGATTTCAAATTGTCTCTGAAAACACAAACCCCCAAGAACAATCTCAAATTTATTTTTTTTTTTTAAATTGTAGAAAAGAAACTATCAAACTACATCAAATGTTTATTATAAGTAATATAAAGATTATTTATAAAGATTTTCAAAACATCAATGTTTCACTATGTAGAGTAGCTTATTGTTTGAACATAAGACTTTACTAATAACTATTTAAATTAAAATAGGATTTTTTTCAATTTTCTAAATAATTAACTATAATTATTAAATTTAAATTATTTTCAAATGAATTTATACTACTTATAATTCAATAATGTCTACTTTTATCAATAAATATGCATGTATATGTAATAAAAAAGGATGTTTTAAAAAAACCTGGTTTAAACCAAAAAAACTGATTTAAACAAAAAAAAAAAAAAAAAAAACGTGTTTTTTCCAACCGTGAAGAAAACACATGAATTCAATAGTATTAACAAAACTTAGAAATTAAATTCTACATGGAATTGATATGAAACGGAAAAAAAGTCAAATTTTGTCCCCCTATCTGAACTGAATGTTTCATTATTTACATCTGTAAATTATGAGTGGATTTTAGAGAGTTGTGGATTTGAAGAAGTGTACTGTATGTACTGCCCCGCTTCAAAATAAATAATAAGAATTTATGTCTTGTTATTTAACAGCAAACTATTGCTGTGTGCTTTCTAATACAAAAACAATACTGTTTTAAACAATGTACTAACATCTTTCAACTGCTGTCCTAATCTACACGCAACATCCTTTTAAATACCAGGGGTGCAGAAAATGCTTCTACTCCCAACATTTCCCCCAATCCATGTGGAAATTTCCCCAAAATTTTACAGCATGTTATAAGTAAATACTGCTTTATTGTAGGTATAGAAAATTTATTTTTCTAATATTTTTCAACTTATAAACGAGTATGGACGGCAGGATATATACGACAGGAAAAATTCTGCGTGAAAAAAAAAAATCTGAAATTCACAGGAATTTTCCTGAATGATTGCAGTAAAGTAGGAGAAGGGGTGGGTCCATTCTGTGCTTTTTTTTGCGGCCTTTTGAGATCTTTTAGCAAAAGTTGCATTTTTTAAAATTATCTTTTGAAGAAATTTGCTTTTTTTAGTAATCTTTTGATGGAATTTGTGGTTATTTCGCGATTTTAGTGGTTATTTAGCATTTTTTTTGACAAAATTCAGTTATTTTGCCCTCTTATGACAAAATCGGGGTTATTTCATCTTTTTTTTAAAATTCGCAGTTGTTTTGCCCTCTTTTGATTAATTTTGCAGTTCTTTTGTGGTTATTTTACTAAATTTGTGGTTGTTTTGCAATCTTTTGAGGAAATTTGTGAGTTTTTTGTGATTTTTTGAAGAAATTTGTGGTTTTTTGATAAAATTTGTAGTTTTTACCGCATTTTTTTTTTTTTTTTTTTTTTTTTTGACGAAAATAGCTGTTAATTTGCCCTCGATGAAATTTGTGGCTCTTTCGTGATTTTCGACGGAATTTGCACTTGTTCCACAATCTTTTGAAAAAATTTGCATTTTTTGTGCTTTTTTTAATGAAATGTGCATTTATTTCATGATCTGTTGACAAAATTTATTTTCATTTCACAATCTTTTGATGAAACTTGCGGTTCTTTCGCAATCTTTTGACGAAATTTTTTTTTTTTTTTTTTTTTTTTTTTTTTTTTTTTTACGAAATTTGAGGCTATTTTTCTATAATTGTGACGAAAATAGTGGTTTTTTTTTTTTTTTTTTTTACATAATTCTTCGACAAAATTTGAGGTATTTTTATGTCAGAATTTTCATACTGATGACCAATTTGTTTTATTAATTTTTGGAACCAGTTGTCTTAAATTTTTGGAAAATTAGGAACAGAATAAATCACCCCTGATATATACATTACAAATTATTCTGAGATCGAATTTGTGAAGGTTGTCATACTGATATATTTATTTCTAGTGAAATATTTGTGTCTCAAAGAATTACAGAATTGGTTGTTGAAATTGAAATCAAGTGTAATGTTTCTGCAAAATTTCCCCCGATCCTAGATCGCTGGATCAGACATATTCTGCACCCCTGTTAAATACTACCACCAGCAACTCGAAGCTTTCATGAAACGTCCCCTTTCCAAGGCGATTGTTTCTGGAGTTGAGCAAACATGCTCCTGCCTTCTGCCGAAATGATAACACCAGATACAACGATATGAATTGTGATCATGATTGCTGGACAGCGAAATGAGATGACGTACATGTCGTATGGGATAATCGATTTAATGAATCGAACGAAGGAAAAACGAGTGTGTGGCAGCTTCAAACATGTGACAAAACAATATGGAAAGAAGTAAACAAGTGGATCACAGGACTTAAGGACCAGATATAAATCTGTTGTAGAAACGAAAGAGAATAAGTCTAGAAACAGAAAAAGAAACCTGTAAGTGACGATTACATTACTTTAACTATTGTTTGTATGAATGATTAAGGAAGCAATACGGTGGCTAACAGTAGTAATGTATCAAAGCCCGATGATACTTTTGTAATAACCCTGTAGTATATGTATTGTCACATTTCAAAATAAACAATTAGAATTGATGCATCCTATGATGCGAAATGCAGCCTTCGGCATAGAAGTTTTAATCTTATACTCTTTAGCAATCAGAAATAGTATAGATACTGCCACATTTCAAAATAAATACAGTCAAAGATCGATAATCCGTACACCCATTATCTGCAACTTTCTATAATTCGTGTCACTTTACAAATGTAAACAATTAAATAAACAGTTTTTTAAAAAAAATGTAAAAATTCGTGACCCAAAAATGATTTTTCAAAATAAATAATAAAAAAATTTGAAAATAATCATAATAAAACATCTATTTTTTTTTCATGTAACTGTTTTATTATATTAACAGTAAAAACAAACTGCATTATGTATGTGATTATTTTTATTTAAATGCAATCAATTTTTATAATAAAATAACTTTAAAAAAGGAATTTTTTGAGATAGCCAATTAAGTGAATTATTAGATTTCATTTTTATCTTTTCATATTATACTGATTATAGAATTTAAATGCTGTCTCAGAACAATAAACTGACTCATAATCCATAATACTTTACAATCCACACTATTGCGTAATCCACACAACCTTTGGTCCCAACTTGTGTGGATTATAGAACTTTGACTGTAGTATACGTATTACCATATTTCAAACATATCCAAGCATCACAGAATTTCATCAATCTATGTTCACATTGTGTCATTGCATTAATGTGATGCAATAAATATGCCTTTTCTACATTAAAAAATAAAATATATAAAAACGATGTATTGCAGTTGAATACACAGTAAGAGAAACTAAAATAATTGCAATGAAACACAGAACCACGTTGAACGTTAGACTAACTCAGTGACCAAAGCGATGCATGTGAAAACAAGCGATGATTTTAATACCAAATATATGAGAAAGTAGAGAAAGTAAGGAAATATAGGACAATTAAAAAAATATAGGACAATATAGGACATTTTTGAAGGTTATTTTATAAATATAGGATATATAGGACAACTCTGACCCCTTTGGTCCCAGCTTGTCTGGATTATAGAACTTTGTACTACCCTATTTCAAAATAAATAATAAGAATTTATGTATCCCTATAATGTGCAAAATGCATAGAAATGACACTCACGACGGTCAATTCTTGCTGCAGCCTTCGGCACTCCTTCTCTTTCTTCCGGAGGTCCGAGGCAGAGGATTTGTTGTGTTTTCCGGTCCAGTCCTTCCGGTTCATGATTTCCGCCAGCTTGTTGACCGCCTGCAGCTTAAGCAGCCGCTCCTGCTGAAGCTGCTTGTTCAGCGCCTGCAGCTGATCGTCCACACCCAGAGACTGGTTTCGGACGTTGGTCAGATCTGACATACAAAGAGAAAATCATGCATTAAGCACAGATCATGAACACACTTTCCAACATGCTCTGAAATCTCTAACAAAACTTTATTATTTAGATGCTACTGTCCATAGCCATTCATTATGGAAAAGTAAAATGATGACATTTTCATGATTTAACAAACTGAGATAACATGAATTAACAAAAACGGATAGTCCAAGAGCCAACTGCACAAAAACCTCAGTCATCGAGCACAAGGAAAAGAACCTTTATTTTATGGGAAGAGTAGCTATAGGAGAATCGAATGTCTGCCAGAAGCAAAAGAGGTGCATGAGCCAAAAATGGATACCACTTGTGGCTCTATCATTGTGTTTGCCGTACAAACAAAAGTACGAAAACATGGAAAACTGGGTGCAGGAAAACACAATGCTAGACCTACAAGTGATATTCATTTTAGGCTTAGGCACTCATTTCTTCAGGCAGACATGAATCATTCAATTCCCCTGAGACTGCTTTTCCCTAAAACAAAGGGATTTTTTTTCTTGTGCTCAATGACTTAGGACAGCGTTTCCCAATGTATGGGTCCCAACCCACTGGTGGGCCGCAGCAACTGTTTTGGTGGGTCGCGGAACAATTGAGATTTGTCATCAACCTACCGTAAAATACCGTTAATCCCCCCCCCCCCAAACACGACAAAAAATTGTAAAATAATTATAGGGGGGCGCTTACACAGGATTTTTTCCGCGATCGGTTCACAAAATTTGCAGGGATGAATCATGATAAAATGAATGAATCGTGAATCTTTGAATTACTCATGAATTTTGATACTTGAAAAAATTTGCATTAAAAAAAAAAGTAAATTCTGTCGAATAAACCCAGAAAAAAGGAGAAATTTGTAAAAAAAAAAGCTAAAAAAGCAAGAAATCAATTAAAAAATCTCAAAAAATGCACATTTCATCAAAGAATCATGATTCATTCATTTCATCATGATTCATCTGTTCTCAGCAATTTTTTTTAGAGTAAGGGCGCTTTCTCGGGATTTTTAGAAAATTTCAAATTTTTTATAAAGTGGGGAGGGGGCGTTTGATCGGGAAGGGCGGATTAACGGGATTTTACGGTATTTCTTTTATTTCATCTGTATAAAAAGATATGACAATTTCAATAGGAAATAATATTTAAAAGGAATTTTTTTAATATCCTTCTAGATTAATATACCAATAGAATAGCCAGAAGTATTTAAATTAGCTTTAAGGTCCTTGATGAAATTCAACACTTCATGATTGGCTGTTTTTGAAAGACAAGTACTGAGACAAACTGTGTGTTAATATATTTTACCACATTGGTAAACACCAATACCAGAAATTTTATGGATTATAAAGTTATGTTTTCATCATAATTAAAAGTATTTTTTTTACTATCTTTGTAGTTTATGCATTGTTTTAATTACTATTCACTCACACACATTGAGATTACCAATTCTTGTTTTTGTTGATAATGTATCTTCCGTACAAAAATCTGCATTTTTCGTAGGATAGCATAGCCGAGCGTATAGAGGTAGTACAAAAATTGCTATACTGATATACAACTTTTTCTTAAACGGGTCGCGAAATTTCTTTTTACTGAAAAGTGGGCTGTGAAAATTTTTTTCAGCGAAAGGTGGGTCATGTACCAAGAAAGTTTGGGAACCGCTTCCCCCAATTTAATTTAAAACGTGTAAATGAGGAGAAAAAGATTGTGATGAATTGAATTCCCAAAATATCCCTTTACCTACTGAATTATTTATCACAAAATGGCTTCACCTCAATAAACATCTTCTTTAATGTGTGAAGATATACTGGAACTTCTAAATAACAATAATGTGAAATTCAGACATGTTTTTTCATCAAAATTGTTTCAATATATTGGTAGTTAGAACCTTTTTTTATTTTGTAAAATATTTACAAAAATAATCAGATTAATTAACCAAAAATACTCTTATAGAAATTTTGCAATTGTTATAAAAACAGTGTATTATGATGTATTATGATGCTCCCTGCAAACAGAAAGGCTTTTGTAGTTCAAAATGTTTCAAAGATTTTTTTTTTTTTCAAGAAAAGTTATACCTATATAAATGATTATGAGAATCACCACTTTTTGTAAATATTGAGCTTTGACTGTTTCTCTATCCGGTATTTACATATTAACGCCACTGCAGCAGAAGTGACTCTATATTGGCCCCATTTTCCACTGAAATCTAATTAACTACTTTTTTTTTAAATAAAGTGTTTTGAATTTTGAAAGAGTTTTGATTTTAAATAAAGAGTTTTATTTTATGATTTGTCGCAAAAATTTTAGGGGTACATTGGTGATACTTAAAATCTGCCAAATCGGTAGCTGCAGTCGTGTTATTACGTAAGTACCCTCTATCCTTTCTAAATTCGATCAAGCCACCTATTTTGTGTGGAAAGGAAACTAAACTTCTCTTAATAGACTGGGCAATTTTACATTAAATTTTCTTCATTGGTACTTTTAAGTACCGTCGATGCATAGAGGGTTAAGATGAATGAAGGGAGGAAGGGAAATTCTCATACCCTCTTGGAGGTGGTTGATCTTGGCCTGGAGATCTTCCTTCTCTTTGGTCATCGTCTCCAAGTTCCTCTTCAGTTCGGATTCCTTCTCTCGCATCTGCAATGAGACAAACAAGACAAAAAGAGTCAGTATACTCAAAACTAGACATGGGCATTATTTAACGCCCATGGATAAATAAGGATAGGGTAAATTGGGTAAAATGATAGGGTAAAATTAGGATAAATAACAATGTTATTCTTCTATGGTGCATTATTTAGTAACAGATTAACGGTAAGTCCCTATTAAATTTGGAATACATTACCTGCAAAGTATGTAAAAAAGAAAAAGAAAAAGCTGAAAGAACAGTTTTTTAGAAATACATATTAAAATTATAATGATTAAAAAAAAATTCCAAAAATTTTTTTTGTATATTAATATAAAAAGAGTTTTGAAATTTAAAATAAGTTTTTTTTTTTTAAAAAAAGCTTATTATGACACGCCTAAGCAAACCGAAAGAAATCATGATCAACCACAGACAATCACAAATTTTCACTTTCATCTGCAACAAATGAGACAAAGAATATTCAAAACTCATATGTTAGTGGAAAATTCTCAATAAAAATGAACAGCTCCCTTCTTTTGTTAACCTGGGATTTGTGGAATTTCATGACGGGGATTCACTCACAATTTTGCTGAGGGTTTGTTAACTCATTTTTATTCCTCCTTGCAACCCCACTGAAACCCTTACAAGCAAGAAAAATCATGCATTATGCATAGATTATTAAACACTTTTAAACATTTCCTGAAATTGTTAACAAAACTTCGTTATCCAGGGAAATAAGGAATTACTATCCAAAGCCAAATATGTATTTCAGTGCTTTTTGAATAGCCCTGTATTGGATCTGTCAGTTGATATATATAGTCTATATAATAGGAAAATTTAATTTAGCAAGAAAATGCTTAACAGGTTGAAATTTCTCTTTCAGCAATTCATACTAATAGATGGAAACACCCTTGAACATTTTTGTTCAGCCCTGTAGTTTACCTTGTACCTTTAATTCTCAAAAGTATTTTGCTAAAACTTAGTTCAAACGAAAATACTCTTTAAAATACTCAAATCACTTTTCTAGAAATTATCATCCAAAGGCAACCATGTATCCAATTCTTTGTGTGACCCTGTGTATCATTTTATCTATATATACAAGGTTCTCACTGTCGATCGCCATTGCATCAAATTGCAACTAAATTCTTTATTTGGGGAGTAAACAAGTGATCAGATTCGCCAAATTGCTAGTGCTCAATTTTTGCTTTTTCTTTCTTTTCCTTTTCATTTTTCACACATACATATGCATATATACATAATTTTAATATATACACATTTTTAATATATTTGTAGCAGATTAGTTGAAATTTGATTAATAACAATCATTGTCGCAGTTATAAAAACTTTGGTTACATTAGAACATATTGAGAAAAAAAGGGGGTACATTAAACAATTAAAAATAATTTTTTTTTTGTGCTACATGGCGAATCCATTTTGCTAATACTTTTCTCATTTGGCGAATGTTTTTTGTTTTTAATTAGCCAAATTACTAAATTTGGTCAAATGTCAGCCAGAATACTGTACATATATTAATATATATTATTCTTCGCTTTCATCTGCAACAAATGAGATAAAGAATATTCAAAACTCATGCAGGGGGAAAAGTCTCAATAAAATGAACAGCTCCCTTCCAATATTATTATTTTTTCTTTTTGTTAACCCAAGGTTTTGCGGAGTTTCATTGCTTTTCAAGAATTTCACTCACAATGTTTCTGAAGATTTGAAACTCTCCTTTCAATTCCTTCCAAGAACACAGAGCAACCCTAAAATGCCGTAGGATCACTTTCCTTTGAGACATTCTTGTAATGAAAATTACCATATATACTTGCGTATAAGTCAAGAAATTTTTGTGAAAAAAAGAGCTTTAAAGTAGGGGGAGGGGGGTCGACTTATATGCGAGACCTAAAAAAAAATAATAATACATAAGTATAATATCGGAAAATAGTTTGCTAGTGAATCAGTGCTGCAGAATTGCATTTGTACAGTACAAAATCCAAAATCCAGAGCCATCTGAACCTCGACAATTCCGAATTTCAGATTATTTTTCCTTTATTTGTCCAAAAAAAAAAAAAAAAAAATCCAGCCTATTCTCTAGCATAAAACAACAAAAAAAGTGCATGATTTCAAAAATGCATTTCCAATATTTAAAAACTGTTGTCATGTTGAATTGAAATATTGATTAAAGTAATTGTTAAATTTAAAAAAATTTAAAATAGGCAGTATGACATAGTGTTGTTTTTATCCTCTCCAAATCAACAGCAAACTTTGTTGTAGCGCCATTACTTCTCACTGGCAGCATGCCGATTCTTCAAAATACATGATTTTGTAGTGTTCAAGAGCTGTGATCACCAGTTATTTCAATATCAGCAGTCAATCGAAAGTTTGACGTCATAGTATTTGACATGCATTCAGTACTTTTCTGCCAATGGCATTTTACATGAGTTTTTCTTTTTGTATGGCAGCACTTGTTATGCAGAAATTCTGTTTATTGTTTGTATGTATAATTTATTTTTCTCGCACGAGGAAATTTTTTTTTTTTTTTTTTTAGAGGGGGTTGATTTATATGCGGATTTTGAATTTTTCGTTATTTTTAACAACATAAGTTAGGGGGTCAACTTATAAAAAAAGTTGACATATGTGAGTATATACGGTAAAAAGGAAGTCCGTTTTAGCTCGAGGTAGACCTAAGCGGATATATTTTTTCACAAACACAATCCCTTAGATGAAAATAAATTTCTAACTCTAATGGTAGAAATTTTTTTAGTCCCTTCAAATCCAGATTTTGGATTTATCCAACAATCACAAGGAAGACATAAAAGGATTCATCCCCCCCCCTCCCATTAAACTGATTATAAAGGACCCTCGCTGAAAACTGTTGACAGTAGAAATGGTTCACAGCTGAGTGAAGTGGAAGAAACTTAGCATGCTTCTTTTGAACTGAAGACGCTATTGACCAACCCCTTTGGCGATCTCTAAGTACCGCTTTGCTTGGATCATTTTTGCTTCTTTCAGACTATGACTCTCGAATGGAAACCTGCCAAAAGGTTACCCAAGAAGGTTAAATAGAGGAATGAACCCATTTTTTTTTCCATAATTTATTTTTTTAAAAGCTTGATATAACCTATGATCTCTGCCCAATGGATGTTTATTGAGAGATTGTTAAAAATAAACATTATCTAAGATCATGTCACTGAGCCACCCTTAATACATTTCAATTGTATCCATTGGATAATTACTATTAATATTATTTTATATGAAATGGGCTTATAGAACAAACAGCATCTTCATTTAGCGTTTTCCATTAAGGGAGACCTGTACCCCATTTTCGGCCAAAAATCATCAAAAGTTCAATTTTTTTTTTTTTTTTTCTCAGAAAACGATAAAATACATATTTGCGAATATCCATGCAAAATTTCAGAACTCAGGGACACTTGGAACAGGTAGAAAATGAGCTTTTTAAATTGTACTCACTATAGAGTTTAAAGGACTGGCGGCCATTTAAAACGTGTTTTCCTGAAAATGACTTTTTTCATATTTTGCCTAAGTTCAAAGCACTAAGGCTCAGTGGTAAAATGATTTAAAAACAAAGTGTTTTTAGAATCTTAAAAAAATTTACAACAAAAGTAAGGAGAGATTTTTTTTTTTAACTATTTCTGAAAAATTTACATAAATTGGTAAACATGAAAATTGTAACAAATTTAAGGAAATTTACCATGTGTATTTTTATTTATTTATTTTTAGCCGTTTAAAATAGAAAATTAAAAATATTTCTCCTCAGTTCTTTCCTATATACTATAACACTATTTAAGAAATTTTAGTAATACCAAAATATTGAAAATTGAATGAGGAGTAGTAATTTTAAAAAGTGTATTTTTCGACAAAAAACATCATAAAAATCCCCATAAAAAATATACTTTTTAATAAAAAGTGAATTTTTTTGCTAATTATTCCTTACAAGATTCTTAAATAGTACACCAAAATTCATTACTTTAAAATAAATAATAAAAATTTTGGGTTTTTTCTTACGGGTCTCCCTTAATCTTTGACAAAATTTGTGTTTTTTCTGCAATTTTTTTTCGAAATTCACGATCATAAAATATCCGAAAATATTTAATATCCGAATTTTTAACTAAATGTAACAATATCATAAACCCAGATAAGATTGATCAAAAAACCAGGAAATCTGGAATACATCTGGAACACAATCACCCCTGTGGATTACATGGGATGGATCTTTTGAACTCCCATCCATTTTAGGAATATCTAAGCGCAGTTTTGCTAGGATCCCATTCTCCCTACAGTTTTTGTTTCTTTCAGACCATGACTCTGAAAAGAAAGGTCACCCAAGAATGTTACAGAGGAGTGAATCCATTTTGTTTTCCATACTTTATTTTTTAAAGGTTAGATATAACTTATCATCGCTACCCTCACTTTCTGTCCAATGGATATGTTTGAAGATTGTTAACCTGGGAGATTTTATTTCTTCATCGTACCCTTTTTAAGACTCTTATTTAAAATGTTTTTCATTTTAATAAAATTTCATGATGTGATTTCGATTACTTTACCTCTTTTGTTGAATAAAAGTACTAAGCCAAACAAAAAAGTTGATATTAAATGAATGTAAGTAAAAGAAAAAACAATTAGGCGGTGTGAGAGAAATTTTCACTAGCAAGTTCTTCCCTTATCTGAGATCATGTCTACTGAGCCACTCTCAATGTATTTCAATTTTCATCCATTGGATGATTACTATTATTTTACATGAAGTGGTACAAACAGTGTCTTCAGTAGCATCTTTGAAACTTGTGAAAAATAAAAGTAAAAAAATATTGCCCAAATGAACAGATGGCTGGCTCACAGGCTATTCATACCAATTGCATATTACAGCCTTTTTTTTTCCAAGGAAGAATGCCCATCGAAAAACAAATTAAGAGAAAGGGGGCAGATTAGCTCCAGCATTTTCATTCTTTATACTCAATAAACTGAACCTGCAAAACTAAGCAGGGATATGCCTTATCATAATGAATCTATATCCGAAATTCAAAGTAAATAGGATAATTCTGCATACAACCACATTTATTTAACTTAAGAGGGGTTCTACCCTTTATACATTACACCTTCAAACTATTAGAGTATTTGCCTCATTAGAAAGAACTTAGACTCAAAACTTTAGCAAATCGGATAATTCTGCATAAAACCTATTTATCTAATTTACAGGAGGGGGGGGGGGGTGTAATCACCTGTTCTCTCTTTATACATAGCAAAAGGGCCCGAAAGCTAATAAAAGAAGCATCTCACCATTATGAACTTACATCCAAAATTTGAAGCAAATTGGTTAATTCTGCATGAAAAACCCAAATTAAGAGAGGTAGCTCAAAGGTCTCACCTCTTATACTTATCCAATGAGCTCCTAAAGCTAATCAAAGAAGCGTCTCATCATTATGAACTTATATCCAAAAATTAAAGCAAATCAGACATTTTTATCATGAGTACACTATACATTACATTACATACATAAATGTAATAGAATAGCATGCTGATCATTTTTATTATGAGAAAAGAATAAGAGGTAGAATTACAAAAAAAAAAAAAAAAAAAAAGTTGTTTGTCTGAGCACCAAGTATGCAATTTAAGGCACCCAAACTGGTCGCCTGAGACAGCTATAGTTGGGGAACGTTCACGTTGAGAGTACAGTTTATACTGTGAATGTTATACTTCCGCGACAAGAAAAAGTGCGTTGACTATTTTAATAAAATCTTACTCTGTATCTATTTTTTCTTCAAAGTTTTAATGCAAAAACGATTTATTCACCAAATGGAACTGATTTAAGTTTAAATTTTTCAATATTATGATATGTACATATAAAATTTATATAAAAATGTATTTATTCGCTTTGGCGACATTTTGGTGCAAATAAACATGTGTTGTACAAAAATTGCAAACCTTTTACAGATAGCGGCTTCCCGCATTTTCCGAATTTCCGGTCAGTTAAGAGATAATTACTTAAAGATCGCGGTACTTAATCTGCAATACATATTTTTTATTTTTGAAACTTTTTAAAATATAGAAATTTTTTTTGTGGATTTGAATTTATCGGAAAATTTTAATTGAAATGCATACCAAATATGACAATAAAATATTAAAGTAAAATGAAATAAATGAAAAGGTTTTTATTTAAGTGCTGAGGTTAAGGATCAATTGAAACAGGTTTTAAGGTCGAAACTGATACGGACTTTCGGTGATCTTTCTATTTTCGGCTGAAAACGAATGTAAAAAAAAAAAAAAAAAAATTAAGCCATACATGAATGTACATAATTATTTATTAATTATATGTATTTATTAAATATGCATGGTTGTGCACTCGCTGTATCTTAAACCCAACACTTTTTATTTTCATAAAATAGAATATAATTGAACAACGACACAGAAATATTTTCTATTATGCCAATTTATTTTATTATTATTATTTTTTATATATATAAAATATTTAATTAGTGTTAGGCATACACAGGTCGATTTATCTTTTATAACAATTTTTGTAAATGATCGTTTGTTGTGCTAGAGCTTATCTCGAAGAGTATTCGAAGCACTTTTGCAGTTTCAAAATAAAAATTTACCATTACTGTTTGTTAAGTTTTCAACTTTTAATGAGAACATAAAAATAATCACATATGAATTGCTTGCTTTATAATTCGCCTTCACATCTTGAATCAATGATGATTGTAAATAGTAAATTGGATCAATTGTAAACAATGAAGTTCATAGCAATAAATAGTCTCGTTTGAGCCTCATTTTTGTTCTTAAGTCTTTATTTTTCCTGGATTTCGTTCTACCGAAATCCATTCAACGAATTGCTATTTATGTTTAGAGGCAATAGTAGAAATAAAAAACATTACATAATTATGCTAATATAGTATAGAAGTTTTAACGTGAACATGGGATTGAATAACAAAAATAAAATAAAATAAAATAAATAAAAATAAAAGAAAATAAATAAATAAATAAAAAGAAAAAAATATTGATTATAAAAATAAGTTTAAAAGTTTATTTTATATATTTTTATAGTGTGTACATTCTATAATTTGTTTCCCTTTAGATTTGTTTTCCTTTTACATTCAATATTTAAAAATGTATCTTAAACGGAATTTTAGGAGGGGTGGCCTCCCTAACGAAAAAGAAATTGCTGTCTTTTCTTTCTTTCTTTTTATTATTTATTTATTTATTCATATTTTTAATGCCAGTACAGAAATTCAAGTTTGAATAATTTTTTTCTTTTTCTACGTTAAATTTTGAAGTTGCTTTTTTTTTTTTTTTTTTTTTTTTTTATTGGCATGTTATAAAAAATTTCCTGCGCGGATGTTTTAAATAAATATAAAATAAATAGCTTATCTTATGCCCTCTTTATAGTGAACTTTTTGTAAAAAATAAAATTAAAAAAAAGTGATCAAGGCTCCAAACCACAATCATAAATCATATCTCATTCGTTCTAAAATATTTTTTTTTTAATAGTATGTTTTCTTATCTTAATTTAAAATATGAAAAGACTTCATGTAAAATACAAATGTGAATTCGTGTGGTTCTTCAAAATTGCACATTGAACAATGTTAGGTACCTGGTACAAATTACACACATATCACTTTAAATCTAATTATTAAAAACACATTTATCAAAGAAAAAATTACGATTCCATTACAAAATTTAAAAAAAATTATAGGTGATATTAAATTGTAACAATATGTTTGTTTTTAACTTTCAAAACATTTTAATTCTAAAGATTACTTTCAAAGATGAAAAATTCTTAGAGTATATGTATGTTATTCTAATTTAAATAATGTGCTTTGATAATAAATTGTCAATAACCGATTATATTAATCTTTCAAAAAACGACGTAAAAAAAAATCTTTGAAATCAGCGTTTTGCAAACACAATTCAAAATTCATATTATGTCGCCGAAAAGAGTGCTACAATGCCATATATTGCAACCATGTTAAGCCAACGGAGTAAAAAGTCTCTATCAGGCTTGTACATACTCGCTTCTTTCTCGTTCCCTGACTATAGTAAATAAATAAAACACTTTGAAAGTTCTATTGCAGTAAATGAAGATGGATTAAATTCATCTCAAAGTAATGTAACAAATTTCTAAAATTACATGAAAGAGTTTTCTACTGCACTAAGAAAAAAAAGAAAAAGGTATACTTTTTTTAGTTAAGGTATTTAATTTAGAATGGATGGATCTAATAACACTTGTAACTCGTCACTTCTATTGACACAAGGTACGAAAATATCTTTATACATTGCACACATAGACACATAGGAGTGACCACCCATTCCATTTGAATAACACTGCAATGATTCGAAAGGGGCCGCCTCATTTATCTTTGCCCAGGGTCCCAATGCGTCATAATCGGGGCCTGGTTTTCAATTGAAATAAGCCTGAAAGGTCATGCAGCTTTCTATAAACTGAAAGGTTGCCTGCCTTGTTCAAGGCTTGACTGCAACACTGAAGGTTACTTTTAAGTTAATTGTTCAACAATTAATAGAACTCATTTTAGAATAAGCAACTTTGAACCATCTTAAAGCCCTCTGGAATAACTAACCCTCAGGTCTAGTATTGTGTTGAAGATGTTTTTCTGACATAGTCAAATAATTGATGTTCTATTTAAAGGTTTTTTTTTTTTTTTTTTAATAAGTGTATACATTTTGACAAAGTTTATCATTGTTTGGTGTTAAAGATGAATTCCATGAAATTTATAATATTTGTGTTTTGAAAATTCTTGAATAATTATTCATTTTGCAAGGCAGCAGTTCCCAGAATGGCCACATATTTGGAGTAGTTCTACTTGTCAATTATGAACCAAGTGGTGTTCCGAGATGTATTATTTTGTCAAAATAAAGCAAGTGACAGAATTTCTGGAATCTTCTTTGACTTGTGAGCATAATTTTCTACACTTATCTATTTTTCATTTTACAGGAAAAAATGGATGGTAGTAATGAATACATAAAAATTGCTTATTTTTGAAAAATCCAGTTTCTAAATTTTATGCATTTTAACTCTGCTAAAAGATAAATTTTGGAATTTAACCCTCTAAGTGTTTGGGACATAACATTCCATTCACTAAGCTCCAGGTTTCACTGCAATATAAGCAATATTTAAGATAATATAATTCATTATTAAATTCAGATTTAATGAATTTTCAATACATTTTAGAATTATTAATACTCTCAAGGTCGCATTCATATTTTTAATAAGGTTTTTTTTTTTTTTTTTTTTTTTTTTTTTTTTTTTTTTAAGAATGTTGAAAGAATAATATTTTCTGAGCATTTAAATCAAAATGCTGGAAAAACAACAATACAATTTTACCCATTCGCAAAACGCTCAGAGGTTTAAAAAAGGATGGAGGGGCTACCCAGTGAACATAAATAAGGCACTTTGAAAGTTCTACTGAGCTATTTGGAGAAAGTGAAAGATACTCACGCTGGCTATGAGAGAGTCCTTGCTGGAGATTTCGTTGCGGTGCCTCGAGAGGACCTCTTTCATCTCAATCTCTTTCATGGTCCTCTCCTTCTCGAGGTCTGCAATGGTCTCCTCTGCAATCGATCGTGCCAGGGACTCTGAGTCGGCACGTGCCATCGCAAGCTGAAGCTGGTGGGACAGGTTGTTCCTGCAAAAAAAAGGTCACATCACTTAAAATGGTGTACTTGTTAGGAATAACAAGCTTTCCAGATTCTCAATGCTTCACTTAAAACATGGGGATTTCAGCTAAAATAACATTTATAATGTTTTATTTCATTAGATTTTATACATTATAATATAACTTTATTTAATGTATTTTATTTTAAAATAAACTTACCTTTTCCCCCAGATTAATCTAATTAGATAATATTTATTAGTTATTAATAGTCTGTTATCTAAATTTACAGTATAGTTAAATTTCTATTAGACTTATATTTTTCTTTATTAATATTCTCAGATTTTATCAAACACTTGCCATCCATTCCTGAATCCCCAAAGACACGATTTGTTATCCTTTAGCCAGGTGGTGATTGCATCGTAACAACGTAACCGTTGCTTGTATAGTTTTTAGTACCAACTTTGTAATTATGGCAACAGAATCACCCCATTTTCTCTTAAAATTAAAAAAAATCAGAGAAAGTAAGAAATTAGAATATGCATCACTTTTCTATAAAATTTCGGTTTTGTAATTTTCGTTACTACAAATTTTACACTATTAAATATCATAAATTTTAAATTTTTACACCATCGTATAAAGGAAAAAATTTACTTTTAAATGCAATTTGTTTCGAAGCTGTAACTCTGTTTTTTTAATATTAATTTTTTTTTTTATAATTTTTAGTACCAATTTTGTAATTTTGGCAACAAAATCAATCTATTTTCTTTTAAAGTTGAAAGAAAAAAAAAGGAAATTAAAATGCATATACTATTTCAAAAATATCATCTGTTATAAAATCCAATGAATTTTGGTTTTATTTTGTTTAATAATTTGGATAATTGAGTTTTATAATATTTTGTTAATGTTAGCTTAAAATATTTGGTTGATAGTTAGACTGATCAAATAAGATGTATTTTTTTCGAAAGGGTGTAATAAAGATAAACCAAAGGGTTTTTGTATAAGTATCCGCACTGATTTAGAAAATTAACAGTTGAAGTGCGCATCTTGCAACATAACCTTTAAAATGTCATCGCAAAACTGTTTAAATTCTCCGATTTTTTTTTTTTTTTTTTTTTTTTTTTTTTTTTTTTTTTTGTCATATTTGCGGGAAATTTATGGTGAAAAAACAATGAAACAGCATTACAGACTTTGTAAAAAATATTTACAAAAGTTATTTTGGATAAGTTTTAAGTAACCAAGACAAAACTTGAACACCTCATAAAATTGGTACCACTTGTTTATTAGAACTTGGCAAGTGGTCAAAAGGACAAAAAAATAGCTTCAAAATCGTTTCGCCTATGCTATGGAGAGAGCCTAAAGACCATGTTAAAGATTGCTACTTTTGTTGTTGCGACATAACTGGATACAATTCTAAAAATAAAAGGGACATAAACTATCCAAATGTCTCATCAGTTACGCCTGCAATTTTCGTCGATTCAAAAATGGTGCAGCCCTCGCTTCCGACTATACAAATTGAAGATTCTGACTGTGACACAAATGAACAGGATGTATACCAATCTGATCCTGAATTTCAAGTAGATTCTAACGAGTGTCAGCTCTTTTCCCAGTCACATTTAAACGACTTGACAAGAGATTTGAATCTTCCCAAAGATGCAGCGGAACTTCTCGGATCACGATTAAAAGAAAGAAATATGCTTGCACCTGGTACTTCATTTGCATGGACCGTCACAGAGAAAAAAAGATTTTCTTCCATTCTTTGCTGAAGATCAAGATTTAGTGTACTGTAAAGATATTCCAGGCTTGACGAAAATGTACGACATTGAATACGATCCTAATGAGTGGAGATTGTTACTTCGCAGAAAATCTAGGAGCTGTTAGCGAAGAACAAGGCGAAAGATTTGAAAGAGCTAGAAGTCTGGTATCAAGGAAGATGGAATACTAGCATGATGGCGGACTACTGATGGTTGTTGAAGCGCGACGATCCAAACCGGAAATTTAAGCGAAAATCGTACAACCGAAGCTTCTAGGAAAAAAGGATCAGGTTCCACAAATAAAATTTACATGCAATTTAGGTCAATAATAAGTTATTATTATATTTTAGTTGTTTTTTGTGTTAAAAGTAATGTACTTTTTTAAATATATATTTTTTATGTGAAAACTTGTGTTTTTTTTTTTTCTCTTTTCTATCTGTATCTTTTTTGAAAAATCTGAAGGTGATAGAAAAAAACTAACTACATATTGGTAATCAGCGCACCAAAATACCCTAGAATCAGCTCTCAAATTCTAGAGAGGAAGTTATGATTTTCAATTTGCAGGCCTGTGTAATCATTAGTTTTCTAATGATATAGTTTGTTTTTTGCATGGGTGTCGATAATACTGGAAGCAATGAGAGAAAGGAGGACTGCCCCACACCCTTTCTGAAAGTTTAAAAAAGGCATGAATTTCGGACACTTGTGACTAATTTTAAGCTTTAACACCTTTTAATAGAAATCCTGATTACTGACATGGGAGGCCCCTTAAATGTCCTAGGGCAATTGTCCCACATGCCTTTGCATAAATTGGGCCCTTCTTTTACTTTGCGTCTCTAACATTAAATCATGTCATTCAAAATGGTTTTCAGATATACAAACCATCTGAAAAGCACTTCTTGTACATTCTTAAATTTGTTGAAAAAAAAAATATATATATGTAATAAAATTTAAAAATTTTGCGCCATTTTTGTTCTCTCTTAGCTTCAATTTTAAATTTGTGGAACATATTTCAATCTTAGTTTCGTAACGTATTAACTTGTAACAGCTAAAATTCTTTTTCTTATTTTATTTATTAATAAATTATTGCTTGCTTCTCAAACGGCGGGAGGTATTTCGTAACCTTTTTACTTTCTGGAATATTCCCGGGATTTTATTTATATTTTTTATTTAACATCGCGTGACAGGTGCTAATACGTTGCTAAAGGGCTTGTTACTTCCGAGGAAAAAATATAGTTCCTGCTGAGGACCGCCTGCTAAGACCAATCAGAATTGATCATTTTTTTTTCATTGAGACTCGAGTTCATCGTAATTGGATTTTTTAAATGATTGACGCAGAGTAGGAGGGAGCTAGTTTGTCGTGGAAATGTCCCATATTCATTTGGTTTTTTAGGAAGGTTAGAATGTGATTGCCCTTCAAACTATCAAGACGCACGTTTCATTTCTCCGCTGAATTAGAATATCTGATGATGTGGACTAGATAACGAAAGTTGTAGTGTCAATGTGTGCTAAGGTGATTGCGGGGAAGAGTTTATCGATTTTATGAGTTCATCAATAAAGAACTTGAAGACTGATGGTGTCTGTTTTTATAATGGGGAAATACCCCAATGAAATTCTTCCACTGCTCATCAACTGTCGGAGCGACTACTCTGCTCGTGCTGCTGAGAATTCCTAGAATTTATGCAACATAGTTTTATTTTCGTCGAGTTCAACATATATTTATTACATATATTCCAACTGTCATAATTTAAAAATTATCCTTAATAGCTAATGCTATTAAAGTTACCTATAATGCATCCGGAGTCTTAATGAAACAGGTTAAGAACAATCAGTGAATGATTTGGATTTATTAATTAAATGACAAAACATTTTGAATATTACAATTTAGTTATTATTACTATTATTAATACACATAAAAAAAAATTCTAAAAAAATGGTATATGGTAAAAGTAAAATCTTCTAAGACATTGGAAAGAAAAAAATGTTTCCTTATTAGTAGATGCAAATGTTTAATATATATATATATATATTCTCATGTATTTTTGTATTCATTTTGCATGAATGAACAATTTAAAATAAATTTGCAGTTTTCAGTTTAAACAAAAATTCCGTCATAATCATTTTTTTTCCATGTGTTTAATTCTATTTTAAGACGCCTAGTGATCTACGATTCTTTAAAAAGAATAAATTCTAATGTTTAATTGTAGAATAATGACAACTTAAAAGTATTATGCCTTTTTTACAAAAATTTTTGGACCAAGCCAAATTCTACTGATGTAAGAACAGACTTGGCCACGTCGAGAAAAGGATTTTCATATGCGGGATGATTCAATTGGAACTGATTATTTTGGTCCGTGAAGACTAGGAAGAATGAAATCAGTCTTGGCTTCGTACGGAAAAAATAAGTTAGGCTCGGCCAGGAACGATACTCCAGGAAAAAAAATTAAGGCCTGAGCCTGGCCCGGCCTGAAACCCACAACTTCATAATCAGTTACTCTGAAGTTACTCCTTTGCTCTGAAGCAAGGATCTTTGAGTTAAGCTACTCATTGAGCTCATACTAGTATTTATCAATGAGGGGCATCCTATCACAGTTAAAATGGATGAATTGTAACCTTAAGTCACTTTCAACACATAGTTTTTGTTTTTTGCCTTTTTTTCAAAATCAGAAAAGTAGAAAAAACACATTGATACAAGTACGTTGTGATGAACGCCATCCAAAGATCTCAAAGCTGGTTCAGATATTTCTGAATAGCCTGCTCCCTGTAATCCAGAAGGAAATGAACGATTTTTGTAAGTAGCCATAGTACACACTTATCAAACACTGTTTTCTCAAAAATTCAAGAATTTAAGAAAATAATGTTCATGATCATTGGGATTGTACACTATTGCATTTGTTATTTATTTTTAAAGATATGAAATAAAAGATATATTTTTGTGGCAAACTTTGATCATTAAGCAACCCACTGAAACAACCACTGAGATTTACTGTAAAATGTTCAGAGGTAACATTTGCCTCCCTCTAAAAAAAAAAAATAATAAATAAATAAATAAATAAATAAATAACGTTATACATAACATGCAATTTTATGGCATCAATCACCTGATCCTTAAATGTCCAGTCTACTGACCAAATGGTTAGAATATATCCCAGTGACAACAAAAAATGCAATTTAATAAAAAAAAGTACTTTAAAAAAAATAATAATAATAAGATGTTTTATGAGATTATGATTAAATTATTTTTTTAACTATTGCTTGTTTGAGCAATAACAAGTCATTCTGTTTAGCAGAGCTTGCATGTAATATACCTTTGCGCGGTTGAAATAAGTGACAGTTTGGCCTTGGTGTTTGTAAAATAGAAAAGTATATGTGATGTTTTTTTTTTTTTGAAAAAAGAGTAAAATGATTAAAAAAAAAAATGGTCATAAAATGCAATTTTGTGGCATCACCAAGTCCTTAACAGCCCAATGCCAAATGGTTAAAATATGTCTCAGTGATAACAAAAAATGAAACTTTATAAAAAAAAAATATGTTCGATAAATAAAAAGATGTTTTATGTGATTTTTTTTTTTTCTTTAAATACTGCCCATTTGATCAATAATGAGCCACTCTGTTTAGCAGAGCTTGCAATAAATAATAAACCTCTGCACGGTTGAAATAAGTGACCGTTTGGCCTTGGTGTTGGTATAATAGAAAGGTACGAAGGGTCTTATTTTGTAAAAGAAAAATAAAACAAATGCCTTCTAACCACCCAAAATAAAATGTGAATTGTTACCTTTCATTTTCGAGTTCTGTCACGGCCTGCTGTTTCTCATCCACTTCTTCCTTCAACTCGTTCACTTGACTCTTGTACAAGGTCTGGAAATACAGATTGTTATCAGTGTTAGGAATTGATAAATTAATATTTCATTTTATTTTCACAGCATTTGCAAATGTACCATTGTGATATTTATTTTATTTATCAAAAGAGATCTGTTACTATGGCAGCGAAGCTGTTTTTTATTTACCTGGACCATTCCAAAAATAAAGCACCCTTTGGTGTCCCGACACTTTGTATTGCTATATTTTCTAAAATTTTGTTTCAAAATTAAATTTAAATATTGGGAATTATATTTTAAAGATATTTTTCTTTAATGCAATTTTTAAATTTGAGATAAATTCCATTTATTGTTATTCAAATAACTTTCATAATAATTTTGTCCTGTAAAAAACCATGTCCCAAGAACAATTTTTACTTTTTAAACATTATTTTTTTTACTATATGTATCGTTTAAGTTATCTTTCAGGATATTTTTTATGTCTTTGTAGTCTTTATATTATCCCTATATACTTTAAATATTTTTCTTCATTTTATAAGAAAAATTCCTGTGTCCCTTAATTTTTGTCCCCTGTGTTACTGCCACTTTTTTCTTCCTATTAAAATAAAAATTTTCAAGCTAAATGTTGTTAACAGTAGTCAATCATGTACTTTTAGAGTTAGCATTCATCCTATGTAGTCATTTTCCTCATTTGTTAAATTTTGAAGAATATTATCTAAGTAAAGGTGATTTTTGAAGGTGGGTGTGTTTTTTGTGTGTCCCCTGTGTTACTAATGTTTTTTTTGTTCGATTAATTATTAATTTTCTAGTTTCTTGGCATTTAAATTGTAAGTCTTAGTTAAAAGAAATTATTCCATCTAACTTTACATTGTTTCTATGAAAATAGTAATACATAGGTGATAATTTATTTCATTTTGTCTCCTGTGTTACTAGTCCCCTGATATTGGTTGATGGTCCCCTATGATATTGGTTGATATGTTGTTAAGAGACAAAAAACCCAAGTTTAGAAATGAAATGCAACAGAATATCCTGTTTTTTAATGCATTTGTTGGTCTGTATCAGAAATACATTTTTAATTAATACATAAATACACTTTTAAAATTATTACTTTTATATGTTACTTTTTTAGGATGTCTCCTTTGTTACTTTATAGCTACTGGCATTTCCTTTATCAGAACAAAAGCAAAAAAAACTTTCTTATGAATCAGTTTTATAATATGCACTGGCTAATATGTAAAAATAAGTTTTACTATAATTTTATGATATTAGAGTAATTTTTACCAAGTTATATAAAGTTTTATAGAGGGAGAGTGAAAAAAGGGTAACATGGGGAACATAATATGCCTATATCGTGAAAAAATATATACATAAACAAAAAAACTATATGGCACTGAATAAGAGCATTTATATCAAAGTCTTAATATTGTAAAAGGAATTCTCTATTTTAATAAGAAAAAATGAGAAGATTATTTAAAATATGGTAACACAGAGGACATTTTTCAGCCAATGTGTCTGTGTTTCTAAGTGCAGTGATAAATATTTTTAAAAAAGTGTGCTGCTGATATTCAATTTCTACTCTTGAATATGTATACAACCCTCTCAATGATATTTTTATTTCCTTTTAAATGAAAAAAATTTTGAAAAAAAATTTCTCAAAAGGGACCTTTATTTTTGGAATGACCCACTTTTCTTTAACATTTTTTTATCTTACGAGATGAAGTAAAAGTTTAGGGAAAAAAGTTGGCATCAATTTTTGATGGAAGAGAAAAGGAATTTTTTTGAGAGAATGTATTTATGTTTTTTTGCTTGTCATGCATTTTAAGTATTTTTGGAGAATTCTGTTATTTTCTGCAAAAGCATTAGTAGAATTTTCAAGATAGGCACACAGATATGTATATTGGATCATCTTTTCTGGTTTTAATGATCCAAAATTTTCAAGGAAAAATGAATTTATATTTTCTATATACTCTCTCTAATCCGCACAGGTCGGGACCAAGGGTTTTGTGGATTATAAAATTTTGCAGATTATAGGTCACTTCTTTGTTTACATTCTAATATTTGGAATTTATCAACAAATGCAGTAAATATTCAGCAAATAAATAACACAGAAATGAAAAAAAAAAACTTTTTTATGCATAAAAAGCTATAGTCAATAAGAACACATTTAAAGGATATAATAGTACAAAATTAATGGCAAACATTTCTATTTATTTTTAAATCTATCAAACATCACAGTAGTGGTTTGCTTTATCATTTTTAGGCGCGTTCGTAAATATGTAAATACATAGCACCTATTGTTGTCGCTCAGTCCGTCCGTCTGTTCGCCTGTCTGTCCGCATATAACAATGCAAAAACTACCCAATTGAATCATTTGAAATTTAAAATACATAATTATAACATAATTTTGTCGAGTTATTTCAAATTTTATGAAAATCGGATGCATAGATCAATGACAGGGACAATCAAAAGGATTCCGTTACATTACGGTCAATGGGGAAAAAAGTTTCAAATGCATTTTAATCGTTTGAAGTTTAAAACATATAATTACTGCATAATTTTATCGAGTCATTTCAAATGCTATGACAATCAAATGTATAGATCAATTACAGAGACAATCAAAAGCATTGCTTTACATTACAGTCAATGAGGGAAAAAGTTTCAAATGCATTTTAATCGTTTGAAAGTCAAAACATATAATTATTATGTAATTTTGTTGAGTCATTTCAAATGTTATGAAAGTCGGATACATAGATCATTTACAGGGACAATAAAAAATATTCCATTACATTACGGTCAATGGGAAAATTTTTCAAATGTATTTTAATGATGTTACACTCATTTGAGCATAATAGAATTGGCATGAATCTATGAAGTATATACTAAAATATGCATTCTGTACAATCTTTGATGCAAAGAATTTATATTAAATTACAGGGCCACACAAAAGTATTCCACTACATAATGCTATATGGGGAAACATTGTTTGGGGGATGTTTTAATTATAATCAACTATTTCACATTTTATGAATAAGACTAGCAGGGGAGACCGAGCTTAGCTCGGTCAAAATTAACTTTGTGTTCAACTCGATATAGTATTTTCACTGTATCATTAACTCTGTATTATTACTGTAAAACATGTTTATAATAGTATTATTTAGAAAAACAACCAATAAGAAAACTATGTTTTTATGCGCATCTTTAAAAATTTTACTTTATTTTAAAATTTACAACGAAAGGACATCGATTTAAATCACTTTTTTAGCTCGACTCTGATTGGTTTAACCATGCATCTCGAATCCTCTTAAGAATGTATAAAAAAAATTCTTTAAATTCTGAAAGACAATATTTTTTGCTAGATATTCTTTCATTTGGCTCCAAATACGTGTTTTGGTTTTCGTAATTTTTATAGTCGATTTTTTGGCCATATGTCACCAATATTTTGTCAAATATCACCAAGTTATTGGCTTTTGCCATATTCTCGTGACCCTGACCCGTATTATCTAAAATGAGCCACTAATCAAATTTGATCAAGCATGTGACATAGCTCAATCGTCTTCAGGTAATCAAAAACAGTAGAATATAAAATTGAATCAAAATCGTTTAAGCCATTTTTTAGGTAAAATTAGCTTGGCAGCATTCAGCAATGAAGCGAAATGACCCACTAATATAATTTTGTTTAACATGCGACTCAACCCAATAGTCTTCTCGTGACAAAAAACGTTTTGTTTCAAAATTTAGGTAAAATTGATTGAGTCGTTGTTATATATAATTAGAATGACCCTAGCTCATTAAGACCCAAAATGACCCACTAATCGAATTTTCGCGATCATGTGTCCAAGCCAAATGGTTTTCTCTTGCTCAAAAACGATATAATACAAAGTATAGTCAAAATGGCGAGTACCATTTTCTATATGAAATTAGCATGACCCATCATGACCAACATATGACTCTTATAATCCAAATCTCCCGAACGTGTGGCCTAGCTCATTAGTTTTAGCATGACGAAAAACATTAGATACAAAATTTAGATAAAATCGATTGAGCCGTTTTTTAGGTATAGTTAGTTTGACCCTGACCCCTTATGATCCAAAATGACCCATTGATCGAATTTTCTCAAAAATCTGTCATAACCCAATGATTTTCTTGTGCCCGAAAACGATAAAATACAAAATTTATTCAAAATAGCGCAAAACGTTGTCTAGATAAAATTAGAATGAACCAAAAGTGGCCCACTAATCGAAATTTCTCGAACATGTGACCTACCTCAATGATTTTCTCATGCCAAAAATATGTTGTATACAAAATTTCGTTAAAATCGACCCACCCATTCTTTATATATATCTTGACCTTGACCCATTAAGACCCACAAATGACCTTTATAATCGAAAGCTCTCGAATATGTGACTTAGTCGATTAGTTTTCTCGTTTCTAAAAATTGTTACATATAGAATTTCGTTAAAATTGATCCTGCCGTTCTTTAATTATATATAGCTTGACCCAGACCCTTTATGATCCAAAATGACCCATTAATCTAAATTTTTCGAACATGTAACCTAGTCCAATGATTTTATCGTGCCAAAACAATGTTGCATACAAAATTTCATTAAAATCGATCCACCTGTTCTTTAGATATAGCTTGACCATGACCCATTATGACCCATCATGACCCACAAATGACTCTCATAGTCGAAATCTCTCAAACATGTGATTTAGCCCATTAGTTTTCTCATGTCAAAAAACTGTTAGATACAAAATTTCGTTATAATCCATCACGCCGTTCTTTAAATATAAATAGCTTGACCCAGACTCTTAATGACCCAATATGACCCATTAAAATTTTTTCTCGAACATGTAACCTAGCCCAATGTTTTTCTCGTGCCCAAAAACCATAGAATGCAATTTTTAGTCAAAATTGCGTGAGAAAATCTCTAGATAAAAATAGCGTGACCCACAATGACCCCCAAAATGACCCACTAACCGAATTTTCTCGAACATGTTACCTAACCCAATGGTCTTCTTGTAATCCAAAACGATACAATATAAAAATTGGTCAAAATCGTTAGAGCCGTTTTTTAGATAAAAATGGCTTGACCCATAATGACCCAAAAATGACCCATTAATCGAAATTTTTGGAACATGTGACCCAGCCCAATAGTTTTGTTGTGCCAAAAAACGATTGGATAGAAAATTTCCTTAAAATCGATCCAGCCGTTCTCTAGATATAAATAGCTTGATCTTGACCCATTATGACCCAAAATGACCCAATAATCGAATTTTCTCGAACATGTGACCTAGCCCAATGGTCTTCTCGTGCCCAAAAATGGTAAAATCCAAATTTTTGCGAAAATCGTTAGAGCCGTTTTTGAGATAAAATTTACCCACACACACACACACACACACACACACACAATTTTTGCTCGCATTATAGTATAAGATATACGTTGCTGAGGTGCAATAAAAATTACTTCCTGCATATTTATAGAAACACAAAGATTTCGACTACTATACTGTATCTGAAGCACGCTCTACTATATCACCAAGATCTGAATATTTTTAAAATTTTGTTATCGTACGAACACACCTCATTTGCTACGCTTCATGTGCAATTTTCAACTTGTTTGTTTATGCTATGCAGTTTAAACTCGATGCCCTTAAAAGTCAGGATTTCTTGATCAGTAACATAAGATTTTTTTTTTTCTAAAAAAATAAAAAATAAATAAATAAAATAAATAAGATATTTATCTTAAAGAGCTCTTTTATCTTTTATATAGCCAGCAAATGTGCTCAGAATATAGCAGTCTTAATACTTATTTATAAGATACATAAAACATTTCCTTCTAATGAATGCAGAAATGCATAAGGTTAAAAAAGTCTTGGTTAAAAAAGGGAAATTTTAAATGTTTGTTTACATCTAAAATATAGTGTGGATTAGAGGGAGTGGGCTGTATGTAAATACTTTGAATTCGATATCTCTTCATATGTCCCACTCATAATATTATTCTATGTATAAAATAAAATTTATTAAAAGGAAAATCCAGTATAAAGTATTTTGAAACCAATTATTAAGTTTTGATTGCATACACTCAGTTAGCCACAGGCTTCGTGATTTTTTTAAATATTTATTTAATAAATTTAAAAAAAAAATTATTTAAATATCAGATTTTTTTTTTTAATTTAAATCAGTTTTTTTTATATTTTTTTAAAAAATCACACATAGTATTGTTTTTAAATGACTTTTCTTTTAATTTATAATATATAAATTATACTTACACATACATGCATGTTATAATTATTATCAATATATATTATTAATATTACACAATTCACATAAATGATTCAAAGGTAAAATTTTAGGCTATGGAAAAATCTTTATTACATAAAATGAATGGAAAAGTACAAATCAGATATCAAAAGTCAATTCAACCTTCAGTATTTTAGTTAAAATAAAAATAACTGCAACACATTAAATTTGAAAGTTAATTGTAAACTAAGTTATTAAACGACTGATATACAGAAAAACAAGTTTAGCAACTTTATGAATCTATTTTTACTTTTGAAATGTACTAAACGAAAGGCAGAAAACATTCGTTCCACTGAAGTAGACGAAGTTATCGCAGCAAAAAGTCAGATGATCATTAATTCTATAAGTTTTTGAGTATCAGGCTCTTCAATAACTGTAACAAATACCTTATCTTCCACTATTCTAAAAGGCTGGAGATCTAGTATGTTAGATTCAAAACAAAAATCATTGAATGGTTCAGATTTTGGTCAAACTTTAATATAACAGGTGTCACCAAAGTGGAGCACACAGTCATACAGTTTAATTTTATCTCAATTTGCAGAAGTTTTTCAAATGCTAATAAGTAAATATTCCAATATTTAATATGTTTCTACTTAGATTTCCTTTCTGTCACAAGATTATTTTGAAAGCATTTTCTTCTAAACTTTACTTTACTTTTTGACAAAGATTGATCTTTATCTTTCTAAAAGCTGCAAGTTTGTTTACATCTTGAATTTATTGATAAATTGGATTCTACTGTAATAATTAACGTATTTACTTGTTGAGGCATAAATTAAATGCAGGAATGTCTGCTGATCGGCTTATGGTGAACAGGCTCTGTTATTTCTAATAACATATAACAGAATTTTTAATCCCTTGGGATTTATTATATCCCACCTACAATTAATGAAGATAGGTGGCAAAAAAATTCTATTTTTCGAATTTTGGTAGGAAAAAGGCATGAAACTGTTTTTCCTTATTTTGAAATAAAATTTTACCAAATTTCTGGTGGGAATTAAAGCAAGCAAACACAATTGCTTGCTCGTCAAAGGATTAAATAATAAAAAGAATATTGCCCAGTAAAACTGATGGCATTGAGCTCACAGGCTACTCATACTAATTGTACATTACAGCCTTGTATTTTCAAGGGTTAATTCCATTTTTAAAAAAATTATGGGGGGGGGGGGCAGCTCCCTCCATTTCCCCTTTTTATACTTAATCATTGAACCCCTTAAACTAATCACCGATATGATTTATCATATAAGAATTTGGAAAAAAACTGATAATTCTGCATGAAAAACCCATTTATATCAATTTAGAGGAGGGGCATGAATCCCCCGTCCCCCCCTTTTTATACTTATCCAATGAACACCTAATATTAATCACGGAAGTACCTATCAGAATGATCCTCCATCTGAATTTTGAACAAAAACTGATCATTCTGCATAAAAAAAACCATTCATATAAGCTAAGGGGAGGAGGATAAGCCCCCCGTTCCCCCTCTTATACATATCGAATGAACTCCAAAAACTAATCAGGGAAGCGCCTTGTCAGGATATACCTACATAAAAAGTTTCAAGTGAATCGGATATTTTTATCATTAGTTATCGTGTTACGCAGGTACATACATACATACAGAACTGGCGGGCACATAAGCTCTCAGGCTATACTAGCCTGTGAACTAAAAACTACAGCTGGAGTATCAATAGCAATAAATATGCTTTTTCATCACACACATATCTGAGTCAATGATGACAAAAAATGGTACTACTTGGTTATCCCGTCGACCAATTTCGCCAAACGATACAATTCACCAAACTATGCAACTAAAGGTAATTTTTAGGTTAAATAACAAAAGAATAAATAAATTAGTAAAAAAATTAATGAAAATACAAACAAAACACAGCAAAAAAATTTTTGATGACTGAAAAAACATGTATAATGAGTCTAATATCAGGTTAATGTGACATTTAGAATCATTCATTTTTGGCATTTAATCTTATAATTTGGTGATAGACGTTTGGTCGAAGGGGTAACCAAGTAGTATCCAAAAAACAAATTACTGAGTTGAGTCAGTACTCTTCATCAGAAAAAAATCACTGATTTTACTTTGTAAGTAGTGAGTGTCAATCATTTTTTTACACTTAGCATTGATTAAAAATTATTTTAAAGAATTGCATAAATGAAGCAGGAGCCAATATGTACATGGACATAAATAACCAGATTTCAGTCTAATTTGTGTTAAGTGCAAAGGTTGATGCAGGTTTTTTTTTTTTTTTTTTTTTTTTGAGGGGGGGGGGGGGCATTTTGTGAAAAGTAGCAGTTATTTTTATGAATTTCACTACATTTTTGTTATTTTGATTATATTTTTGTGAAATACAACATTTTGTGATAACAGCCGAAATCTAGTGACTCAAGTTCGAACCAAGTATTTGTTAACAAATACTAATTTCTTTAAACCCTTTTCTAAAGTTTTTGTTTCTTAATAACTGGTTTTATGTACAAATTACACATTTTAAAATCTAACAAAATAATAAAAATAAGTTTTTTGTGGAAAAGAATTATGTGAAGGGGCCTATTTTTTTTTAATTTATTTTTGTGAAGGGGTCCATTTTAATAAATTTATTTTTGTGAAGGGGCCCATTTTAATAAATTTATTTTTGTGAAGGGGCCCTAAATAGGCCCCAAATTTTTTCTGGATCGACCCCTGAAGTGTGTTCTCAACTGCTCTGCTCAATAAACGTTAAAGCACTTTGAAACATTAATAAATCCATTTTTTAATGGAGAGATATAAACATTGGATGGTCTTTTTATGGTGTTTAAAGAAGTTTTTTTCATTTCAATTGTGTATAACACCAGTTTCAATTTTATACATTGGATGGTCTGGCTATGTAAGCATTTTTTAATCGAACTCAGTTTTCCATTTCATAATCATTCAATTACCTACCGAGTTATAAGCTACTTTGATCACAAGACCACACGATTTTTTATCTTTTGTTGACTGTTTTTTCTGCTTACATCGGAAAATTTGTTTCAAAACATCATTTTTGACAGCTTGTTCTGAAATATCTGTCACGTTTGCATAAAAACAGAAAAATGAGTGTGATTTGATAGTTTCCGAATAACAACACCTGTCAGTTTCATGCATTTCTGAGCAAAAAGGAATTAAGAACACCCTAAATGTGTTTTCATCAAGCTCAGGTTCTATTTACGTTCTTTGAATAACAATAAATGTACATTTTTTATGGAAATCTGTTAAATTTTTTCTGCTTTTAAATTAAATAATCAGCCTTTTTTCTGAACTCTGTTATGAATAGCAGGGATCTACTGTATTTTTAAGTATTCAGTAAAAATAATGAAAGCAATGCTCGGTTTAATTTTTTTATGACCCAAATAAAGTGCTATTTCAAAAGTTATTTATTCCTTTTTAATGGATGGATGTAGATTCAAAATAGTTATCAATCTGTTTTATATTTTTCAAGTTTATATCATTGCTGCAGGATGCTTTATTCATAAAATAATACTGTATAGGATGTAGGATGCCTTAACAAAACAAAACAACAATAAAAGTAATCTCAAAATTGACAAAAAAGAAATTCAGCAGTACTACTCTACTGTACATATAAATGCAGTATACTCTATACATAAGCATACTGTGTGTATAAATCCATGTATAAATTCAGTGATCACATACAGAAGTTGTTTCTTTATGAAATTTTTTTTAACAATTCTGAGCATGCAGGCCTCACATGCAATTTTTAAAAAAGTTGCAAATCCAGTAAATGTTTTAAGTTACACAACTTATATACATTCTACAGCCAGTCCTATTTAAGTTACAGAAATGATTGGCAGCTGCTCGCAGTTTAATGATTAATAGAAAATTAAAGTTATCTGAAACCATCCAGGCACAGTTGCTGAATTGTTGAATGACAGTAAATGAATCTCTTGCATAATTGTATAAATGTGTAATTACCTGCTTAATTATGAGTGGCAATTAAAACTTAAGGGTGTATTCGAAGAAATGATTTTCCATCTTCAACAGCTCAAAAATTTCCGATACATTTTCAGGCTCATTTTTTAAAGTATACAAATAGGAAACTTGCTGAGAGAATTTTTGGAGCGATATACAAGGTGCCGTGGGATGTCATTTTTCACTGAATTGATTAGAATTTGATTTAGAAGCAATCATTGTCTCAGCATGACCTTTTTTTTTTTTTTTTTTCATTCGAAAATCTCCTGCTTTGGGAAATTATATCCAAAATGCCGCTTTTGACAGCATTTTTTTGCAACATTTTCTACATTTATCAATAAATCAACCATCACGGCACCTTCTGTAGTTTCTAAATAAGAGATTTTAAAAGTTTGGTGCATTTCAGAGTAATAATGAATTTGAAAAAATATCTGAAAATAAGCAGTTTTGATCAGAATACACCCTTAAATGAAGACCTTTTTTGAATATTCAAACCCACTATGTACACGACACCTAAAACTATATACAGGGAGATGTAAAGAGGAAAAAAGGGGCTTCATTCGGAGCAGACGTGGCATGTTTGCTGGTGTCCCATTGTCTTTTGGGAGCAAACCCAGTGTCCGTCCTCAACCAACATCAGAATCTCATTTCGGAATCTCTTCCCAGGCTTGGAGTTTGAGCTTACCAAGTCATCAACTTCTTTGCGTTTAGTTTTTACTAATATTAGTTCAGCCGTCACGAGAAGATGCTCCTTTCTCGATAGGTTGTTTTGGGAAAGTGTGGACCTTAAGGCCAGATTCACATAAATGTTTAATGTAATGGGCTAAGAAGTTAGTAAAGTTATGTATTGTTAAGTATTTGCGCAAATGTGCTACTCACAGTGAAATACTGCTCCGTCTCCAGCTGGTCTTGTAGCTCTTTCATCTGAAGGTCGCTCAGAGACTTCAATCTAAACACAACAATGCAAATCATTACCGATGTAAGAATCAATCAATAAAATAACAAATCAATCACAGGTTATGAAACACATTCAGAATGATGTAACAAAGTCACACCTTTTCATGAGTTTATGAAACATTACACCCAATTCAACAATATGAAACACGCACCTCCTATGACATAGGAAGTAACTCGTAAGCAGTGCCATGTCCATTTTATTATGTGGGAAATAGTTTAACATAATTAAAATAGGCTGCAAATAATTTTCTAACCTCCCCACCTTCTCCTTTTTATCATTATGTAAAGGACTTCTTTTGTGTGGCCCTGTAAATGAAGAATAAATATTCTTTTTGTCACATATTCTAGAAAACATACATTTTAATGTCCTTCATAAATGCATATCAATTTCATTATGTTTCAACAAATGTAACATTAAAAAAGCACTTGAAACTATTTTATCCCGTATGTAATAAAATATTTTTGGCTGTCCCCGTATTTGAACTATACATTCCATTTTACTAAAATTTGAAATGACAAAAGTCAAAGTACGTATTTATTTTAAATACAGAAAATACATATTTAAAATTTCATACAATTTTTTGAGTAGTTTTTGTGCTGTTATATGCAGAAACATAGACAAACGGACAGATCAGGTGGCAACTAAACAGTGACAGAATGGAAAAAAAATAATAATTACTGGTCCCAAGGACAACTAAGCATGAAGTCTGCAGTCATCATCACTGGCCTGCTACATTAATTTCCATTAAGTATCTTTAACCCATTGAAAGATCCTCTGCCCCTGCCTGCTCCTACTAGAATATAAACCAAACTTCAAGAATATAAATAATTTGTTTGAAAGTGTACCTCCATTTGTTTCTGAGTTATTGGAAATTGGGAAATCTGAAGTATATCCGATTCCTTTTATGGGTTGAATTCCACAACTTATTTTATACTTGTTATTACTTATATAACTTATTCATTTTCTGATTGTTCAAAGTTTAATGTCCAAAAATGGAATACTTCTGTCGCCACAATGACAAAAAAAGTATAAAAAATAATTGGAAAACAAATTGTGTTAAAGACTTCACACAAATTTCATTTAAAAGTACATATTTTTCTCTACGCAACGGTATAAAAATTAAAATTGTGCGTTAATTAAAATTTTAAATGTAGTTTAAAAATTTGCAATCTGAAAACTGAAATTTCATTTAAAATTTGTTTGTATGAGTCCAGGGTTTAATCCATGTGGTATGTAACAGAAGTCAGTCTGATGAACTCCATCCAATAAAAAGGCACATTTTAAACAGTTAAAGTTATATTTCCGTAAACTATTGTTTTTTTTATCATTGGTCTAGGAATATTAATGGCGTATGTAATATATGACTCATTTTAATCATCCTAAAAATGATGTTTATTATTATTATTAATTTAAACATAGAATTTATTGATAAGTCTTTTTAGTCTTTGAAAATATCATTTTCTAAATAATAATATTGTTATTAGTTAAATTACAATTTTGTTATTGTTGTTGTTGTTTTTAATACATTTTTTTGTCATTGTGGCAACAGAAGTACTTCATTTATGGACATTAGACATGGGCCCATCGGAATACGAATAAAATCCAGACACCATAAAGCATTTAAATATCACTATTCTCGACCGATAGAAACAACCATCATTCAAATGGTTAATAAATATTAATGATGAAATGAGCTCTTTTTTGAGCGATCTGCAAGCAAAGTTTGTACTTTCATTCTGAAAGTGGGGTAAGACGCTTTTATGTCATGACTACACACTGGAATGAGTTTCAAAATAGGTGTCAACAGATTTAATTTTATTGAGCACTAGCTGCACCCGTCAAAATTCGACGGAAAAGAGTATACATTGGATGTGATATATATCAGTCTTATAATACACAATAATATACAGAGCAAAATAAACAATTGCCATAATCTTTCATGATAAAGATACACAAACTTCAGAAAATAATAAAAAAAAATAAGGAAAACAGCTCATAAAGTATTATGTTGGATTTAATTTCAGCTACAAATCTTTTTTTAATGTGGTTTCTAAACATTAAACATTATTTAAATGCCAAATTGTTTAGGAAGTTAACATAATACCTCAGAAGACAAATTCAAAAATATCTTCATAGTTTATTTTTTCTCCGTTTAAATATCTCTTCGTAACTCTACAATAATTATAGTATCAATAAAATATTTTAATTATTATAGAAACAGGGAATTAAACTGCATAACCAATCCACTAAACATTTACAGCATTTGCAATAAATTTAATTTATTTATTGGTTTGTAGCCTCCATGAACTTGTCAAAATTAATTTTATTGTCATGACAACGAAAAGAAAAACGATATCTTTGTTATAAAAAAGAACAAATTTTTTGTGTTTGTTGTTGATAAGCAGAAAACATTTTATTTATTTTTATTTTAAATAATAACTTAATACAACAAAATGATTTTAATTAATTTTTGATATTATGTAAAATAGAAATATCGTAATACTGTTATATCACAGGATATTTTTTTCTAATATGACATCATTTACACCTTCTGAAACACTCGTCCTTTCCAAAAATAAAAGCATGATTTATGCAGTTATTTAAAAATTCCTTAGTTTCATAAAATATTTATTGTAATTAAATGGAAATGGCGCAATTTACAGAAATATTTTCATTCGTGCACATCGCGGACCTTTAAATTAATAGAAGTTCACTTTATTTAGATGCAGGAATTAAAGTGAGTGAATATGACATCATCACTGAAACAGCTATAACAATGTATATTATATTCATGGAACAAACTTATCTGTTTTCTCAATGATGACATTTTCTCCATTGACAAAATTTCGCTTTAGATATTATATTTTATAAAAGTTTATTTTCTGTTATTTTATTTACATAATACTTAATAATATGACACAGTAAATAATCTGTGTATTGCACAGCGATTGGTGAATAATTATGTGCAATCATTTTATTAGGATTAAATTTTACGAAAACCATTATTTTTTTTTCTTTGAAATGTAATTACACATTCACCGATGAGATCAAGATCCTGATTGGTGAAAAGGAACAAAACAAAATACATTTTTATTATAGTGAGAAAAGCTTAACCTGTTGCCAGTGTTTTGAAGAAATGTCACGAAAAAGCTTTTAAAATTAAAAATAAAATATAAAAATGGAAATAAATTAAAAATTAGCCAGAATGGGCACATCTACACATAAACAGCTTTCATTTAAAAAAATAATTATCAAAATCGGGCCAGTAGGAAGCTCAGGGCTGATGACTAAAAAAACAGCCAGGTGTTTTAAATATATAGATTATTTTATTATTTAAAAGGATGTTTAATATTGCACTCATTACACACCCGAATTTCTTATCATCCTATTCTTTTCTTAGCATAAAATGAAGCTATTACAAGCAGTTTAATGAGAAACATAGTAACTACATTGTGAATAGGCATGCATTTATCTTTCTGCATGAGAGAGAGAGAGAATATAAGTCCCCCCCCCCCCCCATATTATTCACTTCTAGCTACAGCCCTTGGGCAAGAGCTTCCTCTGAGATGGCTAGACATTGGAATAAGTTTAAAAATCAGCAGTCATACACTTATTTTAATTTAATTTATTGAGGAATAATAGTGATCTACTATTAGCTAGGAAAAAAAAAAAAAATAGACATTTTGGTCAATAGACTTCATTTCTTTCAAAAGCAATGACAGGTTGAAAATGTGAATATTTATTTATTTATTTTATTTAATTTTTTTGAATGGAACAGAATTATAATTAACTTAAACCAGTGTATTCCTACTGACTCACATGGACCCAAATTTTTAATACCATTTTTAAAGGGGAGAAAAAGGAAAAAAAAATTATCCTAATAAAATGTAACACTAATAATATTAATGTTGCACATTGTTTGCAAAACATTGAAACGGAAAATAGTAGTACCATGATAAAGATGGGTAAATCATTGTACAAAGAAGCCCTCTATTCAAATTTTTGGTATAAGTTAGCTGCAACAAACAGGAGTTGGCAGAGTAAAGAAAAAAAAAAACAATAAAAATAGCCTAAAAGAACTTTACTTACAAATGGACATGTCAAGTGTAAAAGGTTATTGGGAGTAGGTGGGTAAAATTATTTTCTTAATGCTTGAATGGACGATGGATGATTTCAAATTTGAATAAATAAAAAGGAAGCATCTGTCAGGGCATTTCAATGTTTTCAAGCTAATACAAATTTGCATGAGATCTAATATTCCACCTCATTTTATAATTTATAAAATCTTTTCTTTTCTAATAGTCCAAGAGCTGATCGTACAAAACCCTAAGTCATTGAGCACAAGAAAAAAAATTCTTTATTTTAGGGAAGAGTAGTGGTAGGGGAATTGAATGTCTGCCAGAAGCGAAGGGGTGCCTGAGCCAAAAATGGATACCATTATGGGTTGACTTGTAAGGCTGAGCATTGCGCTTCCCTGCACCCAGTTTTCCATGTTTTTATGCTTTTGATTGTATGGCAAACACAATGTTAAACCTATGAATAAACCACCAGTGGCATTCATTTTTGTCTTATTGCACCCCTTCACTTCCAACAGAAGGACAGTCATTGGATTCTCCTATGACTACTCTTCCATAATGTTTTTACTTGTGCTCGATGACTTAGGGTTTTGTGCGATCGCCTCTTGGACTATAAGATGTACAAACAAAAAGTGCTATGACATGCTAAGCGCTGATGACAAACAAAATAGAGAAAGTGGACCTACATTAGAAGAAACAAATTAACCTATGTGAAAAATCTTAAAAACACCATCACATACATAAAAATGCACTAGACCTTTCAAAAGAACCCGGTTTTTCTTCATAAAGTGCAAAGACCTGTGTCTACTATGATTGTAGCAGCACGACTGAAATGAAAAGCAGGAAAAGGAGCAAGCTGAAGGAACAGCCAATAGGAAAGTAGAAGGCAACAGCCACCACGGAAGATTATTTAAAGTTTATATTCAAAACGTGTGCCAATCTAACAGGGATGTAGTGGAGGGTATACAGGAGTATTCGCCGTATACCTTCTAGATTTTTTAAAAGCTCATTGTATGCCCTCTGTTTCTCAAGAGAGCTTATAGTATACACACTCTAGAGTATACCCTCTGCTTAGAGCGTATATCCTCTGTTATTTTTATAACTACACCCCTGAAGCCTAAGAAGCTCTTTATCCTTGCAAGTAAGGCTTAAATAGGTTTTTGAATGATTTGTTTTATCCTTTTAAGTATTACTAAATGGATGTGAATAACTTTCAAAATAATTTAAACTTCTGCAGTTGATTATACAGTTTTAAAACAATGAATTAAATAAAAAGAATACTGCCCAGTTAAACTGATGGCATTGAGCTCACAGGCTACAAATACTAATTGCACATTAAAGCCTTATATTTTCAAGGGTTAATTCCGTTCGAAAAAAAAATTAAGAAGTGGAAACAGCTCTCCCCTTTCCTCTTTTTTTTATACTTAATCATTGAACCTCCTATACTATCAAAGACATGCTTTATCATATAAAAAATCTATATCCAAAATTCAGAGCAAATTAGATAATTCTTAATAAAAACCCATTTAGCATTTATATAATTTAAAAGGAGTTATCCCCCTCTTTTATACTTAACCATTAAACTTCCAAAACTATTCAGAGATTTGAACGAAATCTGACAATTCTGCTTGAAAAACCCATTTATATAAATTAAGGGGGGGGGGGGCATTAGAACCCCTGTTCCCCTTATTTATACTTATTCAATGAACACCTAATAACAGTCACGGAATCGCCTCATCAGAATGATCCTAATCTAAATTTTGAACGAAAATTAATTCTGCATGAAAATCCCATTTATATCAACTAACGGGGGGGGGGATTAGAACCCCTGTTCCCCCTATTTATACTTATTCAATGAACACCTAATAACAGTCACGGAATCGCCTCATCAGAATGATCCTAATCTAAATTTTGAAAACTTAATTCTGCATGAAAATCCCATTTATATCAACTAACGGGGGGCATGAGCCCCCCGTTCCCCCTCTTATACATATCGAATGAACTCCAAAAACTAATCAGGGAAGCGCCTTATCAGGATATACCTATATACAAAATTTCAAGTGGATCCGATATTTTTATCATGAGTTATCGCGTTACGCACATACGCACATACATACAGAACGGACGGGCACATAAGCTCTCAGGCTATGATAGCCTGTGAGCTAAAAAAGCCTGATTAGAAACATAGGAAAAAAATGCTAATGAAAAAAAAAATGTTCTTTGATTACAAATAATTTTTCAACATAGTATTAGAAATGTGGTTCAACTTATACATGAGAATTAAATTTTTTTTTTCAAAATTTTACTTAAGAACCAGGGAAGGGGTTGGACTTATACAGGGTATATTTTTCAAAGCAATTCAAACTACAGAAAGAAGAATTGACTGGGGAAGAAAAGAAAACAATTTTGAAAGAATGACATACGTGCGTAACTTGCAGACTTCCTCCTCGAGCATTTTCTTGAGGTGCTGTAAGTCCTTGGCTTCCTTGAGGAGCCTCTTCTCGGTCCCCTTCAACCGGTTCACCTCAGACAGGTGGTGGGAGAGATCGTTCTGCAGATTGTCCTTTTTCTGCATCTCCTCCTCTAACTGCCTGCTCAGCATTCTCACCTGCAAATACAAACCATCAACAACGTTAATAAAATATTCTTTTTTTAAAAAAATACTAACCGACTTAAAAATCAAGCTTGGCGACAATTTGGCACCAATGCATAGGAATGCATAGTTTCAATACGCTTATGATTTGAAAACAGTTACAACAATGAAAGATGATTTGCATCAAATCATTTTTTTTTTTTTTTTTTTTTTTTTTTTTAATCAAATCTACATTTTTTTTTATTTTAAAAAAAGTTCTAATAATCAGAATTTAATGAAATTAAAATGGGACCACATGGGTATCTTACACTTTCAAACAAAAAAAGAATTAACAAAATTTGTTCACATTTAGGGAAGTTATGAGTGAACAAGATAGAGGTCGAAATCATAACCTACTTCTTGAAGTTGGTTAAAAATTTACTGTACATACACATCTGATTTGTGTGCTTGACATGAAAGCCTGCAATTACCTCACAAATGAACGCTTTTAATTGGATGAATGTTTAAAAAGGAATTGGAATTTTCATGCTTTTATTTTTAAAAAGTTCTAATCGCAAGAATCTGATAAAATTGAAATGTCCAATGAAAAATCATGTGGGCATCTTACACTTTCAAACAAAAAAATAATTATCAAAATCGGTTCATATTTATTCAAGTTATGAGCAGTGGCGCAGCCAGAATTCGGTTCTAAGGGGGGTTTTGAGTTTCTGATAAAGGTTATTTGAACCGCCGGTTAATAGAATCAGTGCTAATTAGAATATTTACTGTATAATACTTAAACTCAAAAAGCGTCTGTGTGGCCAGAAATCTTTTTTTTTTTTTTTTTTTTTTTTTTTTTTTAGCATGAAGCATCTAAGAAAAGTAATCTAGTTCAAATAACCAATTTTTACTTAACTGATTCATGTAATATGCACTTTCACAATTTTAAGTAGAATTTTCGCCATTTAATTGAATCTCTTTATTAAATGAAATCTGATTCAATAAAGCGGCGGATTCCGAAATGCGCCAAAACATTTAAATATTAAGTTTGGATTTCATTCATATAAGCAGCAATTATAGCGATCTTTCTCAGCTCTGGGAGGGGTTTTAACCCTAAAACCACCCCCTTGGCTGCGCCACTGGTTATGAGTGAACAAAAAATACATACTAGTCGAAATCATAACCTACTCCTTGAAGTCGGTTAAAACTCACCTGAGTATATGTTGATGACGTTATTTATTACAAACAAAAAATATCCATAATCAGGGATGCCACTCAAAAAATAACAAAAAAGAGGAAATTATGCATAAAGTAAAATTTACAACATTTTTCACAATATTTATGCCAGAATTTTGTAAACTATATTTTTTACAATAAACTAAATAAAGAATTGCAGTTTTTTTTTTTTTTTTTTTTTTTTTTTTTTTTGTAAACTTTTAATTTATAAGAGTAAATAAAAATGATTTTTCTTTAGTTCACAATATTTTACATGAATTAATTTAACCCAGCAACAAATTCAGTGAGGAATTTTATGTATCACATCATTTTAAATCAATTTAAGTAACCCAGCAATAGATTCAATGATTATTCTAGGAGTAAACAGCAAAAATTTGCAAGGATTTTTTTTTTTATCTGATGAAAATAGTTGTTTTATTTCATGATTGTTTAATGAAAATTATCGTCTTATTTTGTGATCGTTTGACGAAAATCACCGTTTTACATCACGATCAATTGTCGAAAATCTCTGTTCCGCATCATGATCGTTCGATGAAAATCCTCATTTCATGAAAATCGCCATTTCATTTTGCAATCGTTTGATGAAAATAGCCGTTTTATTTTGAGATCTTTTATTGAAAATTGCTGTTATATTTCACGATCTTTTAATGAAAAAAGCTGTTGTATTTTGCAATCGTTTGACGGAAATCTTTATTTTATTTTGTGATCGCTTAACGATAATCATGAATTCTTAAAAATTAAAGAAAGAAGAAATACGCCATTTGGCGAAAAAGTGGCATTCCTGCATAATGAGGGCTATGGCAGAAGGTTATCATGATTTATTTTATTTAAACTTAAATGAATATAGATGAAAAAGGTATGTTGCACACATTTGGAATAGGCTTTAATGTATTCTTTAAAATATTTTTTTAACCCTTTATCAACTGAATTATGAATTCATGAAAATTTTACATTCTAAAGCATTCTACATCAATTGTTTAAACTAAATTAAAATATTTATATAATCATTTAATAAATATTTGAAGGATTTAGAAGGATTCATTAAATTTGAATTTACTTGGATTTTGTGCAATTTTTATAACCCCACTCAAATCTTAATTATTTTCTTAGTCTTTTGCAGAATATTGAAATGTACAAATAGAATGTTCTTACACTATAAATATAGAAATATTTCTGAATTGAAAAATCCCCATCCCCCTCCCTCAGTGCCAAGAAAGCTGAAAAAGAAGAAATCCTCTTTTTAAAAATATTTCTGTTTTGTGTAACCAATAACGCTTTTCGAACAAGATAAAGTAATGTATTGTAACTCATTCTAAACAGTATTACAACTAATGGACATATTGAAAGAATTTTATAATAAGTAATTTTAATGGTAGGGGGAACTGGGGGACATTGATACAGCTTTTTTCAAAAAAAATTTTTGGTGTCTAGAAAGCAGAAATTTCAAGTTATTTTTCTATATGGGTCATTTTCAAAAAACTTGTACATTTGAGGAATTTTTCACAAAAAAAAATTTTTTTTTAGATGCAAGTTATAAAAATATTAGATGATACTAAAACATTTCTTGTATATAAAACTGAAGAGAGCAGTTCACTTTTTGATTTGGAACGTCAAATAAAAAATAAAATATTAACTTGCAACAGTAAAATGTTCCCCTCTGTTACCAACAGTCAAAAATTTTTATTTAAAAAATAAAACACCTAAAACTGTAAATATCACATTTCCTTTAATTACATGACTGCTACTTTCAGAAAATTTTAACTGTTGTTTTGTTTTGATTATTTTTATTTTTGTAAAATACAAAGGATTTCCTCTCTGTTACTTTTTTGGAAAAATCATAAGTTTTAATTAAATGTGCATTCACATTTTTTCAGTTAAATTATAAAAAAATATTACATAAATTAAATATTAGTTAAAGTTACACAATTAATTATTCAAAATGATGATTGATAAATTTTTTAGTGAAATAAACCAACTTAAATTGATGGTAACAGAGTGGAAAAAAAGTAACCGAAGGGAACGCTGATTGATAGTGGAGTGATATTTGATGTGGCATATTTTTTTATAAATTTATATCATGTATTGCATACGATCTTAATGTTTCAAACATATCCAGCAAGAATTTAAGATTTTTACAAAAATTACTATTGGAAAATAGTGGTATTTGGTGGGGCATTCTCTTTTGTAAATTTATATCATGTGTTATGACAAACGCACTGCTTTGTTTTTAAAAAAAATCTCATCATATATTAGTCGAGGTAGTAGTGGTTTAAAGCAAGAATTTAAGATTTTTGCAAAAAATACTATTAAAAAATAGTGGGATTAGACCAGACTTTTTATTATGTGTTATAAGCTATCATGAAGTTTCAATGTTTCCAACAGATCATGGCAGAATTTAAGATATTTGCAAAAAAAAACTACTATTCGAAAATACTGGTATTTCACATGGCATTGTTTTTATAATTTTTTATCATATGTTATAATCTGTGTTTCAATTTATAACAGCTCGCCTTAGATTTTCAAATTTTAACAAATTCGCGTGCCAACTGGATGACGCTTTAACCCAAGAAATAACGATTTTTATAAAAATTACTATTTGAAAATAGTAGTATTTGACGCGATGTATCTTTTTTATAAATTCCTTTCTACTTAAATAATTATCTTTTGTTCTTTAATACATTTTTATCATGTGTTATAAGATATCCTAAAATTTGAAACAGACTAAGCAAGAATTAAAGGCTTTTGCAAAAACTAATATTCGAAAATAATGGTATTTCACGCTGCATTATTTTTTCATAAATAAGTAGTATTGATTCATAAATATAAATGACTACAATTAAAGAAGCATTTTGTTTGCGAAAATTAAAGCCTAATGTTTATGGCAACTAGCTCACCACAAAAACTACTATTTTATATTTTAAAAAAAAAAATGCATATTTTTAATTCTGTTCTAAGAACACGAAACAAGAATGTGCAGCCTTCAAGAACAATGTTTAAATAAACTTGTTTTTTTAGTAGTTTCTTACTCTGTTACCATAAGCATGGTAGCATGGTAATAAGAGGGGAATGGTAACAGAGGGGGAAAAAACTACAAATAATTTTATCAGCACAAAGTGAATTAAAAACAAGAAAAACTAAGCCTATTTCTTTAAGAAGCACCATTTGATCTTATGGTTAAAATTTTATAAAAGTATAAAAAAAATAAATTTCACATAAATAAGCTGGTAACAGAGGGGAAACTGAATAAAACATCCTTATCTTGTAAATGTTTTAGCTCAACACCACGGTGAAAATAACTTAATAATTTAAAAAATGATGGCCTCATCTAAAAATAGACTGTTCAAAGAACTGCAGAACCTTGTGTTGAACACTTAATAGTAATAATTTATTACAATAAATATGGTAACAGAGTGGAAGTAACAGAGGGGAAAAAATCTGGGGACAACAATAAATTGTTCCATTTTTATAAAAGAACAAGTTTTTAAAAATATATTATATGGTCTATGCTACAGATAAGACATACAACAATCGTCACAACTGAAAAAATTAACACTTTTGACAATTGATTTATAATTTTATAGCAGTTGAAAAAGTAAAAAGGGAAGAGGGGACATAGCATTTTAGCTATAGCTGACACATTGAAACCATAACTACACTAATATTATTTTTAATTTCTGATAATATTTAGCCTACATTTATTCTAAACAGTCAGACAAGTAATGTAAATGCTTAAATTTTATTTTTAAAACTTTATTTTAGTTATTAAAAATTCTTAAAGTTGGGGGACATAGAATGTACAAGTTTTTTGAAAATGACCCATATAATGTCAGCAAAACGTGTGTAGTGTGTTATAAAAATGTACAATCGTCCTTTATTATATTATTTTTGCATGTAATTTTAAAGAAATCAAAAAAGTAATTTGTATCAGTGTGCCCCATCCCTGGGGCGATTGATACACTTTGACACATCTGGAAAAAATGGAGACAAAATAACACCAATGCATATTTTTCATAGAAAAATAGTTAGCAAACCATTTTATATATATTTATAGACATTAAAATCGTATACAATTTATTTGTAAGCGATATTAAAGCAATCAAAATAAAATGTATAATGACCTGATCTTTTTACTGTTCCTTGTCTGTTTGTTGGCTGTGGTAACTTTGTCATATCTGGCACTTTAACTCCAGAATTATCTTCTTTCTTAGGAAAGGTGAAAGAACTACCAGGTTTTCTGTTTATAAATCGGTTTACAAACAGAAAATAAAGGATAATTATATTAAAAATTATGTTTATAATATAATTATCCTGTACTGTTCTGCAGCTTGTTTCTCTTACTTAACATTTCTCATGTCGATAATACTTTTTTCTCTGTAGAATCGATATAAATTTGAGATTTGCCAGGCTGTCGTCCATTTCTTTTGTTAATTTAACTAGCACTAGATATTGTGTAAGTTTGTACGTCTTCTGTTTGCAAAAATACTATAAAATGTTCTAATATAAAGAAATTAGAGCTATTACGCTTCAATAAAATCTAATAGTAGACATTTTTGATGAAAAATGATTGAATTAAGGAGTGTATGGTAAAAAAATAATAAAAGGTAATGAAAAAGTGAACTAGAAAAGGATTTAGATTGTATCAATGTGCCCCGACAAAGACTGTATCAATGTGCCCCATACAGCCATTTTGAATAAAATGAGTCGCAAATCCAACACTTCATAATTTATCTAACAATAAAGAATGAGGAACTGATAAAGAGTAGCTTTACTTGCCAGGAAGGGAATTCTTTTCGGCTGAAAATACTGGAAAAATTGTATAATACCATTTCAATTATACAACTTAAATTTACTTTTGACCTACAAAAACAATTAATCACCCATCGCATTTCATCAAACTATTGAATCATTCCAAAACTTTCTGTATGTAGTTAATTTCACTAGTATCACCTTTTGGAGCTGTTGTGAAACTTCCTGTAATGACCTTGTGTGCTGTACAGGGGGTGTATCAATGTGCCCCAATTCCCCCTACTTATAAGTACCATCAGTATATGAAGGGTTAAAATGTTGCTTGAAATTAAACACTTTGCAGAGATATATACTTTTGTTTGATTATTAAAAAGAGGTGTGAAAAGCATGCTTTTAAGGATGTATTCGAAAAAACACTTTTCCGCCTTCAACAGCTCGAAATTTTCCGATACAATTTCAGACACATTTTTAAAAGTAGAAACATGAAACTGGCTGAGGGGATTTTTGAAGTGACGTACAAGGTGCCACGTGATGTCATTTTACGCTCAATTCATTAGAATATGATTGATAAACAATTATCTTCTCAGTATGACCCCCTTTTTTTCATTTCCAGATATCTCGCTTGGGAAAAATCAGTTCAAAATGCCATTTTTGATTGCTTTTTTTGCAATATTTTCTGCATTTATCAAAGAATCAACCCTCACGGCACCTTGTATACTTTCTAAATAAGACAATTGGCCAGTTGGATGTATTGCAGAGAAAAATTAACTTAAAAATAAATTGGAAAATAAACAGTTTGAATCGAAATACACCCTTAATAGTGTGCTAATCCCAAAACTTTCTTCCATCTCAATATTTCAAAAAGTAGTTACACATGCTTATACTTTAATGTTATTCATTCAATACTATACCAACTTTGATTTTCAGCTTCAGTCAATTACTCATACTATAAGCGAGTTAATGTGGATCATGATATTTATTAAAATTAATAGCTTTCCCTTATTCTGATATCATCAGCTGTTTGCAAATAGCTGGCTTAGCAGGATGAGAGTTCCCCTCTCTCCACGAGCTGATGAACAGTAGGACGATGAAGAATCGAGGAAATGACACAAAAAAACACTCTGTTATTACAATGCTCCTTTCCCACAGAATATTTCCAAATTCTAGGACTATCTGCTGGCCATAGCCAAAAACATACTCAAAAAATTTGGTTCAATTATGTACAAGACTTCCTACACTTTTTGATGGTACAATAATTAAAATAGCACTGAAATTGCTTTTTCAGAGGATTCAGGAAGATTTTTTTAAAATTCAGGGAGGACCTGCTGACCATAGACAAACACTTACACAAAAAATTTGGTCCAATTATGTACATAACTTCATAAACTTTTAGGTAGTACAATATTAAAAATGGCACAAAAATTGCTATTACAGGGCCCCTTTTGGGTGAGTTTTTATCAAATTCAGGAAGGACCCACTAGTCATAACCAAACACATACACAAAAAATTTGGTTCAATTCTATGCATAACTTCATACACTTTTAGGTGGTGTACTATTGAAAATGGTACAAAAATTGCTATTACAGTGCCTCCTTCCGGCAAAATATTTCAAAATTGTAGGAGGACTTGCTTGCCACAGCTAAAAACATTCACAAAAAAATTGGTTCAATTCTATGCATATCTTCATACACTTTTGGATGGTAAAATGGCAACAGACAGACACACACATGGACAGACAGACATTTTGTAGACGCATGTTTTTTGGAATCTCTGACCCCTAAAACACATCAATCTGTCGAGAATTGGAAGGTGAAAAAAAATTTGATTGCATTACTTTCTTCTATTGAAGATAGAACAGAGTAATACATAAATAATTGTTAACTAGTTTTAAAAACTAAAACAGACGCTTTTATATCAGCTCGAACTAAAAAGTTTAAAAAAAAAAAATTTTGGTTGCACTTTTACAGTTTTTATATGTGTTTCATCCCTGTCGTGTGTCTAGGGTGTCAGGTGACTGTTCATTTTTAGCACTTTCCAACAAAGTTGAAAAGTGCTTATGCATTCGGTTTGTCTGACCGTCTGTCCGGATGGCCGTCTGTCCGCGCTCTAACTCCCGTAAATATACTCGGATTGCTATGAAATTTTTATACCTTATTGAGGTTTACCCTAGCAGGAACCCTATTGAAAATGAAGTATCTACCATGATTAGTTTATCTACAGAGAAAATCAAAAATTTCCCATTACATTACAGCTTATGGGGAAAAATCGTTAATATACTCGGATTGCCATGAAATTTTAGGACGTTGTTGACGTTTACCCTAGAACAAGTCCTATTGAAAATGAAGTTTCTACCATGATTAGTTTATCTACAGGGCGAATCAAAAGTTTCCCATTACATTACGGCCTATGGGGGAAAATCGTTAATATACTCGGATTGCCATGAAATTTTAGGACGTTATTGAGGTTTACCCTAGTACGAACCCTACTGAAAATGAAGTAGCTACCATGATTAGTTTATCTACAGAGAGAATCAAAAGTTTCCCATTACATTACGGCCTATGGGGAAAAATCGTTTCAAAGGAATTTTAAAGATGTTATACCCTGTCAAACATATTAAAATATGCATTCTATAAAATTTAAGGTGAAAACGTAGCTATTATTCATTTACAGGGCCACACAAAAGAATTCCATTAGATAATGGTAAAAGGGGGAATTGTGTGTGACATATTTTAAATATATTAAGCTTTTTCATGTATAATAAAATTGATATATGTCACTGAAGCTTAATATAAATTATACGCTACTGTCTTACATAATATGAAGTACATGGCATTTATAGGGCCATACAAAAGATTTCAAATAGTATATTCTTTCTGAAGTACCGTATATGTCTTCGATGATGGCTGATGGAGGGATGAAATGCATTTTAATTATGATATTCGCGTTTATATTTCGCTAAATATATGCACATTATATGGTGTGTATAAATGTTATAGTTGATATACAGGGCTACCTAAAAGAGCTCACCAATGTTACTGAATATGAGCGTAAGTTATTTAAACGCGGTTCTTAAATAAGCTATGCATTTTTACGCTGAGCTGCATTCAATTTACTGAGAAATGTTTGCAGAATGTAGATAAAAGGATATACAGGGCCATGCAAAGAATTCGGTACATGGACGCCTATGAATGATGATTTATGAGAATGTGATTTCAGTTGTTTTAAAAGTGTTTTAGTTTACAATAAATTTCAGCCTAATGCTGACGTGTAATAAAGGTACAATGTAAACTACAGGGCTGAACAAAAGTATTCAAGTATGTTTCCATCTAATAGTATGAATTGCTGAAAAAGAAATTTCAAGCTACTGTGTATTTTCTTGCTAAGCTAAATTTTCCCATTATATGAACCGGCATATGAAATACAGGGCTGTTCTAATATACTGGAATACATATTTGGGTATATTTAGCTATACACTATTATTTCCCTAAATAACAAAGTTTTGTTAAAGATTTCATTAAGTGTTGGAAAGTGCTTCATAATCTATGCTTAATGCATGATTTTTCTTACTTGTTTCAAATTACTTTTGATCCGTTTATCCTGCATTTTTTAATTTTGATTCTTTTAAGTGGCAACTTTTTAAATTGTTGAATAGTCACCGGTTCTCAATATGTGTGCAAAGTTTCAATTGAATCGGATGCCTGAAAGTGGGTGAAAATAATATTAAAAGATTCTGTCACATATACACATACAGGTAAAGCTAAAAGCATTTAAAAAAAAAAAAAATCACAAAACTTTTGAGTGTCCATTGTACACTCTCTCTTACCTTTTCGTTTTCGTCCCTGTAATCGTTTTCGACCTTCTTCATCTGCTGCTGCAATTGCCGATAGTCGAGAGACAACATCGATATGTAGCGTTCTTTCTCTTGGCTGATCGCTTCCGCTTTGTGCCGTAACGTCTTCTCCTCGTTCAACTTCGCCTGAGGTAGGAAACAAAACACCCATTTTATTTTAGTCAACAGAAAAGAGTAAAGCAGACATTTGTATTCTCTTACACTAAAGAGAACAAGTTGAAAATTGCATAGCAAATGAGGTACGTTCGTATGAAAACGAAGTTTTAAAAGTATTCAGATCTTGCTGTTATAGTATACAGTGTATGTAGTGGTCAAAATCTTTTGTGTGTTCCTGTCAATACTATCTGCTTTCTATTATACAGGAAATAACTTGTAGTATCCCTCAGCAGCATCTCATAAAATATTAAATAGTTTAATAAAATTAAAACATGAATCAAACACTATTTCCCCGTATACCATAATGCAGTGTTATACTTTTGAGTAGCCCTTTAAAATAATAATAAATAATCTTTGTATCATAAATTGTACAGAATGTATATTTTTGTATCTACTTCATAGATTCATGTCAATTCTATTATATTCAGGAAAGTGTAACATCTTTAAAATGTACTTTAAACTATTTTTTTAAACTATTGTATTTTTACAACAAAGAGAGAAAAAAAAAGGGGGGGGGGCTGTTTAAAGGAAAAGAGAGTACTAAAATGTGTGTTGCCTCTTTGAAAAGTGTATCTTGGAATAATGACCTATCTTTGAAACACTTATCAAGAGATGTGTTGTTGAAAAATACCCTATAGACTCGCACCATTCATGCTCAGGGGTCTTCCAGACTTTTCTCACAGGGTCCTGTTTTTGTGAAAGTTTGAATTCTTTTTTTTTTTTTTCTTATATTTGTGAAAATTCCAGTCATAATTTTGTGAATTTTAAATTATCAATGTCTTCAGATTATACTTTTCATATATAAAGAGCTAAGTAATATGCTCTTTGGTGAGTTCAATTGCTTATTTACAAGCCAAACTTTATTATTAAATGGCTAAGTTTGTGAAAAGTTCATTTTGAGGGTGAAAAAATTCTGCAAAAGACCTATTTAAGAGACAAATAATTTTGTGAAGAGTCCTGCTTGGGGATAAAATGGTTTGTGAAGGGTCCTGTTTGGGGATAAAATGTTTTGTGAAGGGTCCTGTTTCAAGATAAGTTATTTTGTGAAGGGTCCTTTAAAGAACCTAAAATTTTCCAAAACATATCCCTGATGTTGCTACCTATTTTATGTCTTTTAAAAAGGTAAGGATTCAAATCATGCCAAGGCAATATCATGAATTACTGCATGAACTACTGTAGTATTCATTTTTAAAATGTTCCGACAGGTTTGGAAAGTTTTTACAGCTTCTGTTGGAGCTCTAATTCTCATCCATATACTCGGATTGCTCTGCACTGGTTATGTGCTATAACACACCAACTATTGAAAGTAAAGTGTGTAGCCTTCACAGTTGATTGACAGGGACAGTCAAAAATACAGTTGTTTCAAGATTATCTTAATGATATTCAAAACAAATGAAATGGAACAGGCATCTTGTGGAAAGCAAAAAATTTATCATGCACCGACAGAGGAACACATAAAAGAATTCAATTGCATAACTGTTAGCAACTTAGTTTAGTTCTGTTACTCTATTTCAAATACAATGAAACAGAGGTATCTATGATTGATGCTAGTCATATAACAGGGTGTACATAGCATTCATTTGATATGCGAAACGTTCAAATACAATACACCTTATAGTCCTTATACATTATTTTTTGCTTTGATTCGATAACGTAAAAGACTTTTCAATATTATTCTGTAGAGTGCTTTAGAAAACTAAAAAAAATAATAACAAATTAATAATAACTAGCTGCACCCGTCCAAATTTGACGGAAAAGAATGCATATTAGATATGATATATATCAGTCTTATATACACAATGTTCTGACCTCATAACTGGTAGACGGCAGGTGCTGGGTTCGAACCCAATCGCGGACATCAGCCTTATCATTCGGAGTTTTTGTGGTTTTCTTCAAACCTTGCATAAATACAGGTTAGGTTCCCTTAGAAAGACCCCCCCCCCCCCCACAAAGGACACTCCTCAAGCAACTTTCACTTAAAATCACAAAATAACAATTAATTTCCGTCAATATTCACAAAAAATGGCTAATTTTGTCACAAAATCCTGAAAAAAACAGCAGATTTCCTCAAATAAGATCATGAAAAATGACAAATTTTGTCCAAAAATCATGATAAAACGGAAAATTTTGTGTAACGATTTGCAAAACACGGCAAATTTTGCCAGAAGATCATGAAAAAGGCAACTTTTGTCAAAAAAGTCACAATAAAATGGCAGATTTCGTGAAAAGATTTGTAAAAAAATTGCAAATTTCATCCAAAATTGCCATAAAACAGAAAATTCTGTTAAAAAGAGTCGTGAAAAAGAGCAACTTTCAACAAAAATCATTATAACACGGAAAATTCTATCAAAAAATTCTAAAGGATCTAAAATTTTCATAAACATATCCCCTGATTAGTAGAATTTTATTTATTACCCCATGTTAAGTTATTTAATTTTCCAGTCAACTTTTTTTTATATGTTTGGTTCATTAAGATTTATCACTCTACAGTGTTGAATGCATCAGGTGGTTTGGGGGGGGGGGCATTCCCTGCTGGAGCGATGAAATGTCCTCCCTCCCCCCTGGAACTCCATAGTGTCCCTCCTGCAGAAAAATGTCTGTATTCCACAATGGCCTTCTATGTATAATCACAGCTTAACCTTGCATCTGTACCAATACAAGAAAGCAACAAGTATCCATTGAAGTGATACAAATTTAGCAATTATTTGCTCTCAATTATAATCAAATTGTTGGTAATAAATAAATTAAAGAAAAACAATGTTAGGAATTGTGTGTGTGTGTATACCTGCAGTGCCTCCATGGCCTTTAGGTTTGCCTCCTTGTGCGTGGAGAGGATTAAAGAACTAATTAAAGAACAAAAAACAATAATGGAATGGAATTCAATACCGGCAGTGTCTTCATGGAAGAAAATCATTCTTCGAGGAAGAAATTTGTATTTTTCACAGATCACAGAAATTTGCCATTTTCTGTGATCTTTTAAGAAAATTTCCTGTTTTTTTGCCATCTTTTCATGAAATTTGTTGTTCTTTTTCACGATTTTTTTTTTAGCAAAATCTGTTTTTTTTTTTTTTTTTTTTGCAAGATTTTAACAAAATCGGTCATTTTTTGCAAACTTTTAGCAATATTTTCTGGGTTTTTTTTGCGATTTTTTAACAAAATTTACTTTTTTTTTCTTCTTTTCAATTTTTTGACGAAATTTTTGGATTTTTTTTCTTGATTCTTTGACAAAATTTTTATTTTTCCACAATTTTTTGAACTGCTAGTTTCAAGATTCAATTCTACAAAAGTGCCCTGAAGAATGTAAAAAGTGCCCTTTTCAGAACAGTAGCGCCCTGCTCCTTTTTAAACCTGGGAGAAACTCTGAATAAACAGCTAGTAAACAAATTAAAAGAACAAAAAACAGTTACCTGCAGTGCCTCCATGGCCTCGAGGTTTGCCTCCTCGTGCGTGGAGAGGATCCTCTTTTTATCTGCGGTCTCCCTGTGTGCTTGGGCTTCCTCCTCGTACTTGTTGCGCAGGTTCTTGAGCTCTAGGACCAGCATGGCGTGCTTCTTCTCCAGCTCGATGTACTTGGAGCCCAGCTCCTGAACCTCGCCCAGCAGAGCACCCTCACGTTCGTGCATACGCTCAAGTTCCATCTGCAAGGCATGCTTGCGGTCTGCAAACACAGAGATATGATTTTATTTAGGTCTTAAATTCACAGAACATAAATATGAAAATTCCACCTTATTTATTAAGCACTTTTATTTATGTCTTATATATGTAATAATTAAAAAAAAAAATTTCATTTTTCCATTTCAATTTTGTTCCAAATTCTTATAAAAATTTACTTTTACTTATATGTCAGTAATATTATAAATTTTAATTACCATCCAAATTCCCCTGCTCTATAATTCAGTGTAATGTGCTATTTATTTTCCCCAAAAGAACTCAATTGTATTATTAGAATGCCAATCTTTTAATTAGAGCAATTCTTCAATATTATTTCATTTCTCCTTTTTAGAATAAGAAATATTCTTTAGGAAGTTTTATTTTTTATATTTTATTAAATATCGTCTGCCATCCCATAATCCTTTTCAATCTGTCAGTCCGTACACTCCTTTTCAATTTGACAAGCTTTTGCAAATTGACTTGGAAGTAGTTCTGACAGGATGCTCTACTTTCTAGCCAATAACGTAATTGATTCTGCCCTTTAATAATTAACTTGCCCTTCTCCATACACTGCTCATTGGCATTCAACATTAAGGCTGTAATATTCCACGTTTTTTTTTTTTTTTTTTTTTTTTTTTTTTTTTTTTTTTGCTGCTTAAACATATTGACATGGGCTTAGAATCTAGAATTCATCTGATTTTTCAATTAGAATGTTTTTTTTACTTTGTTTTTCAAGATGCGAACTTTCGATCTGAAAACACAGAGATAGTAGCATGCTTTCATTTGCATGTGATATTGTATTATATATGTGATACAGTAGACTCCCTCAAATCTGCACTCCTAAAATCTGCAACTCTCTAAAATCTGCACATAATTTATGGATGTAAACAATGAAACATTCAGTTCAGATGTAGGTGCAAAATTTGACTTTTTTAGTTTTATATCAATTCCATATATTTTTTTAATTTATATTTTTTGTTCAGGTAATTAAATTCATGTTTTTCATGAAGAAAGAATAATTTATTTCTAAAAAAAAATTAATGATATTGTTGATATTATTGGTCATCACAATCCTACCAAATATATTTATGTATTAATCAAGCTATTTTAGTTATTAAGTTTGGCTAAACCTGAAATAAAGCTTCATTATTTTATGACCGTGATGTGAATTATTAATGTACCTTTATGAGGCAAGTTTCATTGAATAATTTAGAAAAAACACATTTTATCTTTATAATGACTATATAATTGTACATTATTGATTATTAACTTGACCCTTGCTTTTAATATTTTAATAATTTTAAAAATTATCTAAATGTTTATTATTTAAGTTTATTACTTATTTTAATATTTTAGTATATTGTACGTATTCATTATAGTTTGAATTGTATCATTAATTACATTCAAATGACTGTTTAAAAAATGTAAACAAAGCAATGACCAGAAATCCGCACAATCTCTGGTCCCAAGCTTTGCGGATTTGAGGGAGTCTACTGTAATAAAAAAATTTTGCCATTTTCCCATTTCAATTTTGTTCCAAATTCTTATAAAAATAGAGTTTATAATGAGAAACAGAAAAATTAATCACAATGTTATTTTCATATGAAGAATGATTATGACTCACACAATTAAATAATTTGCAAAACTCAAGATTTTGGTCTACATTTTAAAAAAAAAGAAGAAATCATTCTCTAAATTTTAGATAGTTAACTAAATAAATAAATGATTGAATTAAAAAGTATCCTCTGTTAACAGTGAAAATCCAACCAGAAGCTAATTTTTTGTTTGTACTTGTACAAAATTTTTTGTTTGTACACAATTTCTGTTCCCCTATCGTTTTGATAAAATAGCACTGAAATGATGTGAAAAACAATAAGCACTCTTAAGGAGGGGGAAGTTCTTTCAATCTTTTCTAAACTCAAATAAATAATTTTCCGGTTTCAGAAAGAATAAGCCCGACCCCGCATCAATCCCGGACTGGGGTGTGAGCCTGTCTATCTCTAATACCTATTGACATAATTTGTATTTTAAATAACCAAAATTATAATAATAATAATAATAAATAGAATATTTATAAAAATAGAAATAAACAGTCAAAATAAAAATCCCTTAATGACGTTTTAAACACATGTATCCAATTTAATATAACTGAATGTGACATTCACAGTCATCCATTATTGGCATTTAATCTTATAATTTGGCGATAACTTCTTGGTCGATGGGATAACCAAGTAGTCCTTAAATTCACAGTGTATAAATAAAAATCCACCTTATTTTAACAGCATTCTAATTTCCAGTCTACATTTAAGGCTCCAATAAAATGGATTGTTATTAAAACTAGTCGGATCTGACAATCCCAAAACTTTCTTCTATCTCATACACAATAATATATCAAGAAAAATTAAACATCGCAGCAACACCAGTTAGGTAATTTAAACCAAAATCTAATCTGCAATAACTTATTTCAAGTTCAAACTCAATCTGAAATTAGATGAAAACCTGCATATTAGTTTTTGAAAGACGATCATCACAGGAATTATAAAAAAAAAATTCTATAGGAAGGATAGAAAAAAGGCCACTTAGCAGTGTCATCTGTAGAGTAATTTACTCTAAAAACTAAAGAATATTCATTTATACCAAGGGCTCATTGAATTTTAAGCTTGATGGAAATTCATGCATTAGTTCCTGAGATAGAGCTATTGCGATAATCATGCATAATGTCAAATATCAGCGCCACCTGTTGTGCTATTTACACCAAAACATCACTAGACCATATTATATCAAGGACTAATGAAATCTGTAGTTTTACGAAAATTCATCTGTTAGTTCTTAAAATATAGTTATTGTGGAAATTGTTAAAAAGACAGTATAGCAGCACCATCTGTTGGGCGATATACACTAAAACTAATCACATTCAGTTTATATCAAGGTCTAATTGAATCTAAAGTTTCATGAAATTCTGTGCATTATTCTTGACATAAAGTGCCCACCAAATTTATGTCACAGACACACAGACATTTTGTAAAAACATGTTTTTTGGAATCTCTGACCCCAAAAATGTGTCAATCTTTCAAAAGCGAGAATTAAAAAATTTTCACAAATCCAATACTTTCTTCTTGTAAAGATAAAAGAAAGTAAAAAAAAAATAAAAAAAAAATGGGCACTCTTATGTTAGCCAAATGTAGATGATACATCGCCAAATAATGTTTGCACACCCATTGTATTAATTTAACATAAAAGTTTTCTTCATTTTATTTAAAATACATACTTTGTACTATTTGAAATACTAGAAAGAAAATATTATAAATTGAAACATTTGATTCAAAGAAAAACAAACAAAAAAATAATAAATAGTATCATAAATCAAAACTTTTCAACATCTAATCACTTTTTCCAATTTACACACATAAAGAAAAATAAAAATTGATCCCTGAGGAAGAAGAAAAAATTGTTTGTGAGACTTGTGCCTAGCTAACATAAAACTACCAAAAATTTTATACTCTTTGCCCATCATCTTTTTTAAATGCAAGTCCTATGAGAATACTTTTAAATATCTTGTTTACATTTCCATATTTTCAAATGGACTTTTCTTTTTGCATTATAAATATTTGACATTAATTAAACTAGATCCCCCCGTTAGAGCTTAATGTAATTAATTAATTGTTAATGGACAGCACGACTTGGCATTTGTTTTGTTTAAATTTTTATACTGATTCCTTCTTAACAGTTATTTCTTTAAATTGACATTTTGGCTTAACATAGATGTATCGACTTACTTAGATAGATACTTGGCCTGTAATCTTCCGATAAATAACAACTAAAAAGTTTTGTTGTGTGTATGGGGGGTTTTGTGTTTAGGGTGGGGGGGGGGGGGAGCACAACTATTTAACATCTTAGCCTTTATGTTTCGTATAGTAAAATAATTTTTTGATGGAGATTTCTAAAGAAGAGGGGAAGGTAAATTTATTTTAGGCTTGAGAAGCAAAACCTCGCTTAAATTCTGTTAGATAACATAGGCAGACAGGATACCTTTTGCAAATATATCCTGATAATTTAGAGTCTGCTGTATTATATATCAAACTAGTATGAAGTGATCACACCACAATTGAATGAAAGAGTAAGAATGGCAACAAGAAGGAATCAGTTCCCTTTTGTGAAATTTTCACATTTTCATTTTTAAAACAGAATAAATGAGGGGTCTGTCCAAACTTTTCTCACAGGGTCCTATATTTATGAAATTGTGTTTTTTTTTTTTTTTTTTTCCCTTATATTTGTGAAAATTCTAGTCAGAATTATGTGAACTTTAAATTATCGATGTCTTCAGGTTCTATTTTTCATGTATAAAAAGCTAAGGTGAGTTCAATTACTTATTTTACAAGCCAGATTTCATTATTAAATGACTAAGTTTGTGAAAAGTATGATTTGAAGGTAAAGAAAATTCTGTGAAAAGTCTATTTACAAGACAAATAATTTTGTGAAGGGTCCTGTTTTGGGATAAAATGTTTTGTGAAGGGTCCTGTTTGGGGGGATAAAAAGCTTTGTGAAGGGTCCTGTTTTAAGATAAATTATTTTGTGAAGGGTTCTGTAAAAGACCTAAAATTTTCCTAAACATATCCCTGTAAATGTATTTTTTATATCATATATATATATTTATATTAAGGATGCCAAATCCTGCCTAGGTACAAAAGTAAAAAAAAATACCTTTGAAAAAATTGCAAAAATTAAATTTTACAAAAAAAAAAAAAAAAAAAAAAGAAGAAGAAGAAGACAGGTGCCAAGGGGGACCCCCTTTTGCCCCCCAACACCTCCTATGACTGGAATGAATGTGAAATGATTTAATAATGAAATGTGAAAAATCTCACTTTCTAGCTCCTGCGACCTGTCTGAGGCCTGCGATAGGGAGTTCCTGCCTTGCTCCAGCTGACCCTGAAGATTGATGATGTGTTTCTCCTGCGCACTGTTCAGACCCTGAAGGAGACCTATCTTCTCATTCAGCTCCGCAATCGTCTCCTCTTTCGTCTTGTTGCTCTGAAAAAAGAATAAATAAATCATCAACAACTGGCAAAAGCCATGCCTGTTTTGGATTCGCAAAGTATTATCTCATAAGATAAATATTTGAACGTAACAATAAATTTTTTTTAAATTACTTTTGCATCTTTATTAAGCAAAAATATTATTTTATGTTTCCATGCATTTTAATTTTAAAAATGTAAATTCAAATAACTAAGAATTTCCTCAGAGTTTTTTATTTATGATATAAGATTGGTATATAAATCAAAAAATTTTCGAAGCAAAATTAGACAAAATATTAATTAATTTTATTTGTTTACAATTCTTTTATAGCCACTGCAAAAAAAAAAAAAAAAAAAAAAAAAAAAAAAAAAAATCATAATTCTTTAAAATGTGAAAGTATTGTCTGCACTTCACAAAATGAGAAATTGTGCATATTTGAATTCTTAACACTGAAAAATAATTTTATAATTTAATGTAAATAGTTGAGTTTTCATAAATTTTAATTCATTAAAAATGTACTATAATTTTCTTAAAAAAAGGATATTTTAAAAATTTCATAAAAGAAATTGTGAAACTATTGTATGATTAAAAGGAATGAGCATAGTTTGAAAATCTAAAACCATTTTGAGATATTTTGACAGAATAAGGATGATACATTTTATTTATTTAATTGATCATGATTTTATCTATAATTACTGTCTTCATGATTTATTTATCCTTCTGAAAATCTACATGTTTTATTTTTTATTTACAAAAATGCGTCCGTAATGGAAAAACTAGTAAAATAAATTAATTTTAAAAATAAATTTTTTAAAGATATTCTGTAAAAAAAAAATATATATATATATACTGTGCAAATCTGCAGATCACAATTTATTTTAATGTTTAATTTCAAATCAAAGTACTAAATAGTTTTTTTTTTTTTTTTTTTTTTTTTTTTGTACAATGTACCACAAAATGTAATTTGTGAAGCCTAGTAGAAAATTTGTTTTGCTCCATCCTAATAACTGTTGAAGAATCATCAAAACGAGACATCAGTTCAAACTGTTATTGGAATCAATTGCAGTTTTTCTTAAGGCTTTAAAAAAAAGGCATATTCTTATATTCATATTCCTTCTTTTGATTTGTAAAGGCAGTTTAAATATTTAAATGTCCTTTCAAGAGACAACTTAGTTTCCATTATAATAGGGATGCACAACCTGTGGCCCGCGAGCTCTGTCAATTTACAACTGGGAAAAATTGCAATTTTTTTGCATATGTGATAGGAAAAAATCGTAAATTTAGTCAGTTTTCTGCGGGAAAATATAAATTTTCGTCACTTAAGAATCGCAAATTACACTGATCGATATCGAAAAATCGCGAATTTCACTAAGTGCAGGAAAAAAGGGAATTTGTCAATGAGGCTTGTAAAAATCGAAAGTTTCACTCATCAGATATTGAAAAATCGCGAATTTTGTCCATGAAGTTAGGGAGAAAATAGCAAATTTCCCCGATCAGGCAAAGAAAAATCGAGAGTTTTGTCGATCAGGCATAGAAAAATCGTGAGTTTTGTCAATCTAACACAAAAAATCGCACATTTCTTTGATCAGGCAAGAAAAAATCGTCAATTTTGTAGATGATACTCCAAAAAAATTGCAAATTAAACTCGTCGGTTGCAAAAAAAAAAAAAAAAATTGCATGTTTTCTCGGTTTATCGCATGAAAAAAAAAAAACCGCTAATGTCGTTGATCAGGTACGAACGAAAAAATTGCAAATTTCGTTGATAAAGCATGGAAAAATCGCGAATTTATCGATGACACGAAGAAAAAATGAAAATTTAGTTAATAAGCTGCGAAACAATCGTGAATTTTATCAATTTATCCAGAGAAAAAAAATCGCGAGTTTCATCTTACCGCGTAAAAAATGCAGATTTCGTCAGTTAGTACAAAAATCGCGAATTTCGTTGATCAAAGACGGGAATATTACGAATTTTGTTGATCACTGGTGTAAAAATTGTTAATTATGTCGATTAGGCTCTATTAAAATCTTAAATTTCCTCGATCGGCTGTGGAAAATCGCGAAATTTGTTGATCAAGCGAGAAAAATTGCTAATTTCGTCGAATGGCTTTGTAAAAATCACAAATTTCATCATATAGGTGCGGAAAAATCGCGAATTTCGTCGATCGTATGCGTAAAAATTGCGAATTTTGTTGGTCAGGCGGGGGACATTCACGAATTTTGTTGATTAGGCTCAACATAATGTGAATTTTACTGATCATATGGGGAAATATCGCGAATTTCGTAAATCAGCTTTGAAAATTCATGAATATCGTTGATCAACTTTGTAAAAAAACGAATTTTGCTGATCAGGCAAGGAAAAAACATGAATTTCATCGATCAGCTTCGTAAAAATTTCGAATTTTGTTGAGGAGGAGGGGAAAGATCCTGAATTTTTTCGATCGGCTTCGTAAAAATTGCGAATTTTGTCTGTCAGGCTCTTAAAAATTGCGAATTTTGCCGATTATGCAAAGAAAAGTTGCCTATTTCGTCGATCCTGAGAAGGAAAATCGCGAATTTTGTCAATCATGGGAAGAAAAATCGTGAATTTCACCGATCGGTAACGTAAAAATCACGAATTTCGTCGATCAGGCACAGAAAAATAGCTAATTTCATCAAACGGCTTCAGAAAAATCGATTTTTTGTCAACGAGGTTCTGAAAAATCGCGAATTTCGTCGATCAGCTGTTGAAAATCGCAAATTTCGCTGATCAGATGCGGAAAAATCGCGAATTTCGCCGATCATGTGAAGAAAATCGAGAATTTCGTAGATTTGCTTAGTAATAATCGTGAATTTCGTTGTTCATGTGCGGAAAAATCGAAAATTTCGTTGATCATGTGAGGAAAAATCACTAATTTCGTCAATCTGCTTTGTAAAAATAGCGAATTTTGTTGATCAGGAGCGGGAAAATCCTGTGTTTTCTCGATCGGTTTCATAAGAATTGCAAATTTTGTTGATCAGAGAGGAAATGATGCAAATTTTCTCGATCAGCTTCATAAAAGTTGTAAATTTTGTCGATTGGTTTTGTAAAATGTGCAAATTTTGTCGATCAGACATGGAAGAATTACAAATTTCATTGATCAGACACAGAAAATCGAGAATTTTGTTGTTCAGGCAGGAAAATTCTTGTTGATCGGCTCCTTCCCTCTCTTTCGTTCATAAAGTTCACATTTTTTTCGGTACCAGCAATTTATGCTTGTTTTTTAATCTTGAAAATAAACCTTGCTACATCTGTTATATATAAACTAAAATCTGCTGATGCTCCTTACCATGTGAATTGGATATTTTGACTGGGTAAGCAAACTTAAAGGGGTAACACCCCCACCCTCCTGCCATTCCCCTCTAAAATCATATTTTTTATCTGATTATAGGCCACAGATCACCTCCTTTAAATCGAATTATCTCCTTATTATTGATGTGGCCCTCGACCACCCAGACATATTTCTAAGTGGCCCTTCACTTGAAAAGGTTGTGCACACCTACAAAAATGAAAAATCCCATCAAAAACATCTGAATTAATCCCATCAAAAACATCTGAATATCATGATTCTTTGATCGTAAAAAGTTCTGAGATTACATTTAGCTCTCTTATTAACTTTGACATTCTAAACCTTTTTTTTTTTTTTCATCTGTTAAAGTGCAATAAGTGCAATATTTTGAAAATATTCTACAAAAATTTCAAGCAGATCCAATGGATAGACTTTGAAGTAACAGTTATGGCTTAAATTTGTTAAGTTTGTTTGCCTAAAATTAACAACAACTCAAAAGTTTTTTTTTTTTTTTTTTTTTTTTTTTTAAAGAATAAAATTGCTTGATTCTAAAAATGTGAATTTGTGGAAGATTTTTAATATATCAAATGACAACACTTAAAATATCTGCAAACAGAATTTTTTTTAAAAAGCCAGGACAACAATGGGTGACCCATTTTAGATGAAAAATGTCACAAATCATCAAACAATGCTGATCATTCTATGAAAGAACTGAACAAGGTCAGTATAAAAAAATTTCTATTTCAGACAGAGAGATGGTTTTTTGAAGTTGAAGCTCAATTAAAAAAAATAATAATAATCTTTCAGGAAGAGACAAGATTTAATTATCTAGCTACACAACTTGAACCTATATACTTAGAGAATATATGGAATATTACAAACAATGACAATTTAACCCAATATTCTTATTCAAAAGCTAGGTTGCTGAATTTATTTAAAGAACGCAAAAACAGCAGAATTAAGCTATTGATAAGCAGAATCAAACTTGGTAGCACAAAACCTAGTCAAATTCTAAAAAAACTATGAATTGTAACTACTTCTGATGTTTCAGAAAACTTCATTAAAACACTTTGGCTTGAAAAATTGCCTGACTGCATAAAAATGCATTGCTTGTTAATGGAGAAAACTTAGCCGTAAAGGCAGATAAAATCAGTGACATGAATTCAAAACCTGAAATTTTTGGCTACACATAATAAATCTGATATTGGTAATGATAATGCGAGATTGCACATTAATAATGAACTTATAAATCAGATTGCTTCTCTAGAGCAGCAACTGTACATTTAACAAAAATCCAGAGATAATTCTAGAAATAATGAAAACTGTTGCCATTCATAAACAGATCTAAAAAGTGCTACAATCCTAATGACAAATTATGTCATTTTCATTTCTATTTCAGCAAACGTTGTTTTTCTGACAAATGCACCCAGTCTTGTGCCTGGAATAATATTGATTCTAAACAGAGAAAAAACCCAGGAAAACTTAGATCTGCAAATAGATTTAGTGACAGATTCCAATGCAGATAAATTGTCACAAATTTCACTTATTTATTAGAGATAAAAAATCAAAACTGCATTTCTTGGTGGACAGCAGTGCAGATATTTGTATTTCACCGCAATCAGTGGATTACAAATTATTAGTAACAAATGGCAGAGAAATTGATACATAGTATAAAGATGCTAACCCTTGATTTAGGGCTTTGATGGGAATTTCAATTTATTTTTATTGTTACTAAGATAAACAAAGGTTTTTTTAAAGAGCTGATTTTCTAAACAAATTTGATTTGTTAATTGATTTACATAACAAGAAACTAATTGACTTTTCAAACCATCTAAGTACTACTGGCGAAGTTGCTTCCATCTCTGAAGATAGTAATGTCGGCATAGTAAACAATTCCACAATAATTTTTTTTTACTCTATTAAAGTAACTAGTAGATCGAACCCGGGCTTCCCGGGTTACATAGCAAAGATAAAAACCATTTTTTTTTAATTAAAAACTTTAATGAATTTTCTACATGTAATATGCATTTCAGATTGCTAACTCCAAAAAAGCATTTTTAACCCTTTAACCCCTAGAAGTGGGTGGGATAAAATGTATCTCACTTAATTCTAATAGCAAAAAGCCACATTGACGCCAGTAATTTGAAATAGCAATTTTATTTTTCGCAAATACGCGAAGAAACGCTTTTCAATATTTTGAAACAAACTTGTTTTTAAATTCTGGTGTCAATCAATCATTTCAGCATTTTAAGAATTGATGTGTTTTTTCCCTCAAAGGGTTAAGTGTCTTGCGGATTTTTTCATTCATGTTTTATTCATAAAATAATAACTGTAAAAAGTATTGGTATGAAGATTTGTATTTGATAACTATACATTTATGTTTATCTTATACAATTCAAAATATTAGCATTAATCTCAATATTACATTAAATCAATCTTTGAATTAAAATATTACATAGCGGAAAAACATGGTTAGGTTAAAGAATTAAATATTAATTATGGAATCAAATAAAGCTATGAAGTTTATCAAAAGTCACATTTCCGTGTTAGACGCATGCTAGAAGTTATTAGCCAAAGATTTCGTTACGGCAGCAATTTTTTTTTCTGGTCATTTCAGTGCTTCGAGCACGTAATACAATTACATGTCTGTTAAATTTGTATTTATTTATTTTGTATTTATTTATTTTATTTTTATTTTAAAAATCCCAAACTCTTTATATTTTTCTAAGGCCAAATAGATTAATGGTCTATTAATGGATGATTAATTAATCTATCGTAATCGAGTTTCACTCGTTAGAGATAAATTTAAAAATAACTCGCACCTGATTTTTTTTTAACCACAGCCAATCAGTAAATTGAAATACAGTTTTCAAACAAATTCAAAGTATTTTCAAAGTATTTTTTTTTTCTTATTTGTCAGTGTAAAATTTTAAGTTGTTTGATTACATGTTGAAATTGTAAATTTTAATAATTTAATCAGCATTTTTAACCATTCTGTTGTTTTATTACTCTCATGCAATTTTAATTTTATAATGGAAAATTATCAGGAACAATATTTATAGATTTATGAGTAAATTGTGTACCATTATTTCTTGATAGATACGTGATCAAGATTTAAAAAAAAAAAAAAAAAAAAAAAAAAAATGCTTGAAAAATATAAGCTTGTAATAAATGAGTCAAATGAAATTCAGTTTTCAATCAAATTGTATTTAAAAGTAGATTTATTTTCCTATATGACAAAATAAAAATTGAAAATGTGCGACGTTTAGAAGATTAAAAAATAGCAAAATGTCATTTTATCCTGAGATGTTGTCATTCGCAAAATAACGTCAGTGCTACACATGGACACTTTTGTTCGTTACAATATAGATTTTGGGCATATGAAAAATCGTTACTACTTGATTATCCCGTCGACCATTTTCGCCAAATTAAAAAAAATCACCAAACTAATAGCCAAGTTATGTATGTTGACATAATTTTTATTTTAAATAACGGAAAAACAAATAAATTAGTAAAACATGAATAAAAATACAAATAAAAAGTGGTATTAATCATCTCTTGATGACATTTTAAACATGAGTATCGTGTTCAATAGTCATCCCTTATTAGCATTCAATGTTATAAATTTGTGATAGTTTTTTGGTCGACAGGATAACCAAGTAGTTCCGAAAAATCTTTTAAAATCTTACTACTAAAATGTTACTAAAATGTTAAAATTAAAGAAACGACTGTGCATACATTTTATTAAAAAAGTTTGCTTCAAAGTTAACTCTATGACAAATTTAAAATTCGTTTTATAAATTAAAATACACGATACAAATTAAAAGAATAAACATTAAAATACACAAACATAGCACTCCGTCACTTCAACGTCAAAGAAGATGCCGCATTTTCCGTGAAATACGCAAACCTTGATTTTTACAAATCATGCCAAACCAAATTTTCACTTACATTTTAAACATTGGATATTGGCAATTTATGAAATCTCATTTCGTCATTTACATCGTTCTTTTTCTATTTCAAATCAATATCCTATGTGAAAAATATACTTTTTTTTTTTTCTTTTCCGAAAATATATTTCGAAAATAAAAATGGTTCCAAAAATAAAGTTAAAAATGAATAACATAAAAAATTATAATTATTCCAAAAAGAAAAAAAAATTGGTACTACTCTGTTAACCAGTCAACCAAAACACTATCGCCAAATTATAAGATTAAATGCCAATAATGGATGATCGGGAATGTCAATTCAATGACATTAAATACGATACACGTGTTTAAAACGTCATTAAGTGATTTTTATTTCGACTTTTTATTTGTATTTTTATTAATATTCTACTAATTATTTGTTGTTTTTAATATTTAAAATAAAAACTACGTCAATATGCATAATTTGTCATTAGTTTGGCGATTTGTATAATTTTGGCGAAATCGATCGATGGGATAACAGAGTAGAAACGAAAAATTAAATAATTTTGTTTAGCATTTTCCTTCTGGTAAAATGACAGATAACAAAAGAACTAAAAAAAAAAAAAAAAAAAAAAAAAAAAAAAAAAAAAAAGTCTGCTCTAGCAAGTTTAACTGAAATTTATAAAAAAATTACATTAAGCGAATAATGTTATTTTAATACAATTATAATTGAATGTCTTAAACAATTGTACAAAAATTTGGGGAACCGGACATTACTTTAAACCTGGAATTATTGCCAAGATCATCTTTGTTTGCTTGTCTAACTCGGCAAAAAAAAAAAAAAAAAAAAAATTCAACCCGGAGGGAGGAAAAAAGAATCACATTGAACAGGTACTAAATCCTTTGACATCAGCAGTGCATTTTTTCTCCAAATAAAAGCATTCTAAAGTAGCATTTTATTTTTATTATAAACTAAAAATATAGTACTAAATGCTTCCACAGACTTGTCATTGAAATTTTCCTTCTTTTTTGCGAAAACCCGCAGTTGTGTTTGGGCTTAATGTAGCAGATTTCAGGATTACATTTTTTAAACCACTTCCAGCCACCATAATATCTCTCTATTTCTTCCTTTTACTTTATGGTTATTTTTCCTTTACTTTGCACAGAAATGGAGTACTCAAGTTGCCACTTCCAGAAAAATTAAATTAAAAACTACAAAAAAATTAATATTTCAAAAACAAATTAAGATACAGTTTTCAAACAAATTGCATTTAAAAGTACATATTTTTCCCTACACAACGGTGTAAAGATTGAAAATGTGCGATCTCTAGGAATTAAAAAATTTGCAGTAATGAAAATTGCAAAAGCGAAATTTCATCAGAAAGTGTTGCCATTCGAAAAATGACGTATGCGTTACGCACAGATACGCTTGGCCTTTATAATATAGATATCCAAAATAACCAAACCAAATTTATTTTTATCAAGTGTAAAACAATTGGTCAAACATCACATAATAACAAAAGGTCGACCTGTTCATTCAAAAGCAAGATCCTCAACAACTTGCAATAGCAAAAAAAAAGAATTTCAATATATGCTCCATAATAATATAATCAAACCTTCTAGTTCTCAACGGTTGAGCCCTTTCACTATGGTTATGGAAGAAAGATGGCACTTTTCGACCATTTCATCAAACATCCAGACAAAAATGCATGGAATAAAACTGCCTACCACCTTCAAGCTAATGGGAAGGTCGAACGATTGCACAGAACTCTAAAGACTAGCCCATAATAAACTGACCTAGATTGAAACATTGCAAACTCTTCTTCTAGATCTATGCACTGCCATCCTGGAAGATTTGCATATACTATAGTCCAGATGATTCAAACAGATATATACTATGCAGATATATACTAAACAGATGCATATACTATAGTCAGATGGGAAGGTCAAACGATTGCACAGAACTCTAAAGACTAGCCCATAATAAACTGGCCTGGATTGAAACATTGCAAACTCTTCTTCTAGATCTACGTACTGCCATCCAGGAAGATTTGCATTTACTATAGTCCAGATGATCTATGAACAAAACATAAGTTTACCAGCAGAATTTTCTCATGAAAGTACAACTCCTACACCACCTAATAATTTTGTCAAAAACTTAAAAAAATTATGGAAGAAGTCGGACCAAGAACTGTGTTAAAAAATATGTACAAAAAATATTTGTTCTTAAAAATTAAAAAACCACATCACAATTTTTTTTTTTTTTTTTTTTGTAAAGATAGAGTTTAAAAAGCAAGTGGAACTCCCTACGTACCTTTTCCAGTCATTGATAGAAACTAAAAATACTTCAAGCTCAAAATCAAAGATAAAATTGTAACAGTCTCTACTGACAGTTTAAAAAGTAAGCATACTTCTTGCAAACTCCAGACAGGGCTACAACACAGAAAATACACCACCTGCAAAAGCACCACAGGTTTCAAAACCAAAAATTTCTTGAAAAACAATGACACTTGGATTCAACTACACTTCCTGTAAAATTTCCAGATTAGCCTATGTATTTTTAAATTTTATTTTTAAATGTTAATTTTGTAATTAGCATTTTTCTGTTTATATTGATCCAGAACTTCATTACTGGAAGTAAAGTGTTGTTGTGGCAATTTAATAGGTTTCTTTACTTGTGTTGTCAACAGCTTAAAAGTATTTTTAAAAATAAAGTCGTTTGATGTTTGCAAAAAAGTGAAGCTGTGTAAGATTTTTAATATGCCAAATCATAACAGAATATCCGCAAATGCAAATAGATTTTTTTTTATTTTTGTCAGATATAAAAGCTGAGCCAACATAACTACCATGATTACCTATAATTATCCATTAATTCTATATTTTCAAAGACTGTGGGAAAAATGACTCAATGGATTTAAATGAACTTTACACATTTTGTACTAAGGATGAAAAACGAATGCTTAGTTGAAAGATTTTCACTTTTTTATAATATATATTAAAAAAAATTCTTCTATTAAGCACTTGATACAGTATTAAAGAAATATTTCTTTTTTGTATTGATTTTAGATGAGCTACTAAAATTGAGGGTTGCTAAAAGGCACACTTTGTAACAGAAACACTCAACCGTGAGGTGCTTAGTTCAGAATGAAAGTTCTGATTTGAAACTTTTGTGACATTTTCTTAAAACTTGGTATGAAATGTAAAATAAAAAAAAATATATAAATTTTTTTTAATGTCTTTGACAACCTCTAACCCCTTAAATGATTCCATCCAGTGGTATCAAACTACTGTACTTACTCGTGTATAGGGCGCATGCATGTATAAGGCACACCCCTACTTTACAAGTAAAAATGGCGATTTCTTAAAATCTCGTATATAACGCGCCCCATAAATTTGATACTCTAATGAAGAATGACCAAATGAATTTCAGTAAAAAAAAAAAATCGAAACAAACATTACACCAGACCAGAAAACATGTATTTTTAGACTTTGGGTTGTAAGAGAATGATGAGAAATAGGAATGAGTGACTGTAAAGAGAATTGCTAATTAGCGTTTAGATAATGTCATTAGTTCTGTTGTATAAAAAAACTGCAAGGAGAGAAATAAATATGCAGTAATACTTCAATTAAGTAACATTTTCCGAGTTTTAATGTCTTCTTTGAATAATTTCTTGTTTCATATGTATATCGTTCGACTGCATCCAATGGTAAAAAATTATTCTGTGTATAAGGGGCACCTAGGAGTTTTGCTCTATTTTTTTGAAAAAAAAAAAGTGTGCCTTATACACGAGTAAATGAAGAATAATACTTGCCATGGTGAGTTCTGCGTTCGATTTCTTCAGCTTCATGGCGTTCTCCGACTCCCCCTTCATCTTCTCCCTCACCTCCTGCAGCTGTTTCTCGAGCGAGGCCACTTTGTCGTTGAGCTGCTGGTTGGAGAGTGCAATCTGCCCCCGGATGCTCTTCTCTGTCTCGATGTGCGAGTAGAGCTCCTGCACTTTTGCGTCTGCTTTTCTTCGACCATCCAGTTCGTTGTCGAGCCTCCTTTGTGCTTCTTTGAGGTCGTGCTTGAGGAGTGCAATGCTTTTCTCCATCTCACGGTTCTCGCTCTGCAAGATGCCCATCGTCTCCTGCTGGTTGGCAAAATTCTCCAGCTGTGTCAGCGCAAACCTGCAAACACAACAACACACACATTGACACACTACAGTAAAGCATCGTTTATACGACGATCACTTATATGACGTTTACATTTATACTAACGGGCTGCTAGGGCAAAAATGAATTTAAGCCTAGAAGCCACAATCACTTAAAGCAGAGTTTTAAAGGATTGGTGTACACATATACGCAGAAAAATGTCAGGGAATAAATTAAACTAAATTTTATTAAAAACATTTAAAAACATGATTAGTTATAACAGCAAAAATCCAGCCATAACTTTAGCCAAAAGAACATGTTGCTCATTTACTGAGCTTTCTATTACGTCTAGACTAGCATAACTAGAATACAGCATGTTAAAATGAGCTTTTGATTAAATCTAAATCATGCCTTAAATATTACATGTCAAACAAGCCATCCAAGCATGAAGTTGCTCAAATATATACCATCTGATAATCACATGGAAATGAAAAGACAGTTCTCTGTAACAGTGAAGCAAGCAGTTATAAAAAAAACAACCAATTAGAAACAAGCAAACGTCATCGGTATGATGACGCAATACTTAAACTGGAATGCAGGCATTCATCTCCAGATGCGTGGAATTCGTAAAAGTATGACGCCATATCGCCAAAGAAAAAGAACACTCATAAGCAAAGTAATGAAATGATATCTTAGTTACATAACAATTCGGAATACCGACATCATAGTAACTTCAGATCTGCAAGTATGCTGCAATATGACATCATATAAAACGTTTTATTGTGGTCCCGATTCATTCCTATTCATCTTAATGTAAAAATATATCATTTATATGACGGCCACAATCGTTTATACGTCGATTTTTCGATTTTGTATAGGTTTATTTTTGTTTATTTTTCTTCTGTATTTTACGAACGAGCAGAAATTGGCAGCTATGAATGACACCAAAGAGCATGTTTAAATGCACTCCACATTATAAAAATGTGGGTTGGTGTTCGATGAGTCTGAAAAATCAGCTTATATCCCTTTAAGACCCAGCTCGCACGATCGTGCGGGTTAGACATACATTTAAATTTTTGCTTCTGAAACAGTTGTATGTAATATAAACCCAAATTGAACGATTGTTCCGGTTAGCAGAAAGAGTAAAGTATCTTTTTCTATCAACAGATTACGGTAGTAGTCCATGTTTTACTTTCAGGTGGCATGTCTAGCTTTGTTTACAAATACAACGGATATAGCTCATCATTTTATCTGTCGTAAAAAGGTAATTATCAATATATTTTTAATTGCTTAGATAAATATTTTTGCTTTAATGTCTAAATAAGTATAATATAATAAAAAACATTAATTATAGACTATTTATTTTGCTCTTAGGACTCAAGATTTCATCACCCGCACGATCGTGCAACTTGGGCGTTACGTTAGTCAGTGCTACAGTAAAGGTAAGTGTTTTTCAATGTTCATTTTGATTTCTGTTTCAACAATTTTGATGACAGCCAAAATAAAACGAAATATGCTGTTTCATAATTAATACTATATTATTTTCTTGGGTGTTGTCATAGATAACCCCCCTTTTTTTAAATAATTTTTACTTTTTTTGTTTTTAATTAATAAATTTTTCAAATACTTTTTCTAATTTTTTTATGCAATACTTTGTTAACTTTTAATAAAGCAAAATAAAATATTTTTTCAGATGTCTAAGCGGAAAAGAATTCTCAGTCAAGAAGAAATATTTTAACTGATGAATAAATCAGATTCTGAGTTTAGTGATCTCTTGGATGATGACGATGTTACGGACAAAACATTTGAAGCAGATTTATTAGAAGGACAGTCAAGTTCAGATGAGCTCGATGAAGAAAAAATGACAATTTTAGATCATTCTTCCTCTTCAAAGTCTCCTGAATTCATCTTCCAAAGTTTTACCTCCAAGGCGTTTTCGGAAAATACTAAAAGAATGAAAAAAGAAAAAAAGGAATACAAGTGGACTGTTAAAAAGTTCATTTCTGTACTTTATCCTGGAACATTAGATTTCACGCAACTGCAATTATGTTTTTCATTTCTTAAATTGTAACAAAAAAAGTTATAGACTTATAGAAGAAATTAAATCGATATAATAAATAAAAACTTAAAAAATATAACAAACATTTTTAAATCAATTAAAACGTTTTTTTAAGTCGATAAGTACTTCTCCAATATTATTTTTTTCCTTCTTTTTTAGGCTTTAGAGCGAACCATATCCCATGTGTTGATGACATTTCAAGTCTGCGCAAGTGCAGGTTTGAAAACTGCGAAAAAAGTTCAAAAACACGTTGTGAAAAATGCAACGTTTATTTGTGTATGTCAAAAAAAAAAAAAAAAAAAAAAAAAAAAAGTTTTAAAGATTTTTACTGTAAAAAAGTAACGAATCCATAAAATAAAAAATAATACATCAATAATTACCATATTTGTAAAATTTGTTTTGGTTCAGTTTATCTCTTCTATCCATTTAGAGCCAGATAATGTATAAAATCTTAACATGTAATAAGTAATGATTTCAGTGGAAAAGCTCAACCCGCACAATCGTGCTGGTGCGGCTTTCACAGAAAAAGCCCAACCCGCACGTTCGTGCGGGTACTCTTCACGCACTAGGGGGGCGAGAAAATTTTTTTAATTATTTTTTTAGGTGTCATTAGGGTTAGTATAGAGTTAATAACCAGTTGAATATAATATTTAATGATGAAAATGTTTCGGGTCTTAAAGGGATATGTAACAGATACACTGGGAGGGGTCATTCTTTCTTCGGGGATGGTCAGCTTTCCCGACCTGTTTTAAGTTGCAAATAGACCATCCTTCTAACTGTTATCAGTATTGGTGACTAAGTTGGCCACGCGGGGTTTTTGATCTTTAACTTTAAATGGAAAGGAAATGATGTACTGTAAATGAGGAACCTTTCAGTGAAACATAAATAAAGGTACACATATTTAAATTGCTTACTAATCCCCCCCCCCCCCTGTTTTTAAGATTATTTGTTTATTTTGGTTTGTTTAATATAAAAATTCATGCAAATCATCACGTTAAACATTAAAATTAAGTGAAAACAAAATTAATTCTAGTTTTGAAAGTGAAAATCGATTATACGTCGTTAGCGTTTATACGACGTTTTTTGTTAGTCACTTCGGCGTCGTATAAACGATGCTCCACTGTAACAAATGTAATAATCAGGGATGAGATCGACAATAAAGTAAACAATCTGAAAACTGTGCAAATGATGTTTTAGCAATAATACTTATGAATTTCAAGCGGAATAAATGTTGTAATTGCCATTAAAATTTATATACAGTCGAGTCTCTCTATAACGAAACTCCATACACCGAATTTCTCTATATAACGAATTTTTAGTAAGAATGGTCCCTTTTTTGCATGATTACATTAAAAACAGTCTCTATAGAGCGAAATACCTATCTCCGTATAACGAATTTTTTTATAAATTGGTTATAAAAAACAGTTTAAAAAAGTTTCGAAATCATATGGAATCAATTTTCCATCACTTATTTTTGATTTATCGTCAGTGCTGAGGTTTTTTTTCTTCATATTATTTCTCTCCTTTTTCTTTAAATCCAACGAATTCATCCCACCTCCCATACACCTTTCCACATCTTTCTCAAAACAGTGTCAATTGGATAGATACACATGTAAGAGAGGAATCAATGACGGGCACATAAGGGAGGCCTTCAAATGGAGGAAAATGTTAACTACAATTTTTCATTCCTTGGTAAAATTTGAAATTTTTTTTTTCTTTTCTTTTTTTTTTTGTGTGTGTGAGAGCGTAACAATTTTAAAATCAAAACAACAAAAAATCACAGATTTCTTCGTCTGAAATTAATGCAATTCTTCTTTCTTTTATTTTCACTAAGCTTTCAAATAAATATCTGTTCTCTTTTTTGAAACAGCTTAAATAATTAAGAAATAAGATGTTAGGTTAATATTTACTTTTAAACATTTCAAATTCTTAATTCAAAAGATCAAAAATAATATTTGTTCAAATTTCACACATTCAATACAATTTTTAACATCATTCTCTATGTAACAAATTTTTTAGTGGAACAGTGGATTTCATTATATAGAGACTCGACTGTATTACATACAATTTAGCTTTAAGCAAATTAAAAAGAAACTGTTTGAAAGAATTAGGCAGAAATTATTTACTTGCTGCAGTGAAAAGTCTATTTTATAAAACCACTGACATGAATATTTTTTGATTGTAATTTCAAAAGTAGTAGATACTTTCCTTGAAACAGCAAATCAAAATAATTGCAACCACATTAAGTATATGATAGAAGAGAGTTCCTACTCTTTTTTTTTTTTTTTTTTTTTAACAGAAATAAGTTTTTAAGGAATTAAGTTGATCATAATTGATTGTTAAAGGTGCAGCAAGCCAACCACTAAGAATGAAGATTTAAGGAAAAATAATAAAAAATAAAATTTTTAAAGTGTTTTTTTAAAAGACAAATTAGTAGTACTACGGAAAACTTACTAAGGAAAAAAATATAAAATTTTACCCCAAAATTTAATTGGTGAAATTTCTTTAAAAATTGAAGAAAAGTCTGAAGAATCTCATCCCTGAATAACAGAACAGCACCATTCAACATCAACAAATTATTATAAAAAGTCATTGATTCCAAGCAGAGCAGTCAATTATGAATAAAGTCTTCTGATTCAAGCTATGCTCAATTAAACACTATTTTATAGGTGTCTTTGTCAGCCACCACGGTATTTCCTGAACCACTCATACAACTATCAGCTAAAATAATGTAATCATCACTTAACAGTTCTCCTTTTCTGTTTCAATCCTATTTTTCTTTCGTTTCTGCAACAGCTTATTTCTGGTTCCCAAGTTTTGTTATTCACTTATTTATTTCTTTCCCTGTTGTTTTATCGCATGTTTAAAACTGCCATGCATTCGTTTTCATTCAAGGAGGTCATTGCATTTTGCAAATCGGCAATCACAATCGCCGTTAACAGTCTTTAGATCATTGTATTTGGTTTTATCTTTTTGCCACAAGGCAGGAGTGTATTTGCTCAACTCCGAAAATGATCATTTGGAAAGGGGGTGTGTCTGGATGACAGCGATGTATTTAAAGAGTGTTGTGCGTTGACTTATGAGCGGCTGCAAGATGTTAGTACCTTTTTAAAACAGTGTCATTTTGTCTTAGAAAATGCATGGTGGTAGTTTTAGTGTTAAATAGTAATGGAAGAACTGCTGCTTCACTTTTATTATGTCATGTCAACTGCTGTGATATTTTCTTTTCGTTTTATACCCGGTGTTTTACTTCTTCAATTCCTGTGACTTATCAAGGGACAATTATCCTTAGGACATTATCTGAAGTTCAAATTACTTAAGTGAATCACCGGACTAACAGTTGTAAGGGATGAACTCCGATTTAATTTGCTGATGTTTAGTTTTTACTTTGAGAATTATAAATGCTTGTTGCATCTTATATGTCTTGCCAACTATTTTACTTAAATGGTTATTTAATTTAAATTACGTTCGTGACTATTTAAATTTGTTTGGTCATTTTATGTTACAGTATTTACATACATATTGTTTTAAGTATGCATTTAATTTATTTTAATAAACGTTAGTTTTTCATTTAAATCAAAACTGTTTCTTCTTTGACTCACTACCAAATACACTTTTTGTCACAATATCGCCCAATTATATTTTTCTAGATCCGCTACACTGCTCAATTTAAGATGTCTTAGACCGGTTCCGGGTCCTGAATCAATCAAATCTACATCATACATTCATTATCATTACTTACATACCATGAAATCTCGTTAATCCACCCTTCCTAATAAAGCACCTCCTCCAACTTTGTAAAAAATTCAAAAATTCAAAAAATTCCAAAAAAAAAAATGTGCCGTGCAAGTTGTTTTAATGTAATGCCCTTGAAAAAGAAATCAAATTTACTGAAATCATAATTGATTTGACCTTGACAAAAAATGTAATTTGTTTACATTGAAAGTTCTTGATTCATATTTATGGGTAAAATAATGGTTTCAACTTACTTAATACGGGATTTGTTTGTTTTTGGAATATGGATGATGATTTAGTATTAATTTAATGTTTTTCATTTCTTGATAAGTTGATAAGTTATGTTGATTTTGATTACTTGGATTGTCTGGCCAGAAAAACTGAATGCATAAGCCCTTTTCAACTTTGTTGGAAAGAGCTAAAAACCTATTTTGGGGACCATTTTATCCTTTTTTGAGAAGGGGGGGGGGGAGCCTTTTAGAGAGAAGTTAAAAATTAAGATTCAGTGATCCTAAAATATAAAGTAAGCTTTTTGAAAAAAAGGCCAGAGGAGAGCGAACACAAACGATGAGAGTGGTTAACCTCCTCCGCCCAAATGTCGCAAAAATCAGTCCTAAAAATAAATAAATAAATGCCAACTTTTTCACATCTCTGACTAACCTCTTAAATGAATCATAATGTTGGCATTTTTCTAATAAAACTTTTAAGTTTAATGAAATCCCAATAAGTTTCCCCCCTCTCTCTCACTCACCCCCATAATGTTTAACGAATTATATAGAAGTTTACTGGTTATTTTTAAAGTTTATTAATGTTTGAGAAAAAGGTTTAAAAGTTATGAATTGGCTGGCTAATAATTAAAAAATGTAAACAAACTTCAATCACATATTTTGCAAAGTTAAATATTAATTATTGATATTCTGTTTGAGATATAAATGTGAAAGAGCAGTACATTGGCGACAAAATTTTATATCTGCTTTATGTTCTTTTATTTATTTTTTTTTTTTTTTATTTATTTTTTTTTTTTTTTTTGAGTTCAAACTCAAAAAAAGAATAAAAGAACATAAAGCAGATATAAAAAAATTATCACCAATCTACTGCTCTTTCATGTTTATATCTCAAACAGAATATCACAATAGATTTTGATAATACAAAAATCATATTCCCAACATCCAATTATTACTTATCCATTATAAGAGAATCAATAGAAATCTTATGCAAGAGCAATAAAGTATGCAATGATACCCTATCTTATAATATACCCAATTTATGGCTTAGCATCCTAAAAATAAAATCCTAACAAATTGTGAAAATGACGTATTAAAAAAATCATGGTACAACAATCAAATAATTTTACCATTCACGTAAAAATACTGCTAACTCAATTTTCAAGCAACGAGTCTCATTCATTTTTCAAAACAAAATCTCATATTTGTATTTATTAATGAAAATATTCTCTGAAGAAGAACCTGTTTGGAAAAGTTTCAAAAGTACTAAGATTTTTAAATAAAATAAAACTTAAACATCTATAATTCTTTATTTAATTGCCTTTTAAGTAAGCATTATTCATTTTACAGCTTTATGTACCGAAGGAATTGTGTTAGTAAATAAGTGAATAACCTGTATTTCCGTTCTAGTTCTTCATTGCAAGCATGGACCCTGATGATTTCATCTTCTAATTTCTCGATTTTTCTGATCGAGTCAATCTATAAGAAGAAAATATATATATATATAACTTCATGCATCTTTCTTATGCTGTACAAATAAACAAACAATAACATGGTACAGTAAAACCTCTAAATAACGGACACTTCAGGAGAGCAAAAACTGTCTGCAATTCGGAGGTGTCCACTATTGGGGAAACCTCAGAGATTAAAAAATTGCTAATAAATGCTTAATTTGATTGATTTTGAATTTTGATTATGTCGTAAAACCTCTATTATATGATTAACCAGAAATAATAATAACTTTTAAACAGGCATGAAAGAGGGAAACGAGAAAAAAAGGAGGAAAATTCTTTCCATAAATACAGTGGCGCCAAACTCTTATAATTTAAGTGTCATTTTAACATATATCTATACAATAAAATTAAATCTAAAATCTGCATGTATAATCACCACCCCCTTTTTTTTTTTTTTTTTTACTTTTACACCAATGTAAAAGGTGTAAATCCAAATATAACAGATCAACTTATGTGAAGTACAGTCGTTGATTTTCCAAAGCAAATATTATCCTGAATGGTTTAGTTGTCAGAAATAAATCTTTAAAAAAGTATCACAGAAATTATCCAAGAGTGTTGCATAAATAATATGAAATATTCTATTCCAAATAGAAACTTTCACTTTGAATGTCTAAAGGAATATTTCATTCTTGAAAGACACTTTGTATAACTTCCTTTACACTACTTTCAGATGCTTATATAATATAAGCTCAAATTTCGCTTTATGTCTCTTTTGCACAACAATTAAAGAACAAACTCCAAGGGTTTGAATAGACAAATTGTCAGATTGCTAAATTTTCTAGGACCCCCCCCCCCTTCCCTATTATCCTTTCAAAATTTTCTTTGCATTCTTGCATTAATCCAGAGAATGACCAAAATTGCTTTAAAAAAGGTGAAATTCCTCTTTTAGGAGGAACTCTTTCATGCCTGTTTAAAGCAATAAAACTGAAATAAAATTGTGTATACCTTTATCCATTGTTTATTACATTCTAACGAAATTTTTTTTTACAAAAGTTTGCTTTTACTTGTGATTACATGTAATTTGTTTTTCAATGTGAGTTTTAACTCTGTCAGTAGTTTAATCCTTTTGAATATTATAACTGTATACTATATTTTTCTGCTTCTTAAAAGCATACTATCTCAAATCATTCAGGTGAAAGGGCGGGGATTCTGATTACAGATAAATATAGGAGGAGAACAGATTTTCCCCAGCTCATTCCCACATTTATATGTGATCACAAAATTTGTGACTCATTGTCCTTATAAATTTAGAGAATTTTTATTTATTTATTTATTTATTTATTTTCTCACGTTAAAAAATAATTTTCATTTTTTTTTTTTTTTTTCCAAAATTACTGTTTGTTATTCAGAGGTTAAACACTGAACGAAATTCACACAAGTTCTTTTTTTTTGCTTTCAAAAAAGTTCTGCACATATAAGAAAAAATAAAAAGATTTTTTTTCCTTTCCATTGTAGCTACAATTTAAAGTGAAATCTTTAGAAATTGACTAAGCATCTTTTTTTTAAAATAAAATGAATAACGCTTACTTAAAAGGCGATTAAATAAACAATTACAGATGTTAAAATTTTATTTTATTTAAAAATCTTGGTACTTTCGAATCTTTTCCAAACAGGTTCTTCCTCAGAGAATATTTTCATTAATAAATACAAATATGAGATTTTGTTTTGAAAAATGAACGAGATTCGTGGCTTGAAAATTGAGTTTGTAATATTTTTACGTAAACGGTAAAATTATTTGATTGTTGTACCATGGTTTTTTTTTTAATACGTCATTTTCACAATTTGTTAGGATTTTATTTTTAGGATGCTAAACCATAAATTGGGTATATTATAAGATAGGGTATCATTGCACACTTTATTGCTCTTGCATAAGATTTCTATTGATTCTCTTATAATGGATAAGTAATAATTGGATGTTGGGAATATGATTTTTGTATTATCAAAATCTATTGTGATATTGTGTTTGAGATATAAACGTGAAAGAGCAGTAGATTAGCGGCAAATTTTTATATCTGCTTTATGTTCTTTTATTCTTTTTTTGAGTTTTCTATTGGTTTTCCCGATATATTCCAGTACTTTATTGCAATCAGTTTTAAAAGGGATGGTATATACACCGGCTAATTCAATTTCTGGTATTGGATCGATTTTTGTACAAATTACTTCTTTTAATTTCTTTGGTGGACAGGCTATTAAATTTACATTGTGTTTCAGAAGAGGCTATCTTAATTTCTCGTATAAATCAGGGAAATATTGAAACTTTTTGTATATCATTTCTTTATGGTTTACTTTTTTTTATATTTTCTTGAAAATTAAATTCGTGAATGAGTTTATTAATGAGAATAGTTGAAAATCTGTTTTCTTCAGCAATATTTCTGATGGTATTAAGCTCTTTTTCTAAATGTTTATCTGAACATACCTTAAAAGCACGTCTAATGTAAATTTGTAGGTTGCAATTTTATATAAAAATGGTGATGAGCTATTACATGGGATCGTATTATTTGATTTGATTGGTTTCCTATAAACATCTCTGTCAAGGCTGAAGTTTTCTTTGTTTTTAACTAAATTAACATCAAGAAAAAGTTAAGCTTCCATCTGTCTCAATCTCAGTAAATTTTATATTATCATCAAGCTCATTTATCTTATTAAGGAAGAGGTGTAAATTGTGTAAACTATTTTCCCAAATAAGTAAGCATTATTCATTTTATGTTAAAAGTAAGGCAAAATTTTATTCCGTCATATATTTTATATGTATATATCTTTTTTTTTTTTTTTTTTTTTTCCCTTGTGTAGAAAGAAAACTATTAAAAAAAAAAAAAAAAAAAAAAAAAAATCAAATTGTTATCAAACTAAGCAGTAACAAAAACTTAAAATGAATCAAACAGTGGATTTTCATAACTATTATTCAAACTGAGTTTAAAAAACAAGTGGGTGAGTGTGATTGCAGATGGCATGGAGGGTTTCGTCTAATATTTCCTTCAAAACACTTTATCGTTAAATTAACATAAGAAAAACAGCTTTTGGGCACTATTTTGGGATTTTTTCACCAATCATGTAAAACTTAAACAGAATTTTAAAATTATTCCCCTAAATGCTGCCTTGATTTGTTTATTTCTCTATCAGAATCTGCATATTAAAGGAGTAAAGGTACACAAGTAAATAAAATTATGAGTGAAAGTAAATTATTTCAAAGCTTAGCATAAATTTAAGGAAAAGTAATTTCAACGAATAATAATTCAATAAACAAATAAAAATATTTCATTTTGCGTGTCAAAATAGATGATAAATAGGATTTAATATGATGAAACAAAAACAAATAAGCACTTTTTTTATGAGATCTATTTAATCCATTAATTTAGTTACATACATAAATTATTTTATTTAAACTTGAGTGCAACAATCAGAAACAATGAAATTTCAATTTTGAAAATTATGCTGCTATAAATTTTTAGATTTCTAAATATTGCACATTTTCAATTTTTACACCATTGTATAAAGAAAAAAAAGGTACTTTTAAATGCAATTTGTTTAAAAGCAGTACCTCAATTTATTTTTTGAGATATTAATTTTTTTGTAGTTTGCAATACCAATTTTGTAATTGTGGCAACAGAAGTACTCCATTTCTTTTAAAAGTAAAGAGTAAAAAAAGAAATAATTTTTACATTTAAAATTGTGTGACAACAATTAGAAGAGAAAACACAACAAAAAATGAATGGATATTAAAAATAATATTTAAATTAAAATAACAGTCTTTTGCAAAATTTTATGATTTGTTGTGTGACAAGAGGTATTCAGCTGCAAGTACATAAAATATGAACTCGCTAATTTATATAGTTTTTGTGTACAGACTCTGTGACAGACAGACAGAGGACAGAGATAAACAGGGTTTTGTCAGATGAACGAAACCCTAAGAATAATATCACAGCCCAGCAGCAGATTTTTTTCTGCAGTCTGCAACACAACTGAAAACTTAAAAAATAGTCTGCAGACGAATCCCTCGCATTATATTATATGCACTCAAACCTCCCAAGTATTTGTGATAGACATAAAAGAAATGTACACTTTTAAAAAAAATTGCCTTTGTTCACAGAATTTTTAACACCTCATACATTGTCCGAAAGATGGGGGGGAGGGGGGGGGCTCCCCTTTGACAAAATTTGCTTTTTTTTTTTTTTTTTTCAAGATTGTTTGATGAAATTTGCATTTTTTCATGCTTTTTTGGACAAGATTTGACGACGTTTTTCCGATCTTTTGAAGAAATTGTCAGATTTATCGAGATATTTTGAAGAAATTTGCTGATTATCGTGATCTTTTGACGAAAACTGACATTTTTTTCTCAATCTCTTGAAGAGTTTGCCTTTTTTTGTGACCTTTTGAATAAATTTGCTGTTTTTTGTGATTTTTTGAAGAAATTTGCCATTTTTTTGGCGATCTTTTGAAGAAATGTTCCTTTTTTCCTGATGTTTTGATGAAATTTGACGTTTTTTTTTTTTGTTATTTTTTGAAGAGATTCACCGTTGTTTCATGAACTTTTCACGAAAACTGCCGTTTTCTTGTGCTTTTCACGAAGACTGCCATTTTCTTGCGATCTTTTGAAGAAATTTTCTGTTTTTTCACGATCTTCCAAAGAAATTTTCCATTTTTTTGTGATTTTGACAAAAACTGCCGTTTTTTTCTTGATCTTTTGAAGAAATTTGCCGTTTTCTCGTAAGTTTTTGACGATATTTGCTGTTTGTTTGCAATTTATTGAGAAAATTTACCTTTTTTTGTGATTTTTTGATGAAAACTGCCGTTTTTGTGATCTTTTGAAGAAATTTGCCGTTTTTTTCATGATTTTTTGATGAAATTTACCGTTATTTCGCGATCTTTGGACAAAATTGCCGTGTTTTTCGCGGTCTATGACAAACATTATTTCTTGTCAAAGACTATGTCGACATTCATGATTCATTTTATGTCCAAATTTTTGGATTTAGGACCGAATTTTTTTTAATTTTTGCTAAATTTTTAACAGTTGAAAAATAGTCTGCAGACCTTCCCAAGAGTCTGCGACGTGCGTAAAAATTTACTTTATTAAAATGCAAATTGATGTACAGTAAACATCCTTTGATAGGCCACTGAGATGTAACAATGCACGGACAGACGGACAAGACAAACCGAATGCATAACCATTTTCAAACAATGCATAATCACTTTTCAACTTTGTTGGAAAGTGCTAAAAAAAGCTTGATTAATGAATAAATACATCTGGCAAAAATATTATGATTACCAGTGATATTAGCAATATCTTGAATTTTTCAGAAATAAATGTATTTTTCCTTCATGAAGAAATGTGAATTCAGTCATATTAACAAAAGTTACAGATTAAAATGTATATGAAATTGATGTTAAACTAAAAAAGTCTTGTTCCTCTATCTGACCTGAATGTTTCATTTTTTACATCCATAAACAAGTTGGAATTTGCAAATGAAGCATAGCAAATGATGTGCGTTTGTACAATACCTAAGTTTTAAAAATATCACTCTCATATATTAATCTCGTAAAATTGTAAATAGTTAATTACAATTAAAATGCGCACCAAACAATGTTTTCCCTATATCATTATATAATGAAATACTTTTGTGTGGCCTTGTAAATGAATAACAAATAATATTTGCACCACACATTATGTAAAATGCATATCAATTTTATTATGTTTGAATGAGTGTAATACCATTAAAATGCATTTGAAATACTTTCCCCCCATTGACTGTAATGTAACAGAATCCTTTTGATTGTCCCTGCAATTGATCTATGCATCCTATTTTCATAAATTTTGAAATGACTTGACAAAATTATGTAATAATTATACATTTTAAATTTTAAATGATTCGCTTGGGTTATTTTTGTGTTGTTATATGTGGACAGACTGAACAACAACTATAGGTGCTACGTATTTACATAATTACAAACGCACCTAATTATGTGCAGGTTTTAGGGAGTTGAATTCTACAATGTGTGAGGAAGTCTACTGTATTAACATAAATTACATGCATGCAGAATCGATATAAGAAAGTCTAATTCTGTCCTTACAACTTGAACTTAAAGTTTCATCACTTTCATTTTGTGATGTTTGCAGATTTGAGGGAGTCTACTGTATCGAGATAACCAGCGAGCCCCACAAACAAAATATCATACAAAGCACATTCTTAGGTGCGTTCGTAATTATGCAAATACGTAGCACCCATAGTGGTCGTTAAGTCTGTCTGTCTGCATATAACAACAGAAAAACTACCCAACCGAATCTTTTGACATTTAAAATACATAATTATTACATAATTTTGTCGAGTCATTTCAAATTTTATGAAAATCAGATGCATAGATCAATGACAGGGACAATCAAAAGTATTTCATCACATTACGTTCAACGAGTAAAAATGGTTTCAATCGCATTTTTAGGTGCATTCTTAGTTATGCGAATTATTCAATTTGCACATTTTTTACAACAGTAACTGCATAGGATAAAAATACACTTCTAGCAAATCTAAGTATACTAAGTTCTGGTAGTGCTACTTACCCTGTCAATCTAAGGAAATCAAGGAAGGGGCAGATGTGGCCATGAAAAAAAGAGAAGGAAATAAATATAACATTTATTTTGACAAAATTCTAAAAAAAATAGGCAAAAAACCAGTCAATAACACACAATGATTTAAAAAATACAGTAACAGCACAGTTTTTCTTTTTATCTCCACACATAGCTTGAATTTGATGTACCCAACAGTGATGAAATTGAATAGTCATAAAAATTATGATTTATTATTATCTTCAATTTGTAAAGATAGGCCATAAATTTATTTAATTATGATGATACCAACAAAATGGTGCTTTAAGAGCCCACACTACTAACTGAAAAAAACCAGGATGATAATGTTAAGTCTATGGGGGTGTTCTCTTTTCAAATATCTTGTTCAAATTTTAATATTCTTATATGATTTTTTAAATAGGATAGCTGAGGACAATCTACAACTGGGCTAGTTTTTTTCAATTTTGATTTCAGCTTTTTAGGTGCGTTCGTAATTATATAATACGTAGCACCTATAGTGATCGTTCAGTCCGTCCGTCTGTCCGTCCGTCCGTCTGTCCGCATATAACAACGCAAAAACTACCCAACCGAATCGTTTGAAATTTAAAATACATAATTATTACATAATTTTGTCGAGTCATTTCAAATTTTATGAGAATCGGATGGATAGATCAATTACAGGGACGATCAAAAGTATTCTATTACATTACGGTCAATGGGGAAAAAAGTTTCAAATGCATTTTAATCGTTTGAAATTTAAAATACGCAATTATTACATAATTCTGTCGTGTTATTTCAAATTTTTTGATAATCGTGTGCATAGATCAATTACAGGGACAATCAAAAGTATTCAATTACATTATGGTCAATGGGGAAAAAGTTTCAAATATATTCTATACGTTTGAAATTTAAAACACATAATTATTACATAATCTTTTCGAGTTATTTCAAATTTTATGAAAATCGGATGCATAGATCAATTACAGGGAAAATCAAAAGTATTCCATTACATTACGGTCAATGGGAAAAAATGTTTCAAATGCATTTTAATCGTGTTACACTCATGCGAACTTAATAAAATTTATATGCAACTATAAAGTACATATTATACTATACATCTTACATAATTTGTGGTGCAAAGAACATTTGTTATTGATTTACAAGGCCACACAAAAGTATTCCATTACATAATGGTATAGGGAGAACATTGTTTGATGAGCGTTTTAATTGTAATTCACTATTTACAATGTTATGAGATTGATATATGAAAGTAATATTTTTAAAACTTCGTTATCGTTCGAACGCACCTAATTTGCTACGCTTCACGTGCAATTTCCAACTTGTTTTTTTTCATTTAAATTACTCTAACTTTCAAAACGGGTTTAAACTGATTCTGAAATAGAAACTATCATAATATAAAATACATATAACCAAAATCAAAAAAGTAAAAACTAGCCTGGTTGTGGATCGTCCTCAGCTATCCTATGCAGAAATAAGTCATGTAAAAATATGAAAATTTGAGCGAGATACTTGAAAAGAATCCCCCCATAGATTTAGCATTATCATCTGGGTCTATCTATCAGTCAGTATTGTGGGCTCTTAAGACTGGAAAAACTTTTAAAACAAAAATAATTTTCATAAATTAGCGTTACACAAAAATATTGATACAGTAAAACCTCTAAATAACGGACAGCTCGGGAACACATAAATTGTCCGCTATTGGGAAAACCTCAAACATACAAAAATCACTAGGAAATGCTCAATGCGTGATAAATTGACTTTTATATGTCCTATAACCTCTATTATATGATTAATCAAAAATTAGAATTATTTTTAAACAATAAAACTGAAATAAAATTGTGCACACCTTCATCTACTGTTTATTACATTCTTATGAAAACGATCTGTTGCAAAAGTTTTCTTTTGCTTGCGATTACATGTAATTTGTTTTTCAATGTGACATTATTAGACATTATAGAATTCCGGGTGGGAAAGGGGGTTTGTACTTTTTGAGCATTAAAATCACAAAATCTCAAAACCTTCCACGGGGACATTACAATGCTCTGGAAGATGTCCCACCTGGGCACCCCCCTGAATTCAATATTTTTTATTCTTTATCGCCGAATAAAGTGTCCGCTATTCAGAATGTCCGTTATTCAGAGGTTAAACATACAAAAATTTAGGTTTTGGGAGTGGGGATGGAGAAAATGTCCGTTAAATAGAGGTGTCCACCATTCGGGAGTGTCCGTTATGGAGGTCTTACTGTAATATTTTTGTATCAGTAAAGAGTTCGTATTATTTTTTCAAAATAACCTCAACATATTTTTTATTTTCAGAAATTTGTTTCTCTCTTCATCAACTGTATTTTTGAAAGAAAAATATAAATTTTTTATTTTAAATTATCACATTTTAAAATCATTTTTCTTTTCATTATGAATTTATTTGGAAATTTAAAAAATGCTAAAACCAAAAATATTGTTAACAGAAATTTATTAAAAAGGGGTTTTTTTTCCATCATAATTATAATGAAATATATAAGAAAAAAATTACAGCCTTTAGATACATATTAATTGATGAAGGTAATAATAAAATACATATATTTTTTTTTAATAAATGTTCATAGCTGTTGGGCACATCTCTACTGCAGCAAACACAGTCTTTGTTTTACTTTTAAAACAGTATTTAGAGCTAGACGATATCAGAAATTTAATATTGCAATATATCAATGAGTTGATAACGACATGTATAATATATTGTGATAAAAACCTCAAACTGTGTGAAAGTAGCTCAATTTCGAAAGATAAAAGGTAGGTAGCAGCAATTCGTGTAAAAACAGATATAGAAAGTAAACGAATCAATGTTTTATACCTATTTTCTCACAAAAGTATCTTTTAAATGCACATGTATCTATAAAAAATAGAAATATCTTAGGAAAAGGAACCCATGCTTGATATCTATTTGCACATAGGGGGCCATCCAAAAATGATGTCACGCATTTTTCCAGTATTTTTAACCCCGTACCCCCCACCTCTCTTGTCGCATATCAGGCTATATTATGAAACATATACCTACAGTTCACCAATAGAACACTATGTTATAGATCCTATTTCTTTAACTTTAACTGTAGTTTTAATGACATTTGTGAGCCTAACAATAAAATTGATTTGTGTGCTTATTTTGTATCTGATATGATTAAGGTTTACAACAAAAAGCATAATTAACATAGGATAATAATAAAATATTAATATGAAAAAGAAATTAAAAACAGCAGTACTTTGTAAATTGAAAAGGAATTTAGGTACTACTCTGTTATCCCACCGACCAAAATGCTATCGCCAAATTATAAGATTAAATGCCAATAATGGATGATCATGAATATCACATTCACTTGCTATTCAATACGATACACGTGTTTAAAATGTCATTAAGTGATTTTTATTTGTAGTTTTATTAATATTCTACTACTTATTTGTTTTTTTACTATTTAAAATAAAAATTACGCCAATATGTATAATTTGGCTATGAGTTTGGCAACTTGTATAATTTGGCGAAATCGGTTGACAGGATAACAGAGTAGTACTACCAGAATTTAATATATTTGGTTTTAAATGTTATCTTTACTTTATAAATACAAATTTCATAATTTAATCTGCTAACTTTTAATGTTTTTATTTTAATCAAAATGCGTGATGTCACACTTTTTCTTACTCCCTCCCACCCCTTTGTCGCAAAGTCACAATTTCACAACCCCCCCCCCTTCCCCATTCAGAACTCTATTATGTCCCCCCAGAATTACTGAAGTCCCTCCCAGAGAAAAGTGTCTTAATTCAACACTGGTAGCAGCAATTTGTGTAAAAACAGATATAGAAAGCAATGAAAGTTTTACACCTACTTGCTCACAAAAGCATCCTTTAAATGCACATGAATTTATAAAAAACAGAAATATCATACAAATAGGTACTCATGTTTGATATCTATTTGCACTTATGTCATTGAGTGCTTTTTTTTTTTTTTTTTTTTTTTAAATAGATTCCACATTTTTCTTATTTTCTACATTACTCATTTATATTATTATACCAATTTAATTATCTCTTGAGTGACTTAGAATGTTATGAAAAACAAATCAAAATAAAATATTCTTAAGGACGTTGCATATTTAAGTACCATGAATATATGTGGAAAACAAAAGCAGTAACTGAAATAGATTTAATGTAAGATGGCATACTCATACACATATAACTAGATGGCCCACATTACTTTAAATTACATTAACACTCAGACAGTCTCGCAAAAGGGCAAACTTGCAATGTTGTGTCCTCTGCACTTTTTTTAAAATGCTAATAAAACATGATTCTTACAAGATTATGTATAAATACTTAATCTTAAGTATTCATGTGAAGCTTGGGAATATTAATCGTTGTACAGTGCCAATTAAAAATCATTAGTTTTATATTATTTTAAATATTGCTCATAATGCAGGAAAACCTGGAGCTGAAAGGGTTAATTAGATGGCAGTTTCTCAATGCCTTTTAAACTTACCTGCATTCTTAATACAGTCAAAAATCGATAATCTGTGCACCCATAATCTGCAATTTTCAATAATTTACGAATGTAAACAGTGAAATATTCAATTAAGAAAATTTACAAATTCGTCATTGAAAAATGATTTTTAAAACAAATGATGAAAAATATTATAATAAAACATCTACTTTTTTTTTTAATATAACCTTTTTATTTTATTACCAGTAAAAAAATAAGCTGTATTATGGAACATATGTGATTATTTTAATTTAAATGCATATATATTATATATATATATATATGCATTTAATTATAGCATTAATCTGATTATAGAAGTAAAATGCTGTCTAAGAATTATAATACAAATAATACTCTATAATCTAAATATTTCATATTCCAAACAATCTTTAGCCCTAACTCGTGCGGATTATAGACCTTTGACTGTATAAAAGAATAAACAACAACTTGAACAGTACTAAAAAAAATTTTTAAAGCCAATAGAAAAATTTACAAAGGTCAAGAAATCGATGGAATTGTTGATAATGCAAAATTTATTTTCATTTGCAGGATCAACATCACAATAATATGCATAAACTTTGTTTAGAAAAATGGAAGGTGGGAGAGATAAATTATGCTCATTTCTGACAACCCATGAAAAACAACTTGGAAAAAATGATAAAGCCAATGATTCTAGCCTCATTTGGCATAATGCCAGACTTCAGAAAGCAAGTCGGCAGGAAAATTTTGGTAAATGTAAGTACAGTTGGCTCTCGTTAATTAGAACTCGTCGGGACCACAAGAAATGTTCGAATGATGGAAAGTATGAAATGATAACATGCTTAATGTGGTACTATTACAAAGGAATCAATGTGATAGTGTTTTTTAAATTTATTATATCTGTTATCATCAGAATATGACTTAATATTAAATTAGAATGTATAAATGCATAAAGTAATTAAAACATTAGAAACAAGCACAATGGAAGAAAAATTTGAAGCATCACTGATGGACAGATGGGGAACTTAGAAAATGGACATCAAATGTATGGGATTATATGTATACTTGTTCGGAACAATTTTCACAATAATCATAGAAAGAAAGTTATTCAAAGGATCTGAAATCCGTGAGAATGAAAGGAAGAATGAAAAATCAGAGTTCACATTAGTTTGAATTAAATGATGTCAAGAGAAAATGAGTTCGAATGAATGAAAAATTTTAACGTTATTCTGCCATTGAAAGTTTCGGGACTTCATGTTGAATTCGAATTGAGCGAAGATTCCAATGATCTGATTTCGAATTAACGAGAGTCGACTGTATGTTAATATATAAATATAAATGATAATAAATAAATATAAATGAAGGGAATAAATAAATAAATATAAAAATATATGATGGAATGAAATTTTCACCTTGTTTTTAACACAAAATATAGAATATGAACTTTAAAATGTTCAGGCTTACTTAAAAGACGATTAAAATAACCAAATAGAAATGATAATAGTTAATTTTATTTAAAAACATCTTGGCACTTTCAAGCCTTTCATCAGGCTCTTTCTCAGAGAATAGTTTTGTTTGCTTATACAAATACATGGTTCCATTTTTGAAAATAAACGAGACTGATTGTATAAATCCTGACAATTTGAAAAAATGATGTATTAAAATTTATGGTACATATAACACTGAAAAACGTCAAACTGTGTATGAAAAACATGAAAACATGCTAAAGACGTCATTAATGCAATATTTAAACACATTTCATATACACAATATTTAATTTTTTTTTTTTTTTTTTTTTTTTTTTTTTTTTTCAAATTCTAACGTAAGTACATATTAAAAAAAAAAAAAAAAAAAAAAAAAAACAATCTGTGGTTTTAAGAAATTACTTCATGCTTTATTGCACTTAAAGGAAAGAGTAAATTTATTAATTGATTATAAAATGGCTTTAGAAGATTTGTGGAGAGGTTAAACTTTAACTGGTAATACCGATCTCACAAGCCACTGCTTTTTTCATCTTTTATATTTAACTTGTATTTTCAGTTTAACTACAAACTCTACAGAAATTTTGTTTTGTTTGGAACTTTAGTACTATCACCAGACACATTTAAGTTTCTGAATGTTATTTATAACGACCCTGTACAAAAAGTTTAGTACAAAAAAAACCATCCTATAAGTCAATCATGCCTTTTATTCCCTTTCAATCTTGAGGTCTCACACACCGCTTCACATTATAGTTATTTTACAATTTCTGTCGCATCAATTACAAGTTAACTACATTAGAAGGAGTTTTAAAAAATGAACGACACGCGTGGCTTGGAGATTGAATTAGTAGTGTTTTAGGTGAACGGTAAAAAGAAATATAAATTTTAATAGATCCTTTTCTCAAATTCACCAAAAATATTTCTTTTTACCGTTCACCTAAAATACTGTACTAATTCAATCTCCAAGCCACGCGTCTCGTTCATTTTTTAAAACGGAATCATGTATTTGTATAAGCAAACAAAACTATTCCCTGAGGAAGAGCCTGATGAAAGGCTTGAAAGTACTAAGATGTTTTTAAATAAAATCAACTATTAACACCTATATATGTTTATTTTAATCTTCTTTTAAGTAAACACCTGAACGCTTTAAAGTTCAAATTAGGGATGTACCGAATATTTGGTATCTATTCGGTATTCGGCCTATTCGGCCATGTTACCGAATATTTAGTTAGGCTAAATATAAAACTATTCGGTTAAGCCGAATCCAATGCATAATAAAACCCTTTAAAACACATTTTAAAAAACTTTTCACAATTTCTACTTTTAACTGTCAATTTATTAACTAACATATTTAAAATAAAATCATTTTTAAATAATATAGAATGTTTTTACATTATTTATTTGCTGTTTGTAAAGTTTAATTTAAGAAAATTAACCATGAGAAGGATTAAAATTATGATTCATTAGGATTCTCCTTAGGAATAAATGATGCGAGTGCAGATGCTTCGTTCCTAAATTCTATTTAGTAAATAATCTGACTTAGGACTTTTTCCCAAAAGTACTTAAACAAGAAAGGAAAACTTTTGAGATTAGTAATAGCTATCAAGGCAGACAATTTTTTGTTTATGAAACCATAATCATAATCCACTTATTGAATCATAAATGCATTGTATTTCATTTCACTCTAGTTCAAACTTGTGTTTCCGTTTGTTGCATTAACAATAGATAACATACCATATTTTCAACTCGCATGTTTTGATTTCTGTAAAATATGACATAATGGGGAGGATGGAAAATGCCACTATTCTTAAAAAAAGATCTATGAACTAGACATTCCTTTATTCAGAATTCAGTTGAAAGTATTTATATTTTATATTGAAAAAAATCTGCCTTGAGTTATTTAAATAGAACGCATATGAGACTGTACAGTTTTTCTTCAACTATTTTTCCATTATTTCTCTTTGATTTCAAAATGTTTGTTTCAATTCGTAGAAGAAATGAAATTTAAAATTTTACTAATTGAAAAAGTCTCATAATTATGCTTCTTAAATAAAAAAAAGGCAGATTTTTTTTCATTACTGAATGTTTTTATAAAAACCTCTTGTTTATCAAAATATAAGTTTCTCTTATTAAATATTATGTAAAATTGTTTTAAAAAGTAACATTTTAATACCTTTAAACTTTGAAATATAAAAAGTATTTGGAAAGCCGAATATTCGGTATTCAGCCCAACAATTACTATTTGGCTAGCCGAATATTCGGTATTCGGTTTAGCTGTCAGCCGAATATTCAGTATTTGGCCAAAATCACTATTCGGTGCATCCCTAGTTCATATTATATATTTCGTGTAAATATGTTTTGTGCATTCATTTAGTATTGGATGTGTTTAATACAATGCCAAGAGGAAAAAATTATCCGATGATAAGCAAATTAAAATATTAACTTTAAATGAAGCTGGAATGTCTGGTCCAAGAATATTGCAAGAAAAATAAGATAGTGCAGTAAACAGTTTTCTGAGAAATCCTGAAAATTATGACAGTAAGAAGTGTACAGGCAATCGAGACAAATCCAGTCGCTAGCTTGCAGACAAAAAATGTCATCTGTCCAAATTCAAGACTACCATGTAAGAAATTTGAATAACAATACCATTGTCCTATGTTTCTACTTTTTTGTTTTTTAGTTATACCCTATTTTCAAGTGGCTTTATAACTTTTTCCACCATTGTAAAAATCCTGCTTTTTCAGAATGTAGCATTGCCCCCACTAAGGGAAAAGAAAATAATAATTATTATTAAGAAAAACTACAGACTGAGATCACAGCCAAGCTGTATTTCTTAAATAAATTTCATACATATACTTTGAAACATTCAATGCATGGCATAGAGGGAGACATAGGGTTTTTTTTTTTTTTTTTTTTTTAAAGCAGGCTGGATCTAAAAGAATCTCTTTACATCATACAGAAGAGTTTTGGAATAATTAACCCCCCTCCCCCATCAAAAAAAAAAAAAACTTATGTTATTTTTCATGTCTTTCTGAGCATCCAACCCTGATCAATGAAAATGAAAACAGGACTCACTTCGTCCAGGTTATTCGATTGTGTTTCCTCCATACCACGAGAGAGCAACCTGAATGACAAAAAAAGAGATACATCAGAAATAAAGAAGAAGTAACATCCATTTTAAGACAAAGAGAGCACACACTATGCAGGCATAAAAGTGGAAAATTTTTTCCATCTATACAGTGGCGCTATATTCTTATAAGTTAAATGTCATTTTAACAGCCACTTATGCAATAAAATTAAATGTAACTGCACGTATGATTGCCCTTTTTTTTTTTTTTTTTTTTTTTTTTTACTTTACTTAAAAAGCAAGAACAATACAAGAACAATACTAAATGGTGTAAATCCAAGCATATCTGATCAACTTACGTGAAGCACACAGTTTTCAAAAAACAAATGTTAATGGTATCTATATTATAAAGGCCAAATGTGTCTGTGCGTAACGCATACGTCATTTTGTGAATGGCAACACTTTCCAATGAAATTTCGCTTTTGCAATTTTTGCTATAGTAAATCTTTAAATTTCTGGACAGCTCACATTTTCAATCTTTACACCGTTGTATAGAGAAAAATATGTACTTTTAAATGCAATTTGTTTGAAAACTGTATCTCTATTTGCTTCTGAGATATTTTTTTTTTTTTTTTTTTTTTGTAGTTTTTAATTCAATTTTTCTGGAGGTGGCAACCTGAGTACTCCATTTCTATGTGAAGTAAATGAAAAATAGTAAAAAAAAGCCGATTACTTTATCTTAACATTGACATTTTTTCATTAAAAGTGAAAAAAAAGTACGTGCTGTGTCAAGAGTCTGTTATAAAACCCTGTGATTCATGGCTTTATTTACAAAAATTCAAGTATATTTAAATAAATATGAATAGTTTAGTATTTGTTTCAGTTTAATAGCATTGTTCAATTAATTTCAAGTTTTTAATTAAAATGATCAATTAAAAATACTGATTTTTAAAAAATGAATACAGAAATGAAATGTTAATATTTAAAATTTTGATATGGTGAATTCTATGATTGAATCAAAGTGGAATAAATTCCATTTTTTTTTTTTTTTTTTTTTTTTTTTTTTTTTTTTGAATACTAGCATAAGAACTTTAATTGATAACTTTATTATAGTAACATATCTTTATTATTATTATTATTTAAAGCTTACATGTACGATTAAAGTTTAATTTTAACAATTTCTACAACTGAGTTTTTTAAAAATAGTATTTAGTTAACTTTATGTTAAATATAATTATTTTAAGAGTTAGACTTACCAATATAAAATGTATTTTTATTGTAACTAACTTTGTAGGTTTATTAAAATTAGTGAAACAGTTATTTTTAAACATTTTCTTTCATCGAAATTCGACGGGTTCTGCCTTGTAACTTTGAACTTTACAGATTTAATTGCCTGCATGGAAACCCAGCATTGTATACGTTCCCATGTATCTTGGCCACACACGGTGCAGTTTACATTGATGCAAGAACATTTTCTCATGCTGTGGACTTAAAATGTCTTAATCTTTGGCTCCGACAGGGAATTTTTTCTTATAAGATGATAGACGAGGTTACCTAATTGCTTTTAGCTGACTTGTTATTTTCCCATGAGTAGCCTGAGTGTGACCTCAATGTTTTAGTGAGCCAATTCGAAAGAACTTTAAGGCTGAACATCAGCTTTTAGCTCACTCATAGGTGATCAATGAAATCCCTCACTAATCGATTTGTTTTCGAGGGAAGACACGAATGTGAAGTGGCCAGTTTTAGTTACGAGAAATGGATGCAGAGCAGCAGTGCTCAGTAACACATCTGGAGGAATATTCTCTGTAAAAAGTGAGCACTGCAGGTGCCGAAATAGATCATGATTTGATGGTGATGTTCCTACTCAGGCATGAAAGTGGGAAATGAGAAATAAAGGTGGAAAATTTTTTCAATCTATACAATCGTTCTAAACTTTTATAATCTGAATGTCATTTAAACTGATACTTAATACAATGAAATTTAATATAATTGCACACATGATTGCTATTTTCTTTTTATAACTTAGAACGTATTAACAATACTAAAAGTGCAAATCCAAATATATATGCTGATCAACTTATGTGAAGCACCCCATTAATTTTTCAAGACAAATATTTTTCTGAACGGTTTGGATGTTAAAATTTCCCCTCTTTTTTCAAAAGAATATAATCTCTGTGCTTAAATTGATCTTTGCTTCAGAAATACATGTTGTAAAAGGTGTAACTGAAATTACTCAAAAGTGTTGTACAAATAGTACAAGATACTCTTTAATTCCTTTAATTTTTAATTTTTTAAGCCTAAAAAAAATTCATTCTGGGAAAACATGCTTATGTAATATAACCTCACCTTTCATTTTATGTCTCTTTTGTATAGCAATTCATGAACAACTAAGGAGTTGAATAGACAAAATATCTGATTAATAAATTGAATAGGCAACCCCCCCCCCCTTCCTATTATCTTTCCAAAGTTTTCTTTGCATTTTTGCATCCATCCAGAGAATGTGCAAAATTTCTTTAAAAAAAGGTGGAATTCCTCCCTCAGGAGGAGCTCTTTATTGCCAGCTCATATTTCAATCATATAAAAATATGATTGAAATAATGAAGATAATCTCTTCTTCACCTTCCTTCTGGTACGAGACAACTTTGCACAGAAGCCATAGAAACCAAACTCTAAAAAAGAAAATGCTAACCATAATTAATTTTATAATTAACGAGATCTCTTTGCTTTTTTATAATTTAAATTGATTGTGGAGGTGAATATCTATTCAGTGCTACCATTCTGCAAATACAGATCGAGTGAGATTCATCACACCATGATTGGTTGTTTGTGTTTATGATGTCCAATTATCAACACACGGGATAGGGGCCCCTAAGGATCCATCCGTGGGGGACTGTCTAAGGGAACTTAACCCATATTCACACAAGAAAATCCAAGCTTCAAAGAAAACCATGAAAAACTCTGAACAATTAGGCCAATGGCCACAATTGGGTTTGAGCCTAACATCTGCCATCTACCAGTTTCGAGGGCAAAACTTCTCGGCTACTGGCAGGGCCTATGTATGCTATGAAATGACGATAGTGTGCCTGCAGATCCTAATTCAGATGGCTCATAAAATCAGTTCCATTAAAAGGTCTGAATGTTAAGGGGTCCATAAAAGTGATCTTCTATAACTTAACCCTTTCGCAATGGATGCCTTTTACAAAATTTTTAATGTTTTGTTGCCAGATTTTTAAAATAGATATTTATGCTTTATTAAATCAAGAAAATGCTCCAATTAAATAAGGCAAATTTTAGAGTGAAATTATTGACTAGTGAGGATAAACACGGATTCTTAAGCATTTTTGTGGAATGTATACGTGTCACTTATCCCCAAGGGGTTAAAGTACAGTGCAATAATTTTGAGAAATAAAATGAACTCAGTATCGATGTCTTTTGAGTATTTTATATTACCGTATTTATTCGTGTATAACACACACTTTTTTTTTTAAAGTTAAGGCAAAAGTCATAGGTGTGCATTATACATGGAATAATTTTTTACTACTTGAAAATATCAGACGATATAGATATGAATTTAAAAATGTATTCAAAGAAGACATTAAAAATAGAAAAATCTTACTTAATTGAAGTATTACTGAATCTTTATTCCACTCCTTGCACTTTTTTATAGAAAAACGCTTGTAACGTTATTTCAACACTAAATTAGCAATTCTCATTGCCGTCATGCAGACTTATCCCCTGTCATTTACTCCCTACCCGAAGTCTAAAAATGTCTTGTTTACTGGCCTAACGCAATGTTTGTTTCAACGTTCTTTACTTAAATTCTTTAGGTCATTCATTTATTTACACATCAAATTTACAGTGCAAGTTATATGTGAGATTTTAAAAAATCGACATTTTTCCTTCTTAAGTAAGGGGTGCGTGTTATACATGTGTGTGCAGTATACACAAGTAAATATGGTATCCATTTATGCTATGCTATGAGACAAGAACAGTCCATAAAATCATCTTTTAAATACCATCCACTTTTGGATATGTTGCAGATGGATAGAAAGTATTCCTATTCAAATGAAATGTTTAGACAGGGTTCATACTCATTTTCTAAGAAAAAAATCCCCTGATGTATTTATTTTTCAGAATGTACAATTTTTCCATAACAACAGTTAAAAACATTTTTTAACCCCCTGACCAAAAGGGTAAAATAGTAATGTTGTTTTCTTTGTGATTTATTAAAAATATTAAAAAAGATGTTTTTTCCAACCTGATACAAAATATGTTATTGAATATAGGTGTATAATCTTTGAGAATATTAATCCTAATTGAATTTTTCAAAACTGGGTTTTATTTGTAGAATTATATTAATTTAAATATTGCTTATGTTGCAGTGAAACCTGCAGCTTAGTGAACTAAAAAAGTCAGGAGGTTAAACCAGTACCATGACACTCCCATCTTGTCAAAATAAAATAAAAACAAGGTCATGTCAAAAATAAAGTTTATACATCATTAAAATAAACAATATGAACAGAACTTTAAAAGGAAATCATTAATTTCAACTTTATAAGTTTTTTTTTTTATCTGTCATTATGAATAATATAAATCAATCCAGCAGAATGAATCCAGCAAATAACACCCTGATTTCAAAATTAAATTTCTCAAAAACAAAGATTGATAGTAGTAATATGCAGTAAACGGTTTTTTCATTAGGTAAGCTGTAAAAAATCTTATAACAGAAATTTCAAACAATGAATATTTTGAAAAAATTGCATTCTGATTGCATAGAATGCTTTGATTTGACATTTTTCTTATTTTAGATTGCCTGGAGAGAAATAATTTTTCAGCTTACAGTGCAATATTTTAAAGATTTTTAGAATTTCAAAATTTCAAAAATTTAATTAAAAAAACTATGAAATATGGCACTTTAAGCCGAAAAACACATTCTCTGGCAGCAATCTAAAGCAAGAAAAATGTCAAATCAAAGCAATCAGAACACAATCTTTTCAAAATATTTACCGTTCGAAATTTTTGTATAAGATTTTTACAGCTTACCTGATAAACAAACCATTTACTGCATAATTCTATTGGTCTTTGTTTTTGAGAAATTTAATTTTGAAATCAGGGTGTTATTTGCTGGACACCCTGTATAAAGGCCATAAGTGCCAATATCAATTTAAAATATTTTAAGTTTTTCTTGAACTATTGTCAAACTTCATGGTGTTGGGAAGTGCGTATAGAGACCGAATGGATGTTGACAGATGCAATATTATAAAACATGTCAACAACAATGTCAATTTTAACAACAACAATTACCCTCTATTTTCCAGAGTAGACAATCATTTTGCAGGGTTCCCAACAAAACTTGAAAGGCAAATTCCCTGATTTTCCATGACCAAATCTCAAAAAATTCCCTGACCAAATCTCAAAAATTTCTTTAACCAAACGGGAGTACAATGAAATTTTCTACTTATTTTTACAATCCTTTGTCAAAACTAATGTTTTTTTTCTGCAGTTATTCTTCAAATTTCTAGTTCTTTTTCCCTTTGCGATTGTTTCATGAATTTTGTGATTTTTTTCCCTGAGACTATTCGATGACTTTCGCATCATTTTAAATTTTTCGTCTAAGACTTTTTAGAAAATATTTGTAAAATCCCTGACTTTTCCTATATATTTTCCTATATTTTTTAAATTTCCCTGACTACTTTGAAATTCCATGATTTTCCAGATTTTCCCTGACTTTCCATAATGCTGGGAACCCTGTTTTGGCAGTTTTTCCTAGGTTCGGGGAAATTTTCGTACTATCCCCTGAGATTCTCATGTTTTTACAACCAAAAATCTATCCTCTGATTTTCCCAGGCAATCCCATATTCCCTTGATGAGTATGAACCCTGTTAGATAACACTACTCACTGGTAGTCTCCTGAGAATGTGAAACCGATGAAAGGCAGGTTGTGTCCCGCGAAAGCTTTGGCAGGGGGGAAGAAATTCTCCTCGAGGCCGTCCTCTTTGCCGATGTCATCGAAATTACTCGTGTCATCGTCACTTGCAAGCTCAGGCACTACGGGGGGAACACCTGCAACAAACAAAATAAAAAATCAGTATAAAAATAGCTTTTTTTTTCCCTTTTGTAAAATGCTTTTAAGAGTACATTTAAATTAATGCTTTATCAGTTAAGATTCATGCTCTTAAGGCCCCTGTCCCTGTCTGAGGAAATGATTGCGAGCTAATGCTATTCCTATGGGGAAGTATTTTTCTAATAACTCTTTCGCCATTTTCACATTTTTTAAATAATTTTTCTTTGCATTGGATAGCTGAGGTAGAGGTCTGCACGGGCCGAAATTTCCAGGCCCGAGCCCGGCCCGAAAGTTAAAACTTCGGCCCGGCCCGGCCCGAACGAAAAAAATATTGGCCCGACCTGGCCCGGCCCGAAAGTTAAAATTTCGGCCCGAGCTCGGCCCGAACCCGGCCCGGCTCAAGTGAATTTCTACAGAACATTAATCTTTAATCTTATGGAAGAGTTCTGACCAAAAAAAATTATATTAGTCTTTTTTTTTTTTCATGTTTATAATCTCCATTTATGCAGAAGTGCCGTAGGCTGCGATATTTACGCTTTTAAATGAATCTTTGTTTGTTGTATGTAAATGTTTCAGTTATCACTAGTATTATTAATCCATATTCCCTGTAATGGAGACAAAAAGTCGAAAAAGCGGTATATGGTAAAATTTCCAAAGACGAAATCGCTTTGGAACGAAAAAAAAAAAAAAAAAAAAATACATTCCCTTCTTAACAGATGTAAATGTTTAATATATTTTTTCTCCTGTATTGTTGTATTCTTTTTGCATGGATGAACACTTTAAAAAAACTTTCAGTTTACAGTCACTGCCAAAAAAATCTTGACATTTTCGATTTTTGATGTTTTGTTAAATATCTAGAAATATACACAAGGAATCATTCTGAAACTACTGGTGTGTAAACAAAATAGTACACGTCTTATATTTTGACAAAGATTTCCCCCCGAAATCTAACAGGGGACCGTCAATAAATTGAAAAAGAACGAAGATCTTTTGGATCACCCTGTCAAAACTAATGAAGCAAAACAGTTGAAACAGCAGATAATGATTAAGTGGCTTATTGTGATACATTGTGTCGATTTTTATGAATATAGCTTGAAAACTCGTAGAGAAATTAAAGTTTTTATAAAAACGGTCCAAAATGTTTCCAAGTTTTTTGCTTATAATTTTCAGAGCTCTTCATAAAACACAATAATCTTTTCAGAAAACATGACAAACAACATTGCACATAACACCCTGTAATCAGAATTAAAAAATAATAAAAAATGTATGAAAAATAAACGAGTTTACTAAATAATTTTTTACTGCGCATGCGTCAACGCTATTAAAATTTCATTTGCATATTATGTTAGTTAAATGTATAGAGCAACTTTTATGAAAGTCTCAAAAACATAGCTTAAAAACTCTAAAAACTATCGTCAATAGAATATGGTCAAAATCCGTTATTTCCAAAATAAAGCAAAAAGATAAGGAGTTGTATAAAAATATAGTAGTACGTGCAATATTCTGTAGGGACTAATCAATGGAATATGGATACAGCCCCTCATCTTTTTACTTCATTTTGGGAATAATGGATTTTGACAATATTCTATTAACGATAATTTTCAGAGTTTTCAAGCTATGTTTTTGAGACTTTCACAAAAGTTGCTCTATACATTTAACTAACATAATATGCAAATGAAATTTTAATAGCGTTGACGCATGCGCAGTAAAAAATTATTTAGTAAACCCGTTTATTTTTCATACATTTTTTATTATTTTTTAATTCTGATTACAGGGTGTTATGTGCAATGTTGTTTGTCATGTTTTCTGAAAAGATTATTGTGTTTTATGAAGAGCTCTGAAAATTATAAGCAAAAAAACTTGGAAAAATTTTGGACCGTTTTTATAAAAACTTCAATTTCTCTACGAGTTTTCAAGTTATATTCATAAAAATCGACACAACTTATTACAATAAGCCACTTAATCATTATCTGCAGTTTAAACTGTTTTGCTTCATTAGTTTTGACAGGGTGATCCAAAAGATCTTCGTTCTTTTTCAATTTATTGACGGTCCCCTGTTATATTTCGGGGAAAAATCTTTGTCAAAATATATGACGTGTACTATTTTGTTTACACACCAGGAGTTTCAGAATAATTTCTTGTGTATATTTCTAGATATTTAACAAAACATCAAAAATCGAAAGTGTCAAGATTTTTTTGGCGGTGACTGTGCAGTTTTAAAAAAAATTCCGTCATAATCATGTTTTGTGTGTGTGTGTGTGTTTAATTCTATTTTAAAACGCCTAGTAATCTACGATTCTTTAAAAGGAATAAATTCTAATGTTTAATTGTAGAATAATGACGGCTTAAAAGTATATGCCTTTTTTGCAAACATTTTTGGACAAAGCCAAATATTACTGATTTATAAAAAGTCGAGAAAAGGATTTTCATATAGGAAGATTCAATAGGAACTGATTATTTTGGTCCATGAAAACTAGGAAGAGTGGAATCAGTCTCGGCTTCGTACGGAAAAAAAAAGTTAGGCCCGGCCCGTTCAGCAAAAAAATTAAGGCCCGAGCCCGGCCCGGCCCGAAAGATTAGTGACTAGGCCCGGCCCGGCCCGAGTCTTCAGAAGTAAAGCCCGAGCCCGGCCCGTGCAGACCTCTAAGCTGAGGTCCCTCTTAAGATCAATCCTTGATTACTTTTTCGATTTTGGTTGCAAATATTTTTTTAAAAAGCACTTTCACTTTTGAAACCGGTTTTGAAAATGAAACTAACTTTATAAAAAATATCTACAACCAAAATCGAAAAAGTAATCAAGAATTGATCTTAAGAGGGACCTCAGCTATCCAATGCAAAGAAAAATTATTTAAAAAATGTGAAAATGCAAAAGAGTTATTAGAAAAATGCTTCCCCATAGGAACAGCATTAGCTCGCAAGTGTTTCCTCAGCCAGGGACATTCCCATGCAAATAAACATATATTAAAGACAATAAATAAAAAGAATATTGCTCTGTTAAACTGATGGCATAAAGCTCACAGGCTATAGATGCTAATTGTATATTACAACCTTATATAATAATGCCCTTTGCAAAACAAATTAAGGGAGGAGATAGCCCCCCCCCCCCCATTTGCTTTCTTGATCTTACTCAACCATTGAACGTCAAAACTAATCAGGGATACATCTTATCATACAATAAATCTGTATCCAAAATTTGAAGCAAGTCGAATAATTCTGCATAAAAACCCATTTATGTAATTTAAGAAGTGTTGTCCCCCATTTCCTCATTTATTTTTAACATTTAAACCTCCAAACTATTCAGAAATTCAACTTATCCGAAAGAACATACAGCCAAAATTTAAAGTGTTATGTTGATTATTTTGGGTCTAAAATAATTTAAAATTATGTAAAAATAATAATAGGGTATTTTATTTAAATAATTTAGTTTTGCTTGCTAATAGGATATATCTCTTTTTATCAAATAATTTACAAATTACTCCATATAATATCTGGTAAATATATTTAATGTTTAATAATATTTTAATATTTTTGAGGGGTTTTTGTTGTGTCAGCAAGGCACCGGCCGATACATCGATATTCCCTCGAAAGATATTTAAAATATATGTGAAATTCTGATTTAAAATAATAATTAAAAAGAAAAAAAAATGTTTGTTTTGGAAGTTTTTATATTTCATATTTCAATATTTCGAGACGCACGTGGTCCAGACATCGAATAATGTATTCATACACGGCAGGTGTCTGATATTTTGAAGGACAACATGGTTTTCTTTTCATAAAAAATTTTTTATAACAAAGAAAAATTGTAAACGGCAATGCCGTTCTTTTGTTTAAAAATAATGAGAAATTTTGTTGAACAACCCAAATAACTAACATACATGTGAGACATCAAGTGGATTATTTTGCCTACGCGATGGAAATGAAGTGATGCGGCACGGAGATAAAAACGGGAACAGAGGAAAATCGAGAGGCTTTTGGAGAGTTCAGCAAGTGAGGAGGAGACCAGCGACTTCAGGCTTCGTTACAATATGGCGGCGGTGGAAGCTTTGGTCACTGTTGACGGTAAGGAGCGAACGGAGGTCTGGATCTCGGCGAACATCGAAGAGAAGGTGTGCTGCCTGAAAGGAAGTTACAGCTAAGAGGATGTTGGATGCTAGAGAGATTCACCTTTATCTTCCTGATGCAATTGTCCATTGTTTTTCCAGATATTGATGACGTTACTATGATGTAATTTAAGGTACCATTATTTTTCTTTCTTCCCCGGGGTCATAAAGCATATGCATTTTATTAGCACTTGATAAATGCTAGTATTATTTTTGTAATTCTTTAATGTTAATTTAATTCTCATTTAAAAATTATATAAAATGTAAGTTATAATTTATTCAATGATTTAAGTCATTATTTACCTTTTTCCCACAGCAGCTTATGTTCTTTTAGATTGTTTTTTTTTAATTATTATTTTAAATCAGAATTTCGCATATATTTTAAATATCTTTCGAGGGAATATCGATGTATCGGCCGGTGCTTTGCTGACACAACAAAAACCCCTCAAAAATATTAAAATATTATTAAACATTAAATATATTTACCAGATATTATATGGAGTAATTTGTAAATTATTTGATAAAAAGAGATATATCCTATTAGCAAGCAAAACTAAATTATTTAAATAAAATACCCTATTATTATTTTTACATAATTTTAAATTATTTTAGACCCAAAATAATCAACATAACAAAAGCAAATCAGATAACTCTGCATAAAACTCTATTTAGCTAACTTAAGGGGAAGGTAAATGCCCCTATCCCTCTTTGTACTTAACAAAAGAATACCACAACTAATAAGGAAAGCTTCTTACCACTATGAACCTGTATACAAAAAATTGAGACACATTGATTAATTCTGTATGAAAAACCATTTACGTAAATTATAAGGGGCAGTTTCCACTATCTTCCTTTATACTTATCCAATGAATTCTAAAAACAAATCAGGAAAGCACCTTTTCAGAATGAACCTATATTTAAAATGTGAAGCAAATCGGTAAATTTTGCATAAAAATCCATTAACCTAAATTAAGAGGTGGGATTAACCCCCCCCCCTCTTTAAACTTATCCAATGAACACCCAATAGCACCTCATCAGAATGATCCTATATCTACGATTTAAACGAAATCTGATAATTCAGCATGAAAAACCCATTTATATAAATTAACAGGAGGGATTATAGCCCCGATTCCCCTTCTTAATACATATCCAATGAACATTTAATACTAATCACGGAGACATCTCATCAAAATGATCCTATACCTAAGATTTGAACGAAATCTGGTAATTCTGCATGAAAAACACATTTATATAAATTAAGGGGAGGGGCATTAGTCCCCGTTCTCCTTCATATACTTATCGAATGAACTCTCAAAACTAATCAGGGAAGCCATCTTATCATAAGAAGTCTATATCCAAAATTTCAAGTAAATTGGATATTTTTATCATGAGTTATCGTGTTACATACATACGTACGCACACAAGTGCATACATATATACAGAATGAGTGGGCACATAAGATCTCAGGCTTTGATACTTGGGTATCTTGTTGATCAAATCATAAGATAAAATGCCAATAATGGATAATCATAAATGTCACAATAACCTGATATTAAACAGCTTACATGTTTTTTTTTTTTTTTTAGAGGATTGCTCTTTTGTACCAAAACTTGCCACCAGATGGCAGCATCAGATAATTATTCTTATTATCTTATTGGAACAGACTCGGAATAATCCGTTACTCAATGATTTTGGTATCAGTTTGCAGCAAACTGTTTTGAGATAGATTAAAAATCCATTATTATTAATTGAAAACTGCATCAAACTAAAACTAATATATTTTTCAAACTATTTCTCTTTAGTTTGATGTTTTGTAAATAGTGTCAAGAATTTCCATCTTTTTTTATGTTGTGAAGTGTTTCAAATATTATGTGCAACATATTATTCTACTGTATTTTTCATCTGATAATTTTTTTTTGTTCATTATAAGAAAAATATAATCCAATTGAATACATCAAAACAGAAAAGTAAAGCTTTTAACTTTTTTTTTTTTTTTTTCCCCCAGTATTGAGGAACTATGCCTTTACATGGCATTCACATTCTAACATTTTTAAATCATAAATCAGAGTTGGAAAAAAATCATGACTTTTTTTAAAAAATCAAAAAAATCTTATTTTTGTTCATTTAATTCGAATTTATTTTACTTTTTTAGAATTCTATTTTTAATTATTGTGTTTTTATGTTTTTACAATACATGGAGCAGGTATATAATAAATAACTAAAAAGGAATAAATATTTATAATTTATAAAAATAATATAAGAAATAATTATAAAGTTTAGAAAAACTATATTTTAGTTACTGATTGAAAGTAAAGATTAAACATCTAGGTTCTATTATTTTGTAATTGAATTGTGCACACTAAATAAGAAATAAACTTGAATATGTTGTAAATAAATAGAAAGTAGTAAAATTTAAAAAACAAATTAAATATTCTTTTGATGCAAGATATTTATTAAGGGATAAAAATCACAATTCAATATTTTTAAGCAAATAGAAAAAAATCAGGGATTTAACTGTTTGAACAAAAACACTAATTTAGAAGCTTTGTCCACTCCTAATTTATTACGAAGGCTTGAATAAACTAGTCCAAAAGAAGAAAATTGTCTTTCTACAGCAGCAGATGAAGCCACGGCAGTTGTTATTTGGTAAATAAATTCAATTTCAATTTTGCTAACTCTCTCTTTACCTCCCATTACATAAAAGGACTTCCACCAATCATAATCTGTCATAATATCTGAAACTTTTTTCTCAAGCAATGGTAATTTCTGGAATGGGTCATTTTTTGTTTTAAAATGTGCTACAGTGGTAAGAAGATTTGGACAATTTTCTTTAATGAATGCCAAACCTTCATTCTCTCCCCCCCCCCCCTACACTAAGTGAAATTTTATTTTGATTTAAAACAGAGGGAGTTAATAAAACTCCAGCAAGGTAGGTAATTCAATAAAATGTTCCCAAATGGGATCTCTTTTCCTTCCAGAATTTGCCATTAAATTAAATTAAAAAACCAACAAACATAGGTAAAACCAAAGTAACCTGCATATTTATTTAAAAAAAAAAAAAAAAAAAAAAATGTTGGAACTATAGTATGTCTACCAAATTACTGCACAGACTTGGATTCTGCCTGTAGGGGGCACTCAGCATGTAAATTATAATTTTCAAAAAATAAATAAATAAATAATTATGTCTTAATTAAAAAAATTATAGCATATTATTAAAAATAAGATCAAAGTTAAAATTAATTTGTAAAACATTATATAAAAAGTAAATGTTTTAAAATTTTAGGGTTTAAATTAAAAGAACAGCAATGTATTACTACGCGCACATCATTTGTCTGTGATCTGTGACTACAGTAAACAAACTAGTTTTTTGGGTTTCGGAATGCTTTTTAAAATTTCGCAAGCTTTAACTGAAATTTGACAGTGTAATAAGGCAAGTTTTAAATATTGCTGCTTGCACGTAGCATCCAGTTTTTTGGTGAAGATTAATGAATTTATTTAATTAACTTGTGAAACAAAAAAGAATCAAATCATTTAGTCGCCAAGATTGGCAAACAAAAAATGATTTATAAAGTGTTTTGTCTCATCGTCTAAAGTTTATTACAAAAGAATTAAAGGATTAAGTGGGGGACACCTGGACTTAACCTATACCTGTCACATTCTTTCTGTTAGCGATTCTGGAAATACCAGAAAAACACTTTTTTATTTACACCTACATCTTATTTCTCTGCTAACTAATTTCCTACATTAATGTTTTACTAATTTATTTGTTCTTTCATTATTTAATTTAAAAATTATGTTTACAGTAGACTCCCTCAAATTTACACATCTTGGGATGAGATGTTGTATGGATTTTAAAATTTTGGTCATTGCTTTGTTTGCATTTTGTAAACAATAATTTGAATGCAATAAATAATGCAGTCGAAACTATAGTATATGCTTACAATATCATAAAACATTAAAATAAGTAATAAATTAAATTAATAAAAATTTAAATCATTTTTTTAAATGATTAAAACATTAAAAGCAAAGGTCAAGTTCATAATCAATAATGCACAATTAAGTATTCATTCTAAAGATGAAATGTGATTTCCTAAATTATTCAATGTAGCTTGACTCATAAAGGTACATTCTCTAATTCACTTCAAAATCATAAAATAAGGAAGTTTCATTTCAGGTTTAGTGAGACCAAGGTTTGGTTTCTGATGTCAGAAACTGGTTTTTAACATGACAAGTATAAAAAACTGGTTTAAACTGTCAAAAACATGTAATGTGCTTTAAAACATTTTAAGAACAAGAGGAAAACATTGAATAAGTCTTAATGATTTAAGAATTTTTTTTAGTTAAAACTAATTACTTTAATTTAATAATTATAAAAAAATTAAATTACTTTAATGCAACAAGGCAATGTTTTTTATGTTTAAACAGAAGAAAAAGATTTTGTACAGTTAATAATCTGGATCAATTTTACCCCACAGCATCCTATAGCACATAACCAATTTAGCACATTTATTTACACCCAATCGATTTCTGAGTTTAGAGTGTATGAAGCCAAAGTTAGAAAATACTCTCTCAATGGGTGCTGAGCTAGCAGGGCTTGATAGCAGAAGCATTGCTAGTTGAGCAAGTTTGGAGGCAGGCCAAATTTTGGGATTTATGACAGATTTTTGCTTTTTGTTTTTTCCAGAAATAACAACATACAATACAGTAATAGTGAATTTTTGGTACTACTCTGTTATCCCATCGACCAATTTCACCAAATTATTATTCAAATCGCCAAATTAATAGCCAAATTATACATATTGACATAATTTTTATCTTAAATAAGGAAAAAACAAATAATTAGTAGAATATTAATAAAAATATTAATAAAAAGTTGAAATAAAAAATCCCTTAATTATAGTTTAAACACGTGAATCGTATTTAACGTCACTGAAAGTGACATTCACGATCATTCATTATTGGCATTTAATCTTATAGTTTGGCGATCATTTTTTGGTCGACGAGATAACCTAGTAGTACCAAATTTTTATATCTCATCTAATGTTGTATATGTGTGGCAGATACTTAATGTGAAATTTTACAGATCAGTGTAGTATTTGAGGTTTCTGATGTGGCTTTTGACATGACAGTTCAAACCAACCGCACATTGTCAAAAACTTGCCAACCCTGAGTGAGATTTTATGAAAAGGAAGAGAGAGAGATGATCAAACACACTCACACTCTCGAATGGTGTCGAATGTGAACTGGTCGTTGTGGAAGAAAGGGTGGCACTGGATCTCCTCCACACCATTCCTACCCAGCCTCTGTGTTCGCTCCGTCAGAAAAGCACAGATCAGATGTTTGGCCTCTTTCGATATCTCAACGTCCTCCGGAAAGGTGAGTGAGTTCTTGTGGTCCATGATCTTGCCGTATGTGCCCACCAGAGACTCTGCAAAGAAGGGCGTCTCACCTGCACAGAAAAAAGCAGTCAGTATATAATATAAAACATCACTTTAAAATACCAATTTAATTTTAAATGCTTTAAGCAATCAATTAAAAATAACATAAAAAGATTATAGTTTGACATGTTTCATTGCTCTTACAGAAACTTTTTCAAAAACAAATAAATGATAAAAAGAAATTTCTCGAAAATAAACAGAAAAACATAAATCACACAGATCATATTTTCCATCAATCATAAGAGAATCAATAGAAATCTTCATACGTAGAGACAATGTTTGCAATGAATTTGCCTCCATGTAGCTACCTAAGATTTGGAAGGAAATGCTTCAAAGGTTTTTAAGACAATAATTTGTAATATTTCACGTTCACAATTATTTTTGTTCATTTTCATTTCCAGTTTTATTTTTATATGCTCATGTTCACGTGATTTATGTTTTTCTGTTTATTTCGAGAAATTTCTTTTTATCATTTATTATTTGTTTTTGAAAAAGTTGCCGTAAGAGCAATGAAACATGTAAAACTATAATTTTTTTATGTTATTTTTAATTGATCACTTAAAGCATTTAAAATTAAAGCAGTCAGTATTTCAAAATAAAATAGGATATCATATAAATATCTTATATAGATCTCATTTATATTGATCCCATTTTAAAAATAATTTTAAGAAATGGGTAAAATTACCCATGAATTTGATACTTATATACCATATTTACTCGTGTATAACACACACTTTTTTTAAAAAAATTAAAGCAAAACTCCTAGGTGCACATTATACACAAAATAATTTTTTACTAATGAATGTAATCACATAATATACATGTCAATAAAGAAATTATTCAAAGAAGACAATAAATCTCAGAAAATGTTACTTAATTAAAGTATTACTGCACCATTTATTTCACTCTTTGCACATTTTTATACAACAGAGCTAGTAACATTATTTAAATGCTAATTAACAATTCTCATGGCTGTCACTCTCTCATACCTGCCATAATTCAGTTACTACCCAAACACTAAAAATGCATTTTCTTCTTCTTTTCTGGCCTGATGTAATGTTCTTTTCGACTTTCTTTACTGAAATTCATTTGGTCATTCTTCATTACCATTTAAAATTTATGGTCCATGTTATGTAAAGATTTTTAAAAACCGCCATTTTTTCTTATAAAGTAGGAGCGCCTATTATACATTCATGCGCAGTATACACAAGTAAAAACGGTATTATTTGGACTATGAACTATTCACAGTGGTGTTGAAAATATAATTTATTGTTTTAAATATGAAGCTTTTAATATCATTCCACAGCTTTTACAGAATATCTCTATACCAGCCAATGAGAATGATCCGTAATACCGTCAAGTAATTATTTTCTATAAATCAATGAAGTGATTATGCAGCAAAAACGACAAATTTTTAACAGTCTAATTCTTCATTTTTTTTCATTTCAAATGGATCGCTAATGTTCCACAATTACTATATTGAAGGCAGTGGAAAGAATACTTATATATGTGTAAGTATACCATATGATATCCTATACAGAGCCATCCTTAGCGAAAACGAGGTCAGGTGCGAAACATTTTGCAAAACTTTTCCTCCTAAATGAATTAATTTATGCCATCCCATTGTTGCCAATTTATCAGAAATCTTTTACAGTCAATTTTGCTTTATCGAACGGCAGTTATACTGCAATGAAATAAAATGAAGCACACTGTTATGAAATTTCCTATAGATATTTTGAATAAGAATCTTTTATATTGACAACATTACTTCCTAAAATGCAATCACCTTTTGAAAAATTCACGTGACAGAATTATAGTCCAAGCGCACAACACCCTGTCATTGAGCACATTTATTTTAGTCATGGAGGAATCCGAATGATCCAAGGAAAGGAGTGTATAAGGCAAAAATGAACACCACTAGTGACTCACTCTCGTAGGCTTAGCATTATGTTTTCCTGCACCCAGTTTTATGTGTTTTTAGCTCACAGGCTATCATAGCCTGAGAGCTTATGTGCCTACCCGTTCTGTATGTATGTACGTGCGTACGTAACACGATAACTCATGATAAAAATATCCAATCCACTTAAAATTTCGTATATAGGTATATCCTGATAAGGCAGTTCCCTGATTAGTTTTTGGAGTTCATTCGATATGTATAAGAGGGGGAACGGGGGTCTCATGCCCCTCCCCTTAATTGATATAAATGGGTTTTTCATGCAGAATTATCAGTTTTCATTCAAAATTTACACATAGGATCATTCTGATGAGGCGATTCCGTGATTGGTATTAGGTGTGCATTGGATAAGCGTAAACATGGGGAAAGACAGTTCTAATGCTCCTCCCCTTAATTTATATAAATGGGTTTTTCAAGCAGAATTTTTAGATTTCGTTCAAATCTCCGAATAGTTTTAGAAGTTTAATGGTTAAGTATAAAAGAGGGGGATAACTCCTCTTAAATTATATAAATGGGTTTTTATTAAGAACTATCCGATTTGCTGTGAAGTTTGGATATAGATTTTTTATAAGATAAAGCATGTCCTTCATGGTTTAGGAGGTTCAATGATTAAGTATAACAAGTTGGAAATTGCACGTGAATGTAGCAAATGAGGTGCGTTCGTACGATAACAAAGTTTTAAAAATATTCAGATCTTGCTGATATAGTAGAGCGTACTTCAGATACAGTATAGTAGTTGAAATCTGTGTTTCTGTAAATATGCAGAGAGTAATTTTAATTACACCTTAGAAACGTATATCTTATTTATAAAATGTGAAATAGTTGAATATAATTAAAACACACCCCAAACAATGTTTCCCTGTATGGCATTATGTAGTGGAATACTTTTGTGTGGCCCTGTAATTTAATAATAAAAGTTCTTTGCATCACAGATTGTACAGAATGCATATTTTAGTATATATTTCATAGATTCATGCCAATTCTATTATGTTCGAATGAGTGTAACATCATAAAAATGCATTTGAAACTTTTTTCCCATTGACCCTAATGTAACAGAATCCTTTTGATTGTCCCTGTAAATGATCTATGCATCCGACTTTCATAACATTTGAAATGACTCGGCAAAATTACGCAATAATTATGTGTTTTACATTTCAATGATTAAAATGCATTTGAAACTTTTTTCCCCATTGACCCTAATGTAACGGAATCCTTTTGATTGTCCCTGTAATTGATCTATTCATCCGATTTTCATAACATTTGAAATGACTCAACAAAATTACGCAATAATTATATGTTTTAAATTCAAATGATTAAAATGCATTTGAAACTTTTTTCCCCATTGACTGTAATGTAACGGAATCCTTTTGATTGTCCCTGTCATTGATCTATGCATCCAATTTTCATAAAATTTGAAATGACTCGACAAAATTATGTTATAATTATGTATTTTAAATTTCAAACGATTCAGTTGGGTAATTTTTGTGTTGTTATATGGGGACGGGCGGACTGAGAGACAACAATAGGTGCTATGTATTTACATAATTACGAACGCACCTAAAAAGGGGGAAAGGGGAGAGCTGATCCCCCCTCCTTCTTAATTTTTTTTCGAACTGAATTAACCCTTGAAAATACAAGGCTGTAATGTACAATTACTATGCGCAGCCTGTGAGCTCAACGCCATCAGTTTAAGTGGGCAGTATTCTTTTTTATTTTAAGATGAGCTGGTTATGAAGAAAATGACAAAAAGCAGTTGTGTTTAACATACTTTTGATTGTATGGCAAACACAATGCTAAGCCTACAAGAGTGAGTCACTAGTGGTGTCCATTTTTGCCTTATGCACCCCATCCCTTCAGGGATCATTTGGATTCCTCCATGACTATTCTTCCATAAAATAAATAAATTTCTTGTGCTTGGATTACTTAGGGTTTTGTGTGGGAGTGTACTCTTCGACTGCAAGGGAGAGTGGAGAGAAATGGGACACTTTTTACAAAAATCTTAAAATAAATTTTGTTTGACATAAAATTTAAATACATATAACACAAAATGAAACGCTTTTTAAAGTCGTTGTACAATACAAAAGCATAATGGACAGAAACAATTTTGTAATTAAAGAAATCGTAAACTATCAAATTATGCTCCCCATTGAAAAAGGGAGGTGTGGGACAGCTGTAAAACAATGTATGATAAGACACAAAGTCTTGTGTTGGCAACATATCTGTGGCTTACGGTAATAACCAGGTAAGGCATATTTTTGAAAAAATTGAGATAATTTGGGAAAATAGAACTTTAAAAGAGTACTTTCATCTGCCATAGTACTGAAAGATGAAAATTGAATACTTTTCGTCATAGGGCAACTATAAATTTTCATTGAAAAATTGAAAAAAAAATTTAATTGGTTCTCAGTTAATTAAAACCATTTTTATATAAATATTTTGGCAAAAAAAGAGGTTCTTACATCCTAATTGAATGTGCTGAAAATTATTAAGTTCTAATCTGTTTTATAAAAGTAATGATAAAAATACATTTAAAAACTTTTAAATGTTAATTACTCAAAATATTAAAAATGCGCCATACCTGGTTATTAGCGGAAGCCACAGATATATATAATCAGACAAAGATTAAACTTAAAACTACGCTATGTGTAAATTACTTAAAGATGACAAAAAATATTTCATTACTTTTAATCCTAAGTATTTTCAAATGTAAACACAGCCATCGACTGATAACACAAAATAAAAATACAACATCTTAATTTTCAAATGTCACATAATAAGAGTTGAAAGTGAAAGTCAAATTTTACTTACCCATCATACTTAGTATAGGGTAAGTCTTGCCATCGTTTTGAAAATCGAAAAAAAAAAAATTTAAGGATTTACATGTTTCAGACACTGGAGATTCCGAAAAACATATTTTTAGAAAAAAAAAAATTTGCCATGTCTGTCTGTAAATGGTCTATCTCACGAACAAATTGAGATAGAGACTTGAAATTTTGTATGTAGTTAGTATGTAAGAATGGGACGAAGCCTATTGAATATCAGTAACCTCGATTATCTGGAACTATTTTTTTCAGACTCTCGAAAAATTAATTCTGATGAAAGGTATAAAAAAAATTCCAAAATTTTAAGGAGTGGACTTAAAAGACAATAAAATAACACACATTTTGCATAAAGAACGAAGTCGATCGGATTACTAGTTGCTGAGATATTTGTAATTCTGTTTTCCACGACCCTGTATTTCGTTCAAATTTCACTTCAGAGACATATTTAAATTAAAAATGAGACACTTACTCCAACACAGTAAACTGTTAGTTAATATGATTATTATTTTTGGAGTTATAAGGATGTTCCTTTTGCACAGTTCGGTACTACTTAAGTAGTTTGGCATTTTATATATTTGTCGAAATGGATTCATCAGGATTTCATAAATGGAGGACTACTATGTACAACAATATTTAAATATATGTTTAAATTTTGTTTTGTAATTGCAATGCATTGTATAAATAGTTTTTACATGTTTTATTTTTCTATATTATATTATGCATATTCATGATGGGTAAGTATTACAGTGGCCCCTAACGACTAGTTTAGATCCAGGAAATAAAATGTAAATATTGAGGTACATGGACTATTACTTGCGTTATGTTTCTTTAAGTAAATTGATCCAAATTTTTGGTATGTTGTAGGACAAAACGTCATTATAAACATATATTTCTTTTAGTAATAATTTCTATTGATTCTCGTATGATTAATTCATAGTACAGGGATGAGATCGATAAAAAAGTAAAAAATCTGAAAACTGCATGAACGACATTTGAGCAATAATACTTATGAATTTCAAGAGGAATAAATATTAGAATTGCTATTACAATTTATATATTATATACAATTTAGCTTTAAACAAATTAAAAAGAAACTGTGAGAAAGAATTTAGGCAGAAATTATTTACTTACTGCAGTGAAAAGTCTACTTTACCAAGATACACAACATTAATAAAACCACTGACATAAATATTTTTTAATTGTAATTTTAAAAATATTAAATACTTTTCTTGAAACAGCGAATCAAAATAATTGCAACCACATAAATTATTTGATAGGACAGAGCTCCTACTCTTTAAAAAAAAAAATAAAAGTTTTTGAGGAATTAAATTGATTATAATTGATTGTTAAAGGTGCAGCAAGCCAACCACCAAGAATGAAGATTTAAGGGAAAATAATAAAGAAGAAAATTTTTTCAAGTTTATTTAAAAGACAAATTAATAATACTACAGAAAACATAAAAAATTCAGAACATTAAAAGGAATTCTGAAAAAATGGACATATACCAAAGTACAAAATGGTATTTTATCAAAGTACAAAAACAAAACAAAAAACCTAAGGAGAAAATATAAAATTTTCCGAAAAATTTAATTGGTGAAATTTCTTTAAAAATTGATGAAAAGTTTGAAAATTAGACTAAAGCCTGAAGAATCTCATCCCTGATAGTAATTTTGTAAGACAAAAAATATTCTAATAGGTAACACCTTTTAAAATATTTCTTGTCATCTTTAAGTAATTCACACAGAGTGTAGTTTTATGTTTACCTTTTTAAAAGATAAATATAGCATTCTAATTATTTATTTGCAGACAAAAATTGTAAGTTGATAATGTCTGTAACCACAATATCAAATTCCAGTACCTTCATCACTGGATGGAATATTATAAACATTGATTCAAATGTAACCTTAGTGTTAATTGCTACAAATAAAGTACAAGATCTATTTAAATAAAAAAGAATATTGGCCAGTTAAACTGATGGCATTGAGCTCACAGGCTACTCATACTAATTGTACATTACAGCCTTGTATTTTCGTTAATTCCGTTCGAAAAAAAAAATTAAGAAGGGGAAACAGCTCTCCCCTTTCCTCTTTTTTTATACTTAATCATTGAACTTCCTAAACTATCAAGTACATGTTTTATCATATTAAAAAAATCTATATCCAAAATTCAGAGCAAATCGGATAATTCTTAATAAAAACCCATTTAGCATTTATATAATTTAAGAGGAGTTATTCCCCTCTTTTATACTTAACCATTAAACTTCCAAAACTATTCAGAGATTTGAACGAAATCTGACAATTCTGATGGAAAAATCCATTTATGCAAGTTAAGGGGAGGGGCATTAGAACCCCCATTCCCCCTGTTTGTACTTATTCAATGAACACCTAATAACAGTCATGGAATCGCCTCATCAGAATGATCCTATATCTAAATTTTGGACAAAAACTGTTAATTCTGCATGAAAAACCCATTTATATCCATTAAGGGGAGGGGCAGGAGCCCCCCCGTTCCCCCTCTTATACATATCGAATGAACTCTAAAAACTAATCAGGGAAGCGCCTTGTCAGGATATACCTATATACAAAATTTCAAGTGGATCCGATACTTTTATCATGAGTTATCGCGTTACGCACAAACGCACATACATACAGAACGGATGGGCACATAAGCTATCAGGCTATGATAGCCTGTGAGCTAATAATGCAAACCTAAAAACACAAGGCTGTGCATTACATAGAATTTTGTGGATTTCATTTCACACATCATTAAACATAGCCACACATATCTAAAACATATCAAAATACATTTAGAGTATATTTGTACTTCATTTCTTATCCAGATTATACAGATCTATTAAACATGCTTTTTTAAAAAGGATCCAAAAATATACGGTAGAGCGCCACAAATCCGCCGACCTAAAATACGTCAGAGTCCGAAATCCACACAGGCTTGCAGATGTAAACATTTTACTTCCATGGCGCTAAAAGAACAAAGTTAAAGAAATGATGACGTCATTCCAAAGTGAATGATCAATTCAGAACATTTTCATCGATGACGGAAACCAGACATATTTTCCGTTGATTAGCGAAAAGAGTTTGACAAATCAGAAAACTGCGTTTTTGTGCAATTTTTGCTGTTTCCAAAAATGCAGCCTTCAGATTAGTCATCTTTCACTAATGAGTAAAAAGTCTACCTGGATCTCGGTGAATTTGTACAAAGAACGCAGCGAAAGTTGGGGCTGAAGTGAAGTGAAGAAGATTAGATAAGCACATGCATTTCTGTTGCTGTTTTTATTGCGTGTGAGATCTTGTAATTTATTCATTATTTAAGTTATTTTAAGATTTTTTTTTTTCTATAAAGTATCTAAATTAAGAAAAAGTGAAAGAATGTTGCACTTAAGGTGCAACAAAAAGTGGACATGATTAAAAAATAGAGTGATGGAACAATGCCTAGGTACATAGCCGATACATTCAATGGCCTAAAACCGGCACAAGGTCCTCTCCCAAACAGTGCAGATTTCTGGCCCAAATCATTCATTACGTTACTCATTTTCAAAAACATTTTTCATTAAAAAGCTCTAAAATAAGGAGATAAAATGGAACAACGAATGCATTAAATTTAATTTTCTAGAAACATTAGCAAATTTTTTACAGTCTGAGAATTCAGACTGTATTCAACAATGAATTCTTCACTGCAAAATTCATTGTTGATGTCTGAGAAGTTGTGTGTTATAGGGAGAATTGTGTTATAAAGATCTTCTACTGTAATAATATAAATATATTTTTTAGTCCTTGATAGAGAATTGAGCAATCTGAAATATACCTGAATCTTTTTAATGGTTGAATTCCATAACTTATTCCATTTTATTTGTTTTCTGATGGGCCCAAGTTTAAATGTCCAAAAATGGAATACTTCTGTTGCCACAATTGCAAAAAAAGTAATAAAGAAATTAAAATATATATATATATATATATATATATATATATAATTTGAAAACAAACTATGATAGAGATTTCATTAAAAGATACAGTTTTTCTCAACCAACAATGTAAAAATTTAAAATGTGCAATGTCTAGAAGTTTAAAAATTGGCAGTTTCAAAAATTGTAAAACTGACATTTCATTTAATATTTGTTCGCGATGGGCCCAGGGATATTAATGTTTAATCCATGTCATAAGTAATACATGATGTTCAAAAGTCAGTCTGAGAAACTCCATCCAATAAAAATGCACTTTTTTAATCAGTTAAAGTTATCTATCAATAAACTACAGTTTTTTTTTTTTTTTTTTTTTTTTTTTTTTTTTTAAATTATTGGTTTAGAAATAGTAATGTTTAATGCTTGCGTATGTAATATAGGACGACTTGTTATAATCATCCTAAAAATGATATTTATTATTATTAATTTAAATATAGAATTTATTTATAAGTCTTTAAAATTTTAGCCTTTGAAAATATCATTTTCCAGAAAGCCGTTGTAATTTGTTAAGGTGCCTGCCTACCTTCAGAAGGGATTTTTTTTAATATTTGAAAAATTGCCTACTTCTGTGCATTATATTATAGAATATAGCTAAAAATTATGAATAACATGTAAAAAATATTTATAGTATTAAATATTTTGATTTTTAGGCTCAAAACGTACATAAAAGTTGCTATAAAATGCACTTTTGCAAAACATCAAAACTCAAGTTTAAATGAAGATATTTTTATTCTGTAAATTTTATTATGATTAATGAAACTTGAGGTACTGAAGCATTTTCATAACTATAACTATGTTATTTAAAAAATTATAGAAGTTGAAGTTTTTACACACAGAAAAATCAAGAAAATATATGACAATTCATAACTTGTATCAACTAAAATATGAAAAAATAATTAACTATCATAATAGTAGAGGCACAAAACCTAAATAAACTCCTTAAGAGTATTTCTGCAAAGTTTCATAATGTTACAATATATGATTTTTCGAGTTACGATGTTTTGCGATAAAGCAAAATGTGCAAAATCTCATTTTGAGAAAAAACACAAAATATAATTAAAAACCAGATTTTACCTATTAAATGACTAATATTAAAATGCCTGTAACTCGAGTTCTAAACAAGATAGAAACACAATTCAAACTGATTTAGAAAGCTAAAATATCAGGGTTTAATATTAAACCAAATATAGAAAATCGGATTTTTGACCGAAAATTGCATTTTAAAAGGTAGGCAGGTACTCTAAATTACAATTTTTTTTTTTAATTTTTATTATATCTATTATTTATTTATTTATTTATTTCATTGCTCAAAATTTAAAATAGGGGGGGGGGAAAACAACATTTCCATAAGCGCTTTCCAGCACCTTTATCAATATTTTAAATCCTTATCAGATTGCGACAGCTTCACAAAACAAGCATAAACGCAATCAGGCATGAAATGAAAAACATGTCATGAGAGTGACAAAAGATTTTCTTGACATCTTTAGCTCAAACATGTTTTGATTCCAATCTAATAAGAACCCCATAATCAAAATAAAAATAAAAAATACAAATTATTTCACGGTCAACACAAATAGCATCCGACATGTAAAGAAAAACCATATTGCAAAAAAATTTAATTAAAAATAGACCCTGATCAAAAATTAATTTCCAACTTGGTTTGTATTTGACCATGAAACAATTCATATTTTTTATTTGTATTATGATTATGGTTCTTATTACATCAGAATCGAAACATATCAATATTTGTTTCTAATGTTTTTATGATACCACAATCAGGTTGAGATGAATAAGAAATGTTATGGAAAGTGCTGATGTGATTTCTAAACAAACCATTTTGTTAAGAAGCTAAAAGAAGAAGAAAAAAAACATGCAGCTTGCACTTTAAAAGAAAAAATGGTGATTTTTTAAAATCTCGTATATAACGTGCACTGTAAATTTGATATGCAAGTGAGTGAATGACTAAATGAATTTCAGTAAAGAAAGTCGAAACAAGCATTACATCGGGGCAAAAATACATTTTTAGACTTCAAGTAGAGAGTGAATGATGGAAGGTAGGTATGACAGACGGCAATGATAATTGCTAATTAGCGTTTAAAATAATGTTACTAGCTCTGTGTCCATAAAAAAGTGCAAGGAGTTATAAAAAGTTGCACTACATTTAAGCAAGATTTTCCAAGTGATTACGTCTTCTTTGAATAAGCATCTTGATTCAAATGTATTTCGTGTGATTACTGCTGCAGTATTCCATGTATAACATGCATAATTAGTTTTGCCCCCTTTTAAGTGCATGAGTAAATACAGTAAATAAAATCTATTTTTTCAACATCTTTTAAATAATTGTGTGTATACTTTAAGATTTACATTATGGAAAGTGTTGATGTTAATCTCCTTTATGTTATTTCTGAATAAACCAGCTATTGTAAAAAAAAAAATTAAATTAAAAATAGACCATGATCAAAAATTAATGTCCAACTTGGTTTGCATTGACTGTGAAATGATTTGTATTTTTATTTTTATTATGGTTCTTATTAGATTAGAATCGAAGCATGTCAACATTTGTTTTTAATGCTCTTATGATACCAAAATCAGGTGTGAGATGAATAAGAAATGTTATGGAAAGTCAATGAGTCAAACCACTGTATTAAAAATAGTGTCTTGATGGAATTGACACTTTGTTATTCATGTAAATCTTAAAATACACACATTATTACTTAAAAAATGTGTTGAAAAAAATAAAGAGATGTTATTTATTCATTATATATACCTTAGATCTTTTGGATGCACTTTCATCCATTTTCAAAAGACGAAAAAAGAAGATAATTGACTAGAAATAGAAAATGAAACTTTTTTTTATGTTTTTTATTTCTAGTCAATTATAGAAAGATTGAATCTAATGATAATTATAATAACAATAATTATAAAAGATAATTCACAAAAAAAAAAAAAAAAAAAAAAAAAAAAAAAAAAAAAAAAAAAAAAAGAGAACAAAAAAAAGAAAAAGTTACATTTTCTATTTCTAGTCGATTATCTTCTTTTTTCGTCTTTTGAAAATGGATGAAAGTGCATCCAAAAGATCTAAGGTATATATAATGAATAAATAACATCTCTTTATTTTTCAACACCTTTTAAGTAACTAGCAAAAGCCATGCTTTGTTTGGATTCGCGAAGCATTATTTTATAAAACAGATATTTGAAAGTAAAAATATTTTTTTTTATTATTATTTTTGCATCTTTATTAAACAAAAACGTTATTTTATGTTTTGGTGCATTTTAATTTTTTACTTATGATGTAAAACTGGCATAATAAGATATTTTCGAAGCAAACTTTTACAAAATATTTTTAAATTTTCAACTAAAAGCTCTTTTAAAGATGTTTTTACAATTTCCAGTAGCCACTGGTGTTTTTTAAAGTTGTTTGAAATATGCATATTTCCAATCTTTGTAATCAACATCCAATAATCTTTGATAGCTATTTTAAAATAATATATTTGAAGAAAGCTTGAAGAAAGTTACTTCGTCAAAATCCTATTTTCTGGAAAAAACATTTGAAATCTGCTTTCGTTGATACTATGAATTTTTAACTGTAAAACATTTTATTTTAATTTCTTCGTTTTTATACATGTTAGCGTATGAGAATTGCTGTAATTCTCTCCGCGTGGGAGAACTTTTTACTTTCTGCAAATGGCAACTCAATTAATGGAATTACCTTTTAACGAAGCGCTCTCTCATTCTTGCAGTGACGTTTTCACGAATAATTATTGTTGTGTTTGCGAACTTATTAAAGTCTTATTTTTCTATAAAATCCTTCTGATTAATGAGTCGATATTATTTAGCCACAATACGACCTTCGCAAAAATATTTATAAAGAGCTTGAACCAACAACTTCACGCAGATCTTTTAATTTTTCATTTATATAACAAATTTAAGAATTAATTTTATTTGTTTACAATTATTTTGTTGCCAGTTTACAAAAAAAAAAAAAAAAAAAAAAATCCATAATACAATTTATTTAAAATGTTTAAGTGTCATCTGTGCAAACGATTTTGCGGGATAATGAAAACATGTTTTATTTAATAAATTAATCATGATTCTATCTATAATTATTTACTCCATGATTTAAACTTTTTTTCTGAAAATATACGCGTTTCATTTTTTATTTATTTGCTAAAATGCGTCCGTATTGGAAATGCATGTAAAATAAATTAATTAAAATAATAATTTTTTTAACGTTTTACTGTAAAAAAAATTATATTCTGCAAATCTACAGATCATAATTTATTTTTGTGTTTAATTTGAAGTTAAAATATTGAATAGTTTTTTTGTAAAGTGTACGACAAATTGTAATTTGAGTGGACTAGTAGAGGATTCGCTTCGCTCATCCTAATAATGTGTGTGTTTTAAGATTTACATTATGGAAAATGCTGATGTTTATGTTATTTCTAAACAGAAGCAAAAGAAAAAGAAGCAGAAATATAGACTTACCGTAGAGCATCTCGTAGAGTACAACCCCCACTGACCACCAGTCACACTCCCTCCCATAGATCCCCTCCCCGCTCTCCGACTGGAGGACCTCTGGGCTGATGTAGTCGGGTGTACCCACCGCAGTGTCCGAACGCACCAAACCATCCTGTGAAAAGAAAATTACACAGATTAGGAAACAAAACTTAATTGTTTAATAATTATGAATTGGACAAATTGTACCACAAATAATACTAAAAATATCAATACACATTGCTAATTGGTGCACTTACATTTCGTATCGCTTCTGTAAACATCATCAGGATACAACAGATAGATGTTAAAATTCAATTTAAAGTTCCAAAATGTGAACACATACATCCAAGAGTCCATGAGCATACTCGAATAGACAGTGTGCAAACCTGCTTTTTAATACTCATATTTTTTACTCTGTAATACATATCCGCTGCATCGCCAGAAGTGCCGCACTAAGCATATTTTAATTTTTTAACTCGTATGCACCGCAGTGCTTATGCCTAAAACTACAGTACAACTAATTGACGTACTGAAAGAATTTTATAATAAGCAATTGTAATGGTACTTATAAGTACCATCTGTAGATTAAGGGTTAAATGCAAAGGTTAAAAAACTAATATAAAACTTTCAGAATACAGAAATGTCCTGATTTCCTGAAAATCTGCCTATTTCAAACAGAGTTAAAAAAAAAAAAAAAAAAAAAAAAAACTGTATTTTTTTGGGTTTTTTTCTGAACTCAAAGAAGCAAAAATTGAAAAAACAAAAAATTTTACATTTACTATTATAGAAGTAAATATAATAGAGATTCTCAACCTCTAGATAGGAACTCATAAGAAAGTGCCACTTTTAATTGCTCAACAAAACTATTTTTTTTTTTTTTTTTTTTTTTTTTTTTGTAGTCTACGTTCAATCTGCTGATTTTTATTTTTTTTTTGTTTTTTTTTTTTTTGTTTTATTGTGGGGAAAAGTTTTTCCCATCCATTTTTATTTTATTTTAATTTAATTTAAATATCATTTGTAGAGCCAACATGGAACCTGCTGTTCTTGTTTACAGATTCCCCACCGTATCAGCGTTTGTTTACGTTTTTCATCGGCACGGTTGAGTTGTTTTGTGCCACGTTCAGTCAGGGAGCGTATTCAGTAATTGTTACTTGTGATCGCATTTGCTTGTATTAAAGTTCATTTTAAGTTACAAATATTTTGATTTAATTAAGTAATAAAAGCATTTTTAAAGTAATTTTCATATTTAAAGTATTTTTTCTAAATTTATCTTAGTATTTAATAAATTTAAGTGAAGAAAAAAAATATTAAATGTAAAATGTTAATTATCATCTGACTTATGCAAATTGCATAGTCGTTTGTGATTGGCCAATGAGTTTTCGTTCCAATTTAAATGACAGTTTTCATGTTTTTCGGTGTGAACAAGTTGAGTAGTGTGTCAAAGATGTCTTTTTGTTATTTGACACTCTATTTAAAAATTTTCGATAAGTTTAGATATATTTAACAATGTTTTCAATGTTTAATAAGTTCCGCAAAACTTATGATAAGCTATGTTTAAAAGGTTTAGGAAAAGTACTAAGTATACAAGAACGAAGATTCCTTCTTGGATAAAATAGAGTATAGGATATAAGTTTCATCTGTTAATATTACAAGAACCAAGCTGTGTTATCAAGGATATCTTATTTTGTTGACATAAACGACATGAAGAGAAGTTTTTGTGATTCATCATTTACTGTGAGTATTTTTCACTTGTTTTATTTTGCAAGAAGTATGATTAATATAAGAAATTTGCTTATTTGTGGAAACATAAGATTTCTAAGTCCTATTACTCTGCTAAATTATAACTAGGGGTTTAACCCTTCCTTTATTAATAAGTAAGGGGCCCCATAAACCCGCACATTTATTTACTACCATATTTACTCAGAACATGCACCAGTATTTTAGAATTAATAATGAAGATTTTTTTTTTATTTCGTATATAACGCGTACAATAAATTTGAGATGTGAGGGAATGAATTTTAGGGATGCACCGGATATCCTGCTTATTCGGCACCTAAACCAGATATTTGTTCCAGCAGAATATTTTAAAATCCGGTTGCCAGATAATGAAGCATTTTTGTAAATTCTGTTTTTTACATTTAGGAAAAATTGCAAAATTAATTTGATCCTTGCCAACCTAATCTTATTAAGAAGTAATGTTAACTAAAAGAAATACTCATATATTTTCACAATTATGAAATTATAATGTTTATATATAAAGGAAGATGTATTTAAAATGTGACAACTGTTTATTTATAATTAAATTTTATTAAAGGTAAATTATCATGTAGGAACATTAGGTGCTCGGCATTTTCAGGCTGTAATCGGTTACGTTGATCACAAATATTTAATATAAGAAAAGGTAGAAAAAAATATGTATGTAAAATTAGAAGTTTCATAGGTAAAAATGAAAAGGCAAAATAATATTAAATTTCAATATATAATTACTATTATGCATTTGCTTTTAAGTAACTTTGACTTTGTAAACGAATTAAAATCTATTAATACTTGCATAACATAAAATTACAATAACTTTTTTTCTTTAAACAAGCATAAAATTGAAATATTATTAAAATAAAAAATGAGAAATTATTCAGCCGGATACCGGATATTCAGTAAAATTTTGTACCAGGTATCCGGTATCCGGCAAAAATCCACATCTGGTACATCCTTTATGAATTTCAGTAACGAAGTAAGTTGTAGTTTATAAGTTGTAGAAAACTGTATTCTTGCTACAATTTTATCTGTATACTGTAATAACAAAAAAAAAAAAAAAAAAAAAAAAAGAGAGAGAGAGAGAGAAATCTACAAAACTAAAAGGCAGTGGCGGCAATGAGAATTGCTAAGTACTATTTAAATAATGTTACTACCACTTTTGTATAAAAAAGAGCAGGGAGTGAAATAAAGATGAAAGAATACTTCTATTCAATAAGATTCTAATTTTAATTTCTTCTATGAATACATTTTTTGATTCATACTGTGTGATTGCATAAAGCAGTAATAAAATATTCCGTGTATAATGTACACCCAGGGTTTTCCCCCTAAATTTTGGGAAAAAAAATGTATGTTATTGCACAAGTAAATACAATATTTAAAAAAAAAGTTAGACTTTGTTTAAGATTTAAAGCCAACCAGCATCCTGTGACGGTGATGAGACTAAAATTCAGTTCAGCAAAAAATTATGCATTTCAATATTCTTTTTAAAACAATCAGTCATAGTTCCACAAGTCATCCCAATTGTGTTACCGCATTTATGAAACTAAAATTTTGAGAAAACAATGTATTTAAAGCTACACACTGATTTAGAAAAAACTAGTTTGATTTTCTTTTTAAATTTCTGTTTCAGTCCACGAATCAAAAAAGGTAATAGAGATCATTATATTTATCAAAACAGTAGTTTTTCTTATTCTGTTGTCATCAAATGTTTGTGAATAGACAGCTTAGCAGGACACAAGTTCCCATCTCTGCATGAGCTGATGGACAGTAGAAACTAGAAAGAATCAGAAAATTGACCCAAAAATCGCAATCACAGTGCTCTTTTTCCATGGAATATTTCCAAATTCAAGGAAGATCTGCTGGCCATTAGCAAAATCATGCACAAAATATTTAGTTCAGTTCTGTGGATAACTTTATACGCTTTTTGATAGTACAGCAATGATAATGGCACAGACATCACAATTGTAGCACCCCTTACTGGCATAATTTATTACTAATTCAGAGAGAACCTGTTGGCCATAGCCAAAAACAAACACAAAAAAATTGGTTTAATTCTAGGCATAACTTTGAACACTTTTCAATGGTACAATAATGAAAATAGAACAGACATTGCTATTACAGCACCCTCTTCCAATGGATTATCAGGTAGATTTTGTATGAAATACTGCCCATTACGGTCGCTACTATGTTGGTATTGATACCGATTAGAGATGCAACGAATAGTGATTTGGCCGAATAACCGAATACCAATTATTCGGCCAAATTACAGCCGAATATTCGGCCTATTCGGCCGCCGAATAATGAATTTATTTTTACCTAAAAACAAAATATAGTATGCATTGTATACATAATTATTGTATATTTCATAAGTAAAATGTATTATTATTTTTTTTTTTTAATTATTTATATGTAAATTTTTAATTTTTTAAAGCATTATTTTATTATGAAAAAATATTCGGCTTTGTTCGGCCTAAAATTTGCCTCAATATAATTTGACCTTTGACCAAAAAAAATCTTGACAGAATTTCTACATCAGGTACTCTTTTGTTACATTTTAATAGATATTATGTATGTATGTTGTTACATTTTAAAATAACGATAAAATTTTGAAAGCATTAGAAAACAAATTTCAACTTTCAGATGAAAATAAATAAGAAATCTTAATACCTTAAAAAAACCATTGATAGAAAAGAATATCCTCTAAAATTTTGGAAAGAAATTTGTGTAGACTTTATTAAACTCAAAGTTAACAATCCCCCCCCCCCCCTTCAATTTCAACTTTCAGATGAAAATAAATAAGAAATCTTAATACCTTAAGAAAAACCACTGATAGAAAAGAACATCCTAAAATTTTGGAAAGAAATTTGTGTAGATTTTATTAAACTCAAAGTTAACAATCCCCCCCCCCCCCATTTCAGCAGACAGCACTATTAAAATGTGTGCAGTGAATGTTTTCAGATTTAGAGAAAAGAAACTGTAAGTAAAAGCAAAATAGATATGAATTTCAAAATGTTAAATATGTAGTATCTTAGTAATTGTATTGTTAAATTTTAATAGATAGTATTATGTATGTTATGTTGTTACTGTTACATTTTAAAATAATCACAAAATTTTAAAAGTACTGAACAACATAAATTTTAAGTTTCAGATGAAAGAAAATATAAATTAAATAATGAAAACTCAATAAAATGCACATAACTGGCAAGAAAAGAAATGAGCTCTGCAATTTATCTTACTATATGTTCCATACATCCAATATTTAAAATTCATTTCTTTTTCACTTTAACCTTCATTTTAGTATAAACTCTTCAAGGTCAAGACAAGAAGCACATGTTGCTTCCCTCACCCCACTTTGAAAACTTGTTTTTCTACCCTTGAACCTGTTCCTCTCTCACTATCCTTTGTCTGTATTACTTCCTCCCCTATCTTTCAAAAGAATAGGATAGTTCTAGTTAAGTGGACTTAGTCCTGGACATTCAGTATCAGTAACTCTGTGCAGGTGTTATTCTCTGTGTTTAAAGTTTCAGATTAAGCAAAATGAGTGGTTTTGGTAACAAAAAAAATATAGTTTGGAGAATTTTTGAACCCTTATCAAATGATAATACTAAAGCAAAATGTAAATTGTGCAAGAGTATTTTATCAAGAGGAGGAAGAGGGGACGACAAGGAAAGGGGTACAAGGGTATAAGGAAAGTAACAAGGGATAAATATTAAACTTTCCATTATGCTTAAAAAATTAATCTGTTTGTACAGTTCTTTCAGGGAAATTTGTATTAGATTAATTTTAAATTTAAAAGTTTACATTAACTTATTACAGATATTTTTCATACTTAATAATACAGCATAACTAAACTATATCTAAACTATCCTCTTATTTAAAAATGGGTAGATAAAATACATTTAGGATATGAAAGTTAAAGGGGGGAAAAGGCATTAGTTAATTTCAAATAAAATTTTTAGTATACATGATGAATTTAAATTGTGAAATAAAAAAGTTTTACTGTATAAATCTAAATATATAAACATTTCTTACAGTATTATTCGGCCAAGGCCGAATAATAGACTTGATATTCGGCCGAAGCCGATTATTCGGCAGATAGGCCGAAAGGGCCGAATATTCGGCTTCGGCCGATTAATCGTTGCATCTCTAATACCGATCATGACCCCTAGACCCCAAAATTACCATCAATAAAAAAATTTACACATATATGGATATCACTTTTTTATGGACATGATAACTTCTATAATTCTGATCAGATCTTCTCCAAACTCATACATAAAATCAAGGGGCATAAAATCTCAGTCAAGTTTATGAATGGGGCAAAATTCCAAGGAGGGGACCCCATACTTCTTAACGAAAATAGATATTAAATCAGTTTATGCATGACAGATACTTGATAAAGTTAAAAATGGGAGAAAAAAAATTCATAACTTCATCAATTCTCAAGATATCAAATCCAAATGTTTTTTTAATAGATGTCCTTAACATTATCTAAAACTTTTGTAATTGCAAATTTTTGACAGAACAAACTCTTATTGAAAAAAAAAAAAAAAAAAAAAAAAAAAAAAGCTGAATGGAAAAAGATAAAAAACTATAACTTGGTCAATTCTTAAGATATTAAATCCTATTAAATGTATTTTACATTGACAATTTTTTTATAGGATAAGTCCTTATAGTTAAAGTAAATTAAACAAAAATAGGATTGCAAGAAAAAAATCTCACACCCAAACTGCTTATTCTAAGACTCTATTCTCTTATTTAGGAACTGTATATTCTGCCATATTAGTCAGTCTTTTGATAAAGGCAGAGTGTATTTTTTAAAAAATGCTGTCAAAATAGACATTTTGAACAAAATTTCCTCAAGCGATCATGATTGAAAAATTGAGGAAGTATTCAAATAACTGCTTACTTTCTGACAAATTTTTAAATCCATTTTTGCTCTCAAACACATCCGATTGACAGGTTCTCTTATTTAGGAACTGTATAATGTGTCATATTGGTCACTTTTTTGATAAAGACAGAATGTTTTTTTTTTTTTTTTAAATGCTGTCAAAGTGGGCATTTTTAGCAGAATTTCTTTAAGTAAACATGATTGAAAAATTGGGGATTTATTCAAATAATAAACTGTTTATTTTCTGACTCATTTTTAAATTCAATTTTGCTCTCAAACGCATTCAATTGACAGTTTCTCTAATTAAGGAACTATATAATGTGCCATATTGGTCAATTTACTCATAAAGTCAGAATATATTTTTTTTTAAATATAATTAAAGTGGGCATTTTGAGCTGAATTTTGCTTAAGATGATTTTTATAAAACCAGCTCTTACAGAAAAATAAAATTAAAAATTCTTTAAAAGCAGCAAATAAAATTGTTAAACTAGGTTTATCATATTTTATTTTTTGTTGTAGAAATGAGCACTTAACTTCAAAATCTACTTCTGCCTATAAGCCAAACTGGCAAGGAATTTTTTTTTTTTTTTTTTTTTTTATTATTATTATTATTATTATTATTTATTTATACTGAGAAGACCTAGCCACAGCCTAACACTTACATGAAAAATTTGGTTCAATTTTATGCATAACTTCATATATACTTTTTGATGGTACAATATTGAAAATGGTACAAAAATTGGTATTACATTTATGCCTTTTAGCGGAATATTTCAAAACTGAAGGAAAATGTGCTTGTTACAGCCAAAAAATACGCAAAAAATTTAGTTCAATTCTATACATATTTCCATACACTTTTCGATGGTACAATGGCGACATACATATTAACATACAGACATTTTATATATATTTATATATATATTTTAAGAATTGGAATCTCTGATCCATAAAATATGTAAATTCATCAAAAACTAGAAGTAGTAAAAAATTTTCATTACAATATTTTCCTGTATTGAAGAGGGAAGAAAGTTACAACATTCATGAATACAAAAAAGTTAAAGAGGCATTCAAACTCACCGGACCCATTCTTAGCGAGGTGCCGAAATCAGCCAACTTGAGATGGCCGTACTTGTCTAGCAATAAATTGTCAGGCTTCACATCCCTGAAACAAAACAAACAAACACAAATTGATCTTTTTGTTTCATAAATTTACTCATTTTCATGCACATAACAGGACTTCCAATGGAACTTATTTTAGTCCAAGAGCCTACCCCACAAAAAGAAACCATTGAGCACATTGACACCAAAAGCCATCGAGCACAAGAAAAAATCCTTTATACCAGCGGTTCCCAAACTTTCTTGGTACGCGACCCACCATTTAGTGAAAAAAAATTTACGACCCATCTTTTAGTAAAAAAAAATTTTTGCAACCCACCCAAGATGAAATTATACATCATTAGAGCAATTTTTGAATGATCTCTATATGCTCGGCTATCCTACGAAAAACGCAAATTTTTGTACAGAAGATACATGATCAACAAAAACAAGAATTAGTAATCTCAATGTGTGTAGTAATTAAAACAATGCACAAATTACAAATATAGTTAAAAATACAATTAATTATTATAAAAACATAACTTTATAATCAATGAGATTTCTCGTACTGGTGTTTACTAGTGTGGGGATATGTATTAACACGCAGTTTGTCTCAGTGCTTGTCTTTCAAAAAACAGCAAAGTCGAAAAAGCATGTTCTCATAAGCACGAAGTGTTGAATTTCAAGAAGGACCTCAAAGCAGATTTAAATATTTCTGGATATTCTGTTCATACATTAACCTAGAAGGAAATTAGGGAAATATTATTTCCTGTAGAAATTGTCGTATTTTTTTAAACAGATGAAATAAAAAATATATTTTGATGAAAAAAAACCTTGATTTTTCCGCGACCCACCAAAACAACTGCCATGGCCCACCAGTGGGTTGCGACCCATACATTGGGAACCGCTGCTTTATACAATGGAAGCGTAGTCACAGGGGAATTGAATAATCCCTGTCTGCTTGAAGGGAAGGGGTGCATAAGCTAAAAATTGAATACCACGAGTGGTTGACTCGTAGGATTAGCATTGTACAGTAAAACCTCCATAACGGACACCTCTATTTAACGGACAGTTTTCCAATCTCCACTCCCAAAAATTAAATTTTTGTATGTTTAACCTCTGAATAATGAACATTCCGAATACCGGACATTTTATTCGGCGATAAATGATGGAAAAGTATTTTTTAAGCAGAAAGAAAAAATAAAAAAAAGTAAGAAAAGCCTCTGAATTTATCAGGACAACGTGTCACAAATTTTGTGATCACAGTTAAATGTAGATAAAGTGCTGGAGAAAATCCCCCTCCCCCCTCCAACGTTCAGTGCTAAATTCAGGGGGTTGCCCGAGAGAAATAATCTCCCAGACTATTGAAATGTCAACCAAGAACATTTTGAGATTTTATGCTTTTAAAGATCAAAAAGTGCAATCCCTCCGTCCTCATCTGGAACTCTACAATATCCAATAATATCACACAGAAAAACAAATTACGTGTAATCGCAAGCAAAAATTAACTTTTCTAACAGATTTTTTTTTCACATTAATATAATAAACAGTGGATAAAAGTGTGCCCAATTTTATTCAATTATATTGCTAAAAAAATAATTTTAATTTCTGATTAATTATATAATTGAGGTTTTAGGACATATAAAAGTAAATTAATGAAACATTAACCATTTCTTAGCATTTTTTGAAACTCTGAGGATTTTCCAATAGCAGACACCTCCGAATAGCGGACAATTTCTGCGTTCCCGAGGTGTCCATTATTTAGAGGTTTTACTGTATTTTCCTGCACCCAGTTTTCTGTGTTTTCCTACTTTTGATTGTACAACAAACACACTCATAGACCCACTATTGGTGCTCATTTTTGGCTTATGCACCCCTTGCCTTCCAGCTGACAGGGATCATTCAATTCCCCTATGACTATGCTTCCATAAAATGAAGGATTTTTTCTTGTGCTCAATGACTTAGGATTTTCTGCAATCGGCTCTTGGACTATCATTTTTAACTGCATTTTAGTTTCACAATAAATATTGGCAACTGAGTGACCCATTCACAAATATACAGAGTCCAACAAATTTTAAGAAGATAACAAGCAGCCAGTAAAAAATTTCTTCCTTCCCCTCCACACATATACACATACTACTGTCGTTTTTAGGTGCGTTCGTAATTATGTAAATACATAGCACCTATTAATGTCGCTCAGTCCGTCTGTCTGTCTGTCCATCCGCATATAACAACGCAAAAACTACCCAACTGAATCGCTTGAAATTTAAAATACATAATTATAACATAATTTTGTCGAGTCATTTCAAATGTTATGAAAATCGGGTGGATAGATCAGTTACAGGGACAATCAAAAGTATTCCATTACATTACGGTCAACGGGAAAAAAGTTTCAATTGCATTTTAATGATGTTACACTCATTCGAACATACTAGAATTGGCATGAATCTATGAAATATATACTAAAATATGCATTCCGTACAATCTGTGATGCAAATAATTTTTAATTATTAAATTACAGGGCCACACAAAAGTATTCCACTACATAATGCTATACGGGCAAACATGATTTGGGGCATGTTTTAATTATATTCAACTATTTCACATTTTATGAATAAGATATATGTTGCTGAGGTGTAATAAAAATTACTTCCTGCGTATTTACAGAAACGTAAAGATTTCGACTACTATATTGTATCTGGAGTACGCTCTACTATATCAGCAAGATCTGAATATTTTTAAAACTTCGTTATCGGACGAACACACCTTATTTGCTACGTTCACGTGCAATTTCTAACTTGTTTTTTTCCAATTTAATGACAGACTTTCAGAAAGCATAAAAGATTTTTTTTTTTTTAATATACTGGCTGAGAAAGGATCACCAGAAGCAGAGTAATACACCATGGATTGTTTTGATCAGGGGTGGGGTTTTGCCAGCAGAAAGTGGTTTCTGCCGTGGCAGTGGCAAAAAATGGTTATAACTGGTTTTAACCGGTAGAAACTGGCAACAACTGGCATAAACTCATTTCATGGCACAATCTGAGACTTTTTTAGTAGTATTATATTGCTTACATACATTTTATTATTCAACATAAATAACAAATAAAATATTATGAATAATTTTACTTAAAAAATAAATAAATTTATATTTGATGATTTCGAATCTTTCATGAAGAATCAGCCACATTATTTGCAGGTAATTGAAAATTATGATATTAAGGATATAGAAGTTGTTAAAATTGTAAATAAATATCATGATTTATAAAGAAGTTAAATACTTGTTACAAATGGTAAAATCTATCGCTGTTGCTTTAGATAAAAGTAAAAAACTTGACTATTCTATTACAGCTGCTCATAAAATTTGCTTAACTTTATTTAGTGATGGAAATATCATAGAAACTTCCAATGATAAATACAATGAAACTTACAAAAATTTAGATCTTATTTAACGCAATGCTAGATTTTATGCTAGCTTATTTACTTCATTCTGGGATCAAAATTGACATAATGAGCATAAGAAAAAGGCAAGAAAATTGCTTTTTGATATTAATATAAATTTTGTGCTGTATATAATAGGTTAAGAAAGGTTAGTAAAATTAATCCTATATTATGGAATGCTTTTAGAATAGTATAATTTTTTTTTTTTTTTCACAAAAATAAATTTGTTAATTCCATGTCGTAAAATAATTGTAAAAGATATTTCATTAAACTTTTTTTCTGTTATTTTTGTGCTACAATCAGGGCTGGCAAGTTTCTGCCTTGGTGGTTAAAAACCAGCGGTTATAACTGGTTAAAACCGGCATGACAGAAACAAGTTTCTGCCAGTAAGTGGCAAAAACTGGCAGAAACTACGAAATAATACTAATAAGAACTTTAACCAACAATGATTTATAATTCACATATGTATTTAATGTATAAAGAATTTATTTAAAAATTGAAAAAAAGATTATGAATGTTATTCAAAATACCTTAAAGTTTCAAAATGATCACATAAATATACTTTGTTTATATAAAAAATTTCTGTCACTTGAACAACAGAAATTTTCACAACAGTAATATAATTATTTACTTATATATTTTCACAAGAACCATTTCTCTTTGTATGTAGTAGGAGATAATTTTCAAATTATTGCAGTGTATTATTTATCTAAAAATAATTTGAAAAGTAATATTAAAATATCATAATTTTTTTTTTTTTTTTTAAGCTTACTGTAATGAAACTTTCTGTTTTTCAAGTGATAGAAAATATGTTACTCAAACAAAGTATGTATGATCATTTTGAAACTTTTTGCTACTTTGAATAACATTCATAATCTTTATTTTATTTTATTAACTAAATATTTTATGTATTAAATACGTGTGTGAATTATAATTCATTGCAGATTGTGGTGTTAAACAGTTAATTTTACTATTAAGTAGATGATGAGGCCGTGAAAATTAAATATAGTCAATTTAAAATGTCGGTAAATCAAAAACATAATAATAAATTAGATCTCACCAAAATCCCATGAATTGACAACTAGGTAATAAAAAGGATGACTTCTCTTTAAATTAAAAAAATCCACTTTATTTTTCTTCCTTTGAGCATAGGAGAGAAGAAGGACGAAATCGATGCTGGACACTGTACATTAGCACTGCGATTAAATCCACGGAAATTCTCCCTTTAACATTCGATGTGCCGAAAGTAAATTTTAGAATTGCAATGACATTAATCTAGAATATGAATAATAAAATCATCATTCCGATGTTTTAAATTAAGCGCACTCCTCGGATTTTTAACGGGACAAAAAACACACCGTCAAAATCCTACGCAAAACTTTTTCATTCTCCTCCTTAAAAATTCGTTGCATTACTTTTTATATCACACAAACGGGGTCTTCAGAAGTTAAAACAAAAGAGATTTGAAACCATTAGTTAAATTAAGATGACGTAAATTAAAACGCGCGTATAAAAAAAATTAAACTAGATTATTTAAATTATGCGAAAACTGAACTGCAATCCCATTGGTTTAAAGAGGCGCATCTCTCCCTACGTATCCTCCCGGAGGCGAAGAAAAAGCTGACGCATGCGTACTGATAGTTTGATACTGACGTATCAAAGTCTAACACTAACTTACACTAGCAGAGCACGATCCAAAGATCGTCACGCAGATGGAAGAAAGCTGGTTAAGTTTTAATTAGGCTCTAACTCAAAAAATATATATTTAATTAAATTGTTCTGAAAAATATTAAACTGTAATTATTCTGTAAGAAAAAGTTATATATTCAGAAATAAAGATAACAAGTTTTAAAAACAAACAAACAATTATTTAAAATAAAAAAAATATATAGATATATGTTTACATATTAAGCAGATCTTCAATAAAATATAACATCAGTTTCTTCTTAACATAAATATGTTTTATCTAATTCAATATTCAAAATGATCTTTTAAATTTACATTTGTTTGTAGGTGAAAGGATAAACTGGAACAACGGCCACCTTCATATTAACTCTAATCTCAATTTAATTTATTAAATATTTAGAAAAACTACGAAAAGTTTAAAGTTATCTTAAATAATTAAAATGAAAAAAAAAAAAAAAAACCAATTAAGTCTCTAAATATCGTAATGACAAAAATTATATCTAATGATACCAACCGCTGAAAAATGGAACTATTTAAGAACAATTAACTTCTCATATTTCCACTGTAAAGCACCTGTTACGTCAATTGCCATAAAAATTCACCGGCCATCCGATAACAACTGCCCGCAGACGAGTAGACTTAACAAAAATGTCACATCTTCCCAATCAATGGAGATGACTTCTTTCGTCCAGGGATCCACAGCTTACTTACATGAAGAAAAAGATACGGAACAGCTTCTCGTATTTAGCTAACCACCTGGCAAAGTAATTAAAACATACGGCACAGAAAGATGAAACGAAAACGAAACGTAAAGAAACTACGAAAACTGAAGTTCAACTCAAATGACCACGGTATATATACACACTGTCGACATCCACGTGCCTTCTCTTCTCCCATCTGGAACATTCCGCCGAGTGACGTAACTCTGACAGACGCAGAAGCTGAAAACGCGACCTAGGCACCTAACGCCATCTACTGGTCGTAAAATGTACTTCCTCAGTCCAGTGGAGAGTCTAGTCAAAAGACGTACGATGTAAAATAAACAAGCATATGCCCGGTCATTTAAAAGTTATTTTAGGCGAATATAAAGAAAATAAAGTTTATTGAAAAAGGTAATAACTTAATTTAAAACTGATTTAATTAATATGTATTATAATTAATTAATATGTATTATATATTTCAAATAAATAAAAATGGAATTAATTTATTAATGATGTATTTATGAAAGACTTTAATAAAAAACTATTACATTATGTTTAAATGAAAGATACCTTAATAAAGGATAACGTTAAATGAAGTTTTATAGTTTCGATAATAAATATAATTTGAATAAATATAATTTTAATAAAAATATAATTTGCAAATACAATTAAATAAGAAATAAGCTTTATATTTAATTTCAGTTATTGATTAAATTAAACAAAACTTTAAATTTAGATTTAACTTTTAATAAATGATAAATGAACTTTAATGAACTTAATTTGAAATATTAAAAAAAGATAAAAGTGATAAGAACCAATAGTGTCCTGTCAATGTTAAATCCTGTCACGTACAACCGAGCACCTGCGCCTATTTGCACCCCGCCACGCCAACGAAGCAAGTGAAACCGGAGCAAAGCCGAGAAAACAACACACAGGCACGAGACGCGGCGAGAGAAATCGCGACAATCGGTGCCCAGCAGAAAAACAAAACACAGGGGCGGAACACCACAACTAAAAAATGTGATAGTTATATCACACAGATTAAAGCTCTTATTAGCATTATGTCTCAGTTTCTTCCATTTTTTGCCTCTTACTGGCAGAAACTAGTTACTGCCGTGCCGGTTTTAACCGCTTATAACCGCTGGTTTTAACCACCCCGCCAGAAACTTGCCAGCCCTGGTTTTGACTCTTTTACTGAGCCCATATAATAATTTTAGAAGATAAATTAATGGTTCTAATAAAACTTGTTAGAATTATGTACATGAAGATGGAAGGGGGGGGGGGGTTGAATGAATTAACCCATTCATGCCTAGTATCCCATTTTTAGGATGTTTCCAATCTGAATAGATTTGAGTCATTATCTGTTTCTTCTGTATAGCATCGAAATTGCATGAAATAATTACCTATCAATGTCTTTTTCTGTTACTGAAAGAGGACAGCCTAAGATAAATATTAAATAAAATTTCCTCTTTTGTAGTTTTTACATTTTACATTTTCGCAATGGCAAAATGTAAAAAGTACAGTATGAACTATTTATCCAAAAAACAATTAACCACAAAACCAATTATCCAGAATAATATATCTAATAAACTGGTGTTAGAATCTTTGTAAAAAAAAAAAAAAAAAAAAAAAGTGTCATACACTGCCAGTTTGACATACATTGCTTTTAACAATTGTATAGTTTGATAACAGCATCTAGTATTTGAAAGGAAACACATTTAGTTAGACATTTAGTTTACACATTTAGATGTTCCTCATTTTTATGCAGAGAAAACAGAAGAATTTTTGTTCCTAAGGAATTACCTTCTTTCAAACTCTTAACATTTGATCTTACTTGCATCTGATTCTTAGTCCAAGTAATCTAATAATTATTTTAAATTAGAAGTAATACCACAACTGCATACATACCATAAAACTTATCCAATGGATGCTGCTTTAATGTCCAACCAGTTATCTGGAATATGTCTGACATCTGACCCCAACTATTCCGGATAAATGGTTCTGTACTGTAGCTGATTTGTTATAAAAAGTAGTGATTCCCATCCATTATCCCAATGAATAAGTCAATCTGAGCTTATAGACTTCTTCAAAATATGTATTTTTTTAAATTGTGATATGACATGTTCAAGCTTATTTTTCATGCACTTTTGTAACATGCAAAAAATAAGGTGCAAATGGATACATGTCTTTATGAGCCATTGAAAAGAAGTTTTAATTATTTAGGTTTAAGATGATTAGGAAACAAATTGTTTTTAAGCCTCCAATATCATTATTCTCAGTTTTTTATTACAAGTATATATGTCAGTTATTAGCCTCTGTGAAAAAAATATTTTATTAGTAATTCATAAAAATACTAAAAATAGTACAATTTAAAAGTTTATTTTATATAATTTTAGACGAAACATGTAATTATTACAAATATTATCGAGTATTTTTTCAGTTCATTTTTAAAGTAATTTTAATAACAAATTTGAGATAACAAACAAACATTCAAGCATAAATGGATTTAATATGTAATAAATATGCTTATGAAAAGAAAAAAAAATTAAGTAATATCTTTTTTGAAAGACATTATTATTTAGTAAACTGGCCTTCAAAAGATAAGGTGCAATTGGTTTTTTGCATCTAATTTACAAATGATTTCTACTCAATTAACCTCAAAGATCACTTTATCTGGTCTGATACTCTGGATCAGCTCAACGGAATAAATCAAAGGTCAATATATGGAACTGCAGAAAATCGCTGCATACGAAATTACATTAGATTAATTTTGAAACACGATTATTCAATCAGTAAATTGATTAAAACAGATGTAATTTTTCCATTTTTCATTTTGGGTGAAAAAAGTCCAATAAAGTGATCGTTGAGGTTAATTGGGTGAAATAGTCCTCCAGTGTTCATGTCCGGGATAGCTCAGTTGGTAGAGCATTGGCAGCTTCAGCCAATACATCCCTGGTTCAAATCCTGGCCCAGACTTTTTTCACCCAAAATGAAAAATGGAAAAATTACATCTGTTACACAGTAGCAGTTTTCTACAATGTCGGAATTCTAGTGTTTCTTCACTGTAAAATTCATTGTTTACATCGGAGAAAATATGCCTTATATGGAATTGCAATATAAATATATTCTACTGTAAATAAACTACAGACATTTCTCATTGCTATCGTGGGAATGAATCGAATGAGGATGCTAGAAATGCAAAAGTGTCTCACCCAAAATAATGTAATAGATTATTTTGGCAATATGTTTTACTATCATAAACCACAGTTGAAAATAATTTCTATCTAAGTTAAAAATTCCTCAATATTAATTAAAGAACAATTATTTTAATCAAAAAACTAGTCATTGGGGGCCACCGTGATACTTACCTATCATGGTTATGCATGTTATAACATGAAAATAAAACATGCGGAAACTATTTATAAAATGCTCTGCGATTCCAAAACAAAATTTAAACGTTTGTAATATACATTAGTAATGCTCTGTTAATTGAATGGCTGATGAACCCATTTCGACAAATTATATAAAATGCCAAATTACAAGTAGTACCGAATTGCCTAAAAGAGACATCCATTATAACTCCAAATATAATAATCATATTAACTAACAGTTTACTGCATTTGATTAAGCGTCCTCATTTCCAATTAAAATATACCTCTGAATTGAAATTTGAATGAAATACAGTGTCTTGAAAAATTTTAGAATGTGCAAAACAGGATTACAAATATCTTGGCAACTTCGTTCTTGATGCAAAATTTGTGTTATTTTGCCTTTCACATCCTTTCCTTGCAATAAAAAATTTCTGAAATTTTTATATACCTTTCATCAGAACGAATTTTTTCGAGAGTTTGAAAAAAATAGTTCCGGATAATCAAGGTTATTGATATTAAATAGGCTTTATCCGATTCTTACATAGTAAGCACATACAGTATTTGAAGTCTCTGTCTTAATTTGTTCTGGAGATAAAGCATTTACAGACACACAGACAGACAGCAAATTTTTTTTTAAATATGTTTTTCATAATCTCCAGTATCTAAAACGTGTAAATCCATCGAAAAAAATTTTCGATTTTCAAATCGATTGCAAGACTTACCCTAGCGTGATTTTTTTTCAACAAAATGCCAGTCACACTTTTAAGATAACACTAAGAAGTTATGAGTTTTTACCACAGATTCTGTGCTAAAAAAAACATTGTAGCTGCTGATGAAAAATGGATTGATGGCAAGTTTTAATTTGCAGAAAACAGAAAGAAAAGGGTCTGTGAAGTCTCTATACAGAATAAACAACTTTGAGTCTTTAAACTTTAAAATGTGGACAAATAATACATAAATTGTATGTAAAATTGGAGAACATTTTTAATTTTTGGTACAAAAAAAAATTTACAAAACAAAAAATGTGTTTTTCTTTTTTAAACTTTTTTCCACAAAATTCCAAAGTTGTTGGTAAATTTTACCACATACGGAATTCACACGTGCATCTATATTATACAACTCGCTTACTAGAACAAAATAAATAAATAAATAAATAAATAAAATAATAATAAATATAGTCTATTAAACTATGTGTAACTAGGTAGCCAGGCATCTGTTAGAATGGAGACATTATAAAGTAAAAAAAATACAGAGAAATCTTTACCTGAGAATAATAAGGTTATATCTGTAATTTTTGAAAAAATTGACTTATCAATATAGGAAGATTCTATTTGTATCTATGAAGGCATTTTTGAATCAAAATGATGTTACATATGATTTACATATAACCTTACAATCACAAGATGACATTATTTCAATCCATTGCTTCATCCAATCCTTCATAGTAGATACAAATAGAACAATTCTACATCAGTAAGTCAATTTTTTCAAAAACACAGATAGAACCTCATTATTCTCAGGTGACGATTTTTCACTGTTTCCATGGAAATGAATAAAAATGTTAGAATAGTCTATGCTCACCGGTGTATGAATCCCATGGAGTGTATGGCGTCGACTGCTAGTACGATCTCAGCACAGTAGAACTTGGCCCATTTCTCCGGAACGTCGTAGTTCGAGGTGATGTTGACCAAATCACCCCCAGGCATGTAGTCCATCACCATATACAGGTACTTGGCGTCTTGGAAGGCAAAGTGGAGCTGCAATGAAAGAAACACATTTATATCTCTGTTATTATTAGTCCAAAGAGCACGTAAATCTCTAATCAGGGTTGTTATGATTTTGCCCAGCCCTAAAAACCCACTTGAAAAAATCCAGGAAAAAAAACCTAAATGGGTTTTTTCAAAATTTCAACTTTAAATTACATATATAATATATTTATATTACATATATAATATATTGTAATATATTTCTTAATATCAGTACACCACTCATAAAGTTTATAACCATCACCCCCTCACCCTCCCCAAAGCAAAGAAATGTCCTAATTATACCGTCACAATTTTTAAAAGAAATAATTGTTAGTTAATCTCTGTAGCATGTGTAAGAAACACAAATTTTTTCTCATTAAAAAAACACTTTGATGTGTAATCCGTTCTATGTTGTACAATATAAACTCATAACAAAATACCATATATGCTTAGAATCCTAATTTAATTATGTAGACATGTTCACTTCAAACTTCAACTGTTTTTCAATAAGATGATTGTAAAAATACTGGTTTCATTGGTTTATTTAATGGTATTGTCTGAATAACTTTGGATGTATTTATAAAAGTATTTATGTATAGAATTGCTTGGCTTATTCTATTATTTAGTAATATTAAAAAATACTTAAATTATTACTAATAATCAATTTAGCTATCATAATTTTGATTACTGTCATTGATTTATATATATTTGTAATACAGTAGACTCCCTCAAATCCGCACAGCTTGGGACAAGAGGTAGTGCGGATTTTAGAATTTTGCAGATTTCTGGTCATTGCTTTGTTTACATTTTTTAAACAGTAATTTGAGTGTGATCAATGGTGCAATCAGAACTATAATGAATGCTTACAATATAATAAAATATTAAAATAAGTAATAAACTAAATTAATAAAAATTTAGATAATTTTCAAAATGATTAAAATACTAATAGCAAAGGTCAAGTTAATGATCAATAGTGTATGATTAAATATACATTATAAAGATTAAATGTATTTTTCCAAAATTATTCAACAAAACTTGCTTCATAAAAGTACATTACCAATTCACATCAAAATCATAAAATAAGGATTTTTTTTTTCAAGTTTAGCCAGGCTTAATATCCAAAAGATTTTGATTAATGCATTATATTTGGTAAAAAGATTGTGATTACCAGTGATATCTGAAATATCTTGAATTTTTTCCAAAAAAATTTATTCTTTCTTCATGAAAGAAACATGAATAGAATATTATTAAGAAAATTACAAATTAAAAAAATTATTAAATTGATACAAAACTAAAAAAAAAAATCAAATTTTGTCCCAATATCCTAACTAAAAGTTTCATTGTTTACATCCATAAAATATGTGCGGATTTTAGAGAGTTGCGGATTTCTGGTTTGCGGATTTGAGGGAGTCTACTGTAATCAATTAGCTACTTTAAATTTAGTAATAAGTACTTTTTTTTTCAAGCATTCTGAACCACCTCCAATAACCCCCAAAAACTTGAAAAAACCCCCAAAACCCTGAAAAAACACAGTGGGTGGGTTTTTTCTGAAAAAACCCGGGTATTTAACAACCCTGTCTCTAATGTTATTGAGAGCACTACTTTATTTTAGGGAAAGAGTAGAGTAATAGGGGAAACAAATGGTCCATGTCAGCCCGGAAGGGAAGGGGTGCATAAGACAAAAAATGAATACCGTTAGAGGGCAGGGCCATCGTTAAGACTTTTTATTGGTGGGGGAGAAGACCTTAAATTGCCAAGTCAAAATTTCATATTTGCCAACTCGTTTTATAATTTTGCCAAGTTACCACACTTAGACAATGTAATACAGTTCTTATTTGTAAAAAGTTTAATGATATTCCCAATTAGAGTTGTAATTTTTGCAAGTTCTATCAAAAATAGGAAATGTGTTACAGTTTTTATTAAAACTTGTAATTAAATTTGCCATAAAAGTTTTAAATTTGCCAAGTGTAGCAACATTTTAGAATGTTTGGGGGGGGGGGAAGCTTTCCCCTGTACCCCCCCTTAGCGAGGCCCTTGCTAGTGGGTCACTCATTGGATTAGCACTGTGTTTGCTGTACAATCAAATGTAGGAAAACTGGGTGCAGGAAAACACAATGATAAGACTATAAGTCAACCACAGGTGGTATCCATTTTTGGCCTATACATCCTTCACTTCCAGGCAGACAGGGATCATTAGATTCCCCTTTCACTACTCTTCCATAAAACAAAGGTGATTTTTTTCTTGTGGTCAATGACGTAAGGTTTTGTGCAGTCGACTCTTGAATTCTATATACATGCATTCAAAAAAGATATTTCTGATCTAAGTTCAATTATTATACCCCTATAAATATTCTTTAATGATATTTTATGACATAAACAATTACTTACAGCAAATTGGTTTATGTATTCTGAAAAATGCAGACACTTATTTAACCAATCTGGCACCTATAATAATACTTAAAAAATCCATAAATAACAATTCGCATTTCCCTACAAATGATTATTTGACATCCGTTAAGAGTTAAAAGTATGCAAAGATAAGTTTGCTTTTTCATTTCACTTTGTTAATGGATAACCAAATAGGACAACACTACTTGACATTTGTTTTGTTTAAATTTTTATACCGATTCCTTCTTAACAGTTATTTCTTTAAATTATCGTTTTAGCTTAACATAGATGTATTAACTTACTTAGATAGACACTTTGCCTCTGATCTTCCAGTGAATAACAGTTTTGTTGTGTGTATGGGAGCCACTACTATTTTACATCTTAGTGTTTCTGTTTCATATAAAAAAGTATTTTGAATTATTGCCTGATGGAACACACAGGAAACGGATTACTAAAACTGGGTTTTGCTATCGATTACAATGTATTGTACTTACCTGAAACTATGCAAACAATCACAATATTCCAATTAATCACTTCACACCAGCCAAGAGATGGCATTGACTGGGAAAGAAGTGTAAGTCACCGATTTTGATGAATGTGCTATCGTTGGAAAGATCTTATTATGAGCAATAAAAAAACTCAATGGAACTACCCGTCAGAAAGGAGTCATTTTCGAGATATCCAACAATCTATGCATACCTGCCAACTTTTCAAAATGGTAAAGTGTAAAATGGCATGCAACTGACATACAATTTTTTATTCATAAGAACACAAGCCCTATGTAACCCAATCTTTTATTCAAGATCAATTATTAAGGATGTATAAACAACGTTTATACATCTTTTTAAAATACATATTCATACTGTTGAATAATGTAGTTACAGCCATTATAAAGATTGTTTTAATGAGAAAAAAATATGAAAAACATTTAAAAATTATAAAGAAAATTGTTTTAAAGACATACAATGCTTTAAAAATATGTTTATATATTATCTTTATATTTAAAACTACACCTGAACAATTTTTTAACGCATGATTTTTTACATACAATGAAAATTTAAAGTTTAACCTCTGTTGGTTTGAAGTGAATTCGTAACTCATTTCTTTGATAATCTCCTATTTGCATTCAGCTTTTGCATTATTAAAGACAACAAGAAAGTAATTCATAACTTTCGGGAAGAAAAACTTTAAAACTTTGCAAAAAAAAAAAAAAAAAAAAAAAAAAAAAAAATGTAAAAATAAGTATCCTAAGTGTACAAATTGGTCAAAAAGTGTAAATTTTACATCTAAAGTGTAAAAGTTGGCAAGTATGTTTATGTCACATAGCTAGTGCACACTTACTGGAGAATCGCAAAAAATTTTAGTCTTGATTTTGGCGAAAGTAGTACCGAAAGATCTCATCGTGAGCAATAAAAAACTCAATGGAACTATCCGTCTGAAATGGACCATTTTTGAGAGCTCTGAAAATTTATTTCACACAGTTAGTGCACACTTACTCGTGAACCAAAAAAAAAAACAAATTAATCTCGATTTCGATGAAAGTGACATTCCTTGGAAAGATCTCATATGTTAGGAATAAAAAACATGCAGGACCAGAATACATATCCTTCTAAATATAGCATTTTCTTCAAAATCGAGATTAATTTTTTTTCAATTCCCAAATAAGAGCACATTAGCAATATGGCATAAATTATCGGGTATCTCGAAAATGCCTCATTTCCAATGGGTAATTCCATTTAGCTTTTAACTCCTCATAATGACACATTTCCAATGATACTGCTTTTATCAAAAAGCGAGACTATATTTTTTGCAATTTCCCAGTAAGTGTGCACTAGCTACGTGACATAAATTGTCGAATATCTGGAAAATGGCTCATTTCCAACAGGTAGTTCCACTGAATTTTTTATTGCTAATGATGAGATATTTCCAACGATACTACTTTCATCAAAATTAGTAACTTACACTTCTTGCAATTCTCTAATGAGTGGCTGAAATAAATTATAATTTTGATGCATTATAAAGTACTTTTTCTGGAATTTTACCAACAGTGATGTTACTTTCTTCGATACTACTTGGTTATCCTGTCGACCATAAAACTATTGCCATACAATAAAATTAAATGCCAATAATGGATGATCATAAATGTCACATTCAATGACATTAAATATGATACACATGTTTAAAATATCATTAAGTGATTTTTATTTAGACTTTTTTAAATATTTTTATTATTATTCTACTAATTATTTGTTTGTTATTTAAAATAAAAATTATATCAGTATGTATAATTTAGCTACTTGTATAATTTGGCAGAACTGGTCTAACAAATAACTAAGAAATACCTTTTTTTTTTTTTTTTTTTTTAAGCAACAGTACAGAATGTCTCATAAATGAAAAAATTTAGACTTCTACATCAGTTGATAAAAATACACCCATACGCAGAAATTGAAAATAAATTTTTTTCATTTTTTTAAATATATATACCATATTTAATCGTGTATAATGCACACCTTTTCTCCCCTTTTTTAAGGCAAAAACCCTGGGTGTGCGTTATACACTGAATAATTTTTACCACTTTATGTAATCACACAATATACCTATGAATCCAGAAATGTATTAATAGAAGAAATTAAAACTGAAATCTTACTGAATAGAAGTATTCTTGCATTTTTACTGCACTTCTTGATACAAAAGCGGTAGTAATATTATTTAAATGCTACTTAGCAATCCTCATTGCTGCTATTGCTTTTTATTTAACGGTAACAACAAAAACTCATGTAATAGATACAGTTTTGCACTATGAATAAAAAAATTTATAAGTTTGAAAAATTCTTAAGAATTTTTTTTGAGAAAGTGAGAAACTTAGAATTTTTTATCTAACTGCAACCCAAGTTACAGATAAAATTTTAGTAAGATTAGTACAATTTTACTAGATTCATTTGTAAAGCTACAGATTTTTATAGATTTACAAAAACTACTTTTGTAGGGGAAGAAAAAATCCAAGAAGTACAGAAAAAAAATCAAATTCCAAAAAATTTTAAGGACTTGGCATTTTTGTTGTTATTTACGTAGCATGAACTTGCACACCCCAATTTTTAATGCCTCATTTGGAGAGAAGAACATTTCAAACAACTTTTTCTCTATTAGAATCTAATTATTGGAGCTAAAATTGCACAGAATTCACCTTGGTGATTTTGTAAGTTTAAATTTAAAAAAATATAGAATCAACTTTCCTATGTAGTGACCAATGGTCATATACACAGAGATCAGTCAAACTCAAAATACTTATTAAAAAAAAAAAAAAAAAAAAAAAAAAAATGCTAATACACCAAAAAGTATAACTTTTTTACAATCGTGTGTTTTACCATCATGATTTTTCTTTTTTTCCGGGAGCAATATCACTTGCGTGCAAAACCACAATACAATTTAAGGAGTTTCTAAGAAGTATTTTATTTATCTAAGTAGTTCTAAGTACTACTTGGGAACGTTTTCATTTCTAAATAGTTTCTAAGGAGTCTGTACAAACCCCGTGTACATTTATCTCTCTCTCTCCCCCCTCCCTCTTTTTTTTTTTTTTCTTTTTTCACTCTGTGCAGAAAAAATTTTAGTAAGAATACAGATTTCTGCAACTTTACATCTGTAGAATTACAGATTTTTTTTTTTTTTTTTTTTTTTTTTTTTTTTTTTTTTAAACAATGTTCTTAAGTATTTTGCTAGCAAGTGACCTCACCGTATAATGACACTCACTCCCTACAAGAAGTCTAAAAAAGAATTTCGATTTTTTTTCTAGCCTGAGCAACATTTGTTTTGGTTTTCTTTGCTGAAATTTATCATTCATTTCCTTGCATGTCAAATCTAAGGTGCTCGTTATATATGAGATACGAAAAATTACCATTTTTCATTCTAAAAACTGGGTGTGCGTTATACACGAGTAAATATGATATAAATATATTAAAAAAAAAAAAAAAAAGGAGAAACAAGGTTTGGTAAGGACCCTTAACCAAATCTGTTTTATTTCAACATTGTCTAGTTTATACACATATTAAAGGCACTGTTTTCCAAACTGAAATAAAAAAGATCATTATTATAAACAGATATATCTAAACATTTATAAAAATGGATCCATTAAAGAGTTTTTACAAAAAAAAAAAAAAAGTGTCATCAAAGCATGTATTATTATTATCCTAAAACAATTTCTCCTTGGGTGTCTAACGATGTCTGCCATGGTTCATCACACAATTGTAGAAAAAAAAATAAAAACATTAATGATAGATATTTTTTTTTTAATCTGAAAATTTATGAATTTTATTACAGAATGAATGAGTGAAATGATGATGAAATTCATCAAGAAGAACATATCCATCTCAATAACTTCAGTTAGAGTCCAAGAACAAAACCCTAGGTCATCAACACAAGAAAAAAATCCTTTATACTATGGAAGAGTAGTAACAGGGGAATCTGACAATCCCTGTGAAGGGGTGCATAAGCTAAAAATGAATAACACTCGTGGTTGACTTGTAGGCTTAGCATTGTGTTTGTCCTACAATCAAAAGAAGGAAAACTGGGTGCAGGAAAACACAATGCTAATCCTACGAGTCAACTATGAGTGATATCAACTGCAGTACAGAACCATTTAACCAGAATGATTGGGGTCAGATGTATTCCGGTTGATTGGTTGGGCATTAAAGCAGCATCCATTTGATAAGTTTAGTGAAACATATGTAGTTGTGGTATTACTTCTAATTTTAAATTGATTATTAGATTACTTGAACCAATAATCTGATACAAATAAGATCAATCGTTAGAGTTCGAAAGAAGATAATTCCTTTGGAACTCCTTGGGAACCAAAATTCTTCTGTTTTCTCGGCATAAAAATGAAAACATCTATAATATTATTTATTAATCTCTAATAGGATTATATGCTTCTATTTCAAATACTAGATGCTGTTATCAAACTATAGAATTGTTTCAAGCAATGCATATGACAAACTGATTGTGTATGACACTTTTTTCTAAAAAGATTCTAATATAAGTCTATTAGAAGTATCATTCCGGATAACTGGTTTTCTGGTTAACTGGTTTCTGGATAAATGGTTCCATTCTGTATTCCTTCTAGGAGACCGGGATCATTCGATTCCCCCCTATGACTGCTCCTCCCTAAAATAAAGGGTTTTTCTTTGCGCTCAATGACTTAGGGTTTTGTGCTCTAGCACTATAACTAGACTGAATGATGAGTAAGCTTTGTGGATGTCAATGGAACGATATGTTTAGGAAGAATTTGAATCTTTGTAAGCAGGGATGGCCAGTTTTTGCCAGAGGCAGAAAAAAAACCTGGTTAAAACCGTCTTGGCAAAAATAGGCTGTTCATTTAAATTTTTTTCCCCAGAAAATGAGAAAAAATATTTCATGAAAGAAGAAAGAAACTTAATAGTTAAATATTCTAAATTTATTTTGCAACTCTTACGTTACATAAATAGAATTATGCATTTCACGAAAGAATATTAAATTGCATAACAAAATTTTTAAAATTATTGCAATTTTTAAAATTTATGCAATGAAGAGAGTTTTTTTTTTTTTTTTTTTTTAAATATACAATTTTTAATTTAAGTACTTTTTTTTATCTGTAACAAACTAGTTTCATCAGATAATTATAAATTAATACCAAAGACTTAAATATTTACATATTTTTAACCTCTTCAGACCTGAGCATAAAATAACTCTACAAACATATTTTTATTGCTTTTGCATAATCAACATGACACCATAGATAACAGAAAGAGTCATTTTTATGAAATCAGTTCCTTAGTGGACTAGTAATTTAGGTTTATAAAATAAATATGGATATAAAAGTACTAATCTCCTTAAAACATCAGTTTAACTACCAGTAATATAAATTTACACAATAACAAAATTAAGGTCTTTAAACAAGTAAATGACCAGCAAATCCTCAAAAATGTTTATTGTAAAGCATTTAAGCTAAATAATCATGAATATTTCTTACTTTCTTGGCCACAATGTCTTGAAGGTATTTTCGAAACTCCAAAGAAAATAATACTTATTTTATGATGCAATATTAATCAGTGCTGACATTTATTAGTTTTATTTTAAAGCAAAAAACATTCAGTTGTATAGAAGTAAAGTAAAAATGCAAAAAATTTGAACAGTTTATTCTTTATGAAGAAAAGAATAGAGGTAAACATTTGTGTACCTCAGGTCTGAAGAGGTTAAGACTCATTATGTAAAACAAAAGTAGCAAAGTTATGTGAAAAAGCTTTTGATAATGAAAAAAATTATTAATGACTGACAAAATAGAAACCAAAGAAATTTAGGATGAGGTAAATTAGGTTTATTTACATTTTGTTCCATCACTGCACTTTTCTGTTCTTTTTATTTAAAAAAATAAATAAGCCTTGAATTTTAAAGATTTCAGTTTCAAATTAAAATTATGTATTGTATTATAAAAGAAAGGAGTAAAAGGATTATATTATTATTAGCACCACATTAGTGCAATTTTTTCTGATCTCAATTTGGCGAAAACTTCATTTTCAAATACCAGTTGCATACATATTTTTTAACTATTTTCTATTATTTTAAAAAGGAAATAATGAAGTTTAATTTTTTTTTTTTTTTAAGTAAATAAAAAAGTTTTGTTGATAATTATAGAACAAAACAATTTAAATCATTTTAAAAAAGGCAATAAAAGTAAATAAACAACAATAGCTGGGTTACTATGTGAGGCATATCATTGCACCAATGTGGTGCATGTATGACATCTGTGTCTATTTCTCTAGCAGAATCTTCTAATTTGACAAAAAATTAAGCAATATGACTTAATGCACAGTATACATTCAAAAGAGACCAAACTGGCCGTCAAGGGCGGCTAGTATAACTATGTTTTAACTTATAATATTATAAACATATAATATAAACTTATAATGTTATAATTTATGTTAACTTATAATCTGCTAACAGGCTGTTATGGCTTTTTATGCTGCAAAAGTAAAATTGCTTTTTATGACACCTATTACATATTCTGATTATAAGTGCAATATACAATCAGTTGCATAAGTTCAAAACGTCAATCTATGAAAAATGACAGTTCTCTGATTATTTTTGAAATCTTCATCTATGAACTGACATACCTGCCAACTTTTGAAAATGGCAAAGTGTAAAATGATGTGCAATTGACATGCATTTTCTTATTCATTATAACACGAACCCAATCTTTTATGCAACTCATAAACAACGTTCATGCATCTTTTTAATGTACATATTCATATTGTTGAATAACATAGTTGGGTCATTCCATACCAAATCAACCAGTAACTCAACCTGACCCTTTCAGATTTCGATGAAATTCTCAGGAATCATTCTGCCTGATGATACAAATGAGAATATATGTTCATAATTTTTTTTTTTTTTAGCATCAGAATTTCATATAGTTAATTATTTAGATTTTGAAAAATCATCATTTTTTGGCTTACTTACATGTTTTCAATTTTGAATTTCTCAAGTTCTATCAAACAGAGAAAATTTTATGACCACTCATTTCAAAGAGAAGTTTATAAAGTTTAATTTGATATGCAAGTCGACTATGTATAGTTAAAAGAAATAAAATTAAATTTTTTTTAAATTTTAAATTTGAAAAATTTTTAGATAGTCATTTTTAAAAATTTTGAAAAAATTGTATGTTTGTTTTAATATTATAAGCTTTAAATTCTGAAATTTTTAGAGTGGGATCTCAATGGGATCAGGAGTTATTAAATAAAAGCAAGAATTACCATTAAAATAGCAATTTAATTCTGTCTATTTTGTTATTTATTTATGATTTGTATGGTAATTTTCAGCTTTTATTTCATAACTTCTGATCCCATTGAGATCCCACTCTAAAAATTTCAGAATTTAAAGCTTATAATATTAAAACAAACATACAATTTTTTCAAAATTTTTAAAAATGACTATCCAAAAAATTTTCAAAAATTTTATTTCTTTTAACTATACATAGTCGACTTGCATATCAAATTAAACCTCATAAACTCCTCTTTGAAATGAGTGGTCATAAAATTTTCTATGTTTGATAGAACTTGAGAAATTCAAAATTGAAAATATTTATGCAAGTCAAAAAATGATGATTTTTCAAAATTTAAATAATTAATTGTATGAAAATTTAAAGCAATAAACAAAAAATAAAAATATGCTCTAATTTATATCATTATAGAGAATGATCCATAACAGTTTCATTGAAATCGGAAATGGTCAGGTTGAATATTGAATTTTTTTGGTTGATTTGACATGGAATGACCCAGTTATGAGACCATTACAAAGATTGTTTTAATGAGAGAAAAAATATGAAAACCATTATAAAATTCGAAAATAAACTCATTTTAAAGACATAACATACATTGCTTTTTTTTTTTTTTTTTTTTTTTTTTTTTAATTATTATTATTACAGTCAAGGTTTGTAAAAATTAAAGATCAAGTAAAAATGCAATAACAGTCAAAGTTCTATAATCCGCGCTCCCGTAATCTGCAATTTTCTATAATTCACATTACTTTACGAATGTAAACAATGAAATAAACAGTTAAGAAAATTTACAAATTAATGATCTAAAAAAGGAATTTTTAAAACAAATAATAAAAAAATTGAAAATAATCATAATAAAACATCTCCTTTTTTTTTAAATATAACTCTTTTATTTTATGAACAGTAAAAAACAAACTGTATTATGAAACATATGTAATTATTTTTATTTAAATGCAGACAAAATCAATTTTTTCAATAAAATAACTTTATAAAGGCATTTTTGAGATAGCCTATTAAAATAATTATTAGATTTCATATTTATCTTTTCATATTATGCTGATTAGAGAATTAAAATGCTGTCTAGGATTAATAAAATGAGATATAATTCAAAATACTCTATAATCCACAATATTCCATTATCTGCACAACCTTTGGGCCTAACTCATGTGGATTATAGAACTTTGGCTGTATCTTTATATAATTAAAACTAGACCTGAACAATTTTTTTAAAGTATGACTTTTTACATTCTTTGAAAATGAATAGATTAACCTCTGCTGGTTTGACCAATGAAACCTGAACTCATTCTTCGACAATCCCTTATTTGCATTCAGCTTTTGCTACTATTAAAGACAACAAGAAAGAAATTCACAATTTTAGGGGGGGGGGGGGGGAGAGAATGAAACTTTGGAAAAACTTTGCAAAAAAAGTATACAAATAAGTATCCAAGGTGTATAAAAAAAAAAAAAAAAAAAAAAAAAAAAAAAAAAAAAAAAAAGGTCAAAAAGTGTAAATTTTACACCTAAAGTGTAAAAGTTGGCAAGTATGAAATTTTTTTTTTTTTCATTTGCCATTCCAGCTAGAAAATGAATTACCATTTTTTTCAGTCAATCTCACCCAATATAATAAAAAAAAATGGAATTTACAGCAGAACATTTCTATCATCAAATAGTTTTTTTTTTTTTTAAAAACCCGATTTCAAAATGCTACCTTCACAATCCATTCAGATTTTGAGTGTGCCATGATAAAACGTTCTTCAAAGTAGAAGGCCGAGTCAGATCGTTTTATCTGGAAAGAGAGAAAAGAGATACTATGTTAGTATTATGCAATAATAGAAGCTTTTCTTCATAAACATGTTTCAACTCTACCAAAGCCATTGTCCAAAATGAATAAGAATGACAGTCAACATATAATCAGCAATCGTCTATTATCCATACCACAGGTTGGAATGCCGAATCATGAAAACTGTCATTAACATATAAAGGTAAATTTAGCGTATATATATATATATTTTTTTTTTTTTTTCCCAATATATTTAACTGTAAATAGGATATAAACATTTAAATTTCTTTGTGTAACAAAATTTCATAGCTGAGCATTCAAAGACAACAGGGGAAAAAAAAAGTATCATTAACAAAACAGAAATAAAAACTACCAATGTCCATGTTTAAAACAGGGTTGGCGAGTTTTTGCCGAAGGTGGAAAAAACCGCGGAAAAAACCTGGTAAAAACCGTCCTGGCAAAAATAGGTTTTTGCCAAAGAGGTGGCAAAAATAGGCTGTCCATTTAATTTTTTTCTCCAGAAAGAGAAAAATATTTCACAAAAAAAAAAAAAAAAAAAAAAAAAAAAACTGCATAATTAAAAAATCAATATTATTCTAAATTTATTTTAACTTTTAAGTTAAATAAGTATAATTATGCACTTTATGAAAGAATACTAACTTTTATAACAAGATTATAAATGAAAAAAAAACCAATTTTATATAAATAAATAGAAACTTCATTTATTCATGTTTATATAATTATTAATTCACATAATAGAATTGTTGAGACTGAGTAAAACATTTATATTTACAGTTTATATATGTTAGAAATTCGAAGAAACAGTTATAGTAACCTAAATTTAATTTAATATAAAATTATATTTAAAGCAGAAAATTATTAAATTTCAAATATTTCAGCAATACAGGGATGCCACTCAGAAAATTGCAAAAAAGAGGAAATTATGCGTAAAGTAAAATTTACGACATTTTTCACAACTTTATGTGTGAATTTTGAAAATATTGTTTATAATAAACTAAATAAAAAATTACAGCTTTTCTTTCGTTGAAAACTTTTAATTTATAAGAGTAAGTTAAAATGATTTTTCTTTAGTTCACAGTATTTTACATCAATTAAGGTAACCCAGCAACAGGTTCAGTGAAGAATTTTATGTATCGCATCATTTTAAACCAACTCAAGTAACTCAGCAATAAATTCAACAATTATTCCACGAGTGAATAGCAAAATTTTGCAGTTTTTTTTTTTAATTTGACGAAAATAACTGTTTTATTTCATGATCGTTTGGCGAAAATCGCCGTTTTATTTAGCGATCGTTTGACGAAAATCGCCGTTTCACATGATTGTTTGACAAAAATCGTCGTTTCAGAAAAATCACCGCTTCGTTACGCGATCGTTTGACGAAAATCGCCGTTTAATATCGCGATCGTTTGACGAAAATCGTCGTTTTACATTGCGATTGTTTGACGAAAATCGCCGTTTTATTTAGCGATCGTTTGACGAAAATAGATGTTTCACATCATGATCATTTGACAAAAATCACCGTTTCACATCGCGATCCTTGGACAAAAATCGCCGTTTCACAAAAATCACTGTTTCGTTTCGCGATCGTTTGACGAAAATCGCCGTTTTATATCGCGATCGTTTAACGAAAATGGCCATTTCATTTAGCGATCGTTAGACAAAAACCGCCGTTTCACATTGCGATCGTTTCAAGAAAACCATCGTTTCGTTTCGCGATCGTTTGATGAAAATTGCTGCTTTATATCGCGACCGTTTGATGAAAATTGCTGCTTTATATCGCGACTGTTTGATGAAAATAGCCGTTTTTTTCGATCTTTTAACGAAAATCGATGTTATATTTCGCGATCGCTTGACGAAAAAGGCTGTTGTATTTCGCGATCGTTTGATGGAAAAGGCCGGTATATTCCGCGATCGTTCGACGAAAATCGTTATTTTATCTCGTGATCGCTTAACGAAAATCGCGAATTTTTAAAAATTAAAAAAAGCGGAAATCCGCCAAAAGGCGGAAAAGTGGCATCCCTGGCAATATCTTCCTCACAACCTAAATTTTGCTGTTTTAGCATGGCATAACAGTAAACAAGTTTTGAAAGAGTATCTGTTGATAACTTATTTCGAATCTCAGTTTGCACAAATGAAAAATTTGAAAGAAATCTTTCAATAGCAGCACTGCTTGCTGGACATATTTGAAAGTGAAAATCTTTTGATAATTAAAAAAATATGTATGTTAACTGATAAAATACTTTACTTACAGGAGTTTGTCTAGACTTTTCTCGTCTTTGTGAAAATTCTAGACAGTTTTGTGAATTTTAAACTATCAGGTTTTCAGGTTCTACCCTTCACATATAGAGAAGCTAAGTAATATATTTTTTGGTGAGTTCAATTGTTTATTAACAGGCCAGATTTTATTTTAAAATGATTAAATTTGTGAAAAGTTCAATTTAAAGGTGAAATGTCAATTTGAGAGACAAATAATTTTATGAAGAGTCCTGTTTGAGGTTAAAGAATTTTGTGAAGGGTCCTGTTTTAAGATAAATTAATTTATGAAGGGTCCTTTAAAGGACCTAAAATTTTCCTAAACATATCCCTGACTTAAAGTAAAAAAAAAATTAGGTATGTAAATTTTTATTTTGTTCTTAAATTCCTAAGTAAGACTGAATCCCACCTATTTTTTAAAGATTTAAAATATTTAATATTAATTAATTAGCAAATGAAATTAAAATATTAAATAGTACACTTAATATCTCAAAAAATTTTAATGATTTTTTTAATTTTTCATGTTAGAAATGTTCAATATAATCTTCTTTAGCTAAAGCATGGCTCAAATCAAACTTTAAACATTAAATTATGTTTGAATTTTCATCTTTTTACTCTGAGACAGCATATGTAAGCGAAATTTGAAAATGACCCATATCTGAATGTTTTCATTGGTTGAATTCTGCAACTTATTTTATTTTATTCTTTTTCTGATTGGTCCATTTTTAATGTCCAAAAATAAAATACTTTTTTTTTTTTACTTTATTTGATTTTTGATGGGTTCATGTTTAATGCCCAAAAATGAAATACTTCTGTTGCCACTATGACAAAAAAGTATTTAAAAAACTACAAAAAAATTAATTTTAAAAACAAATTGAGATACAGCTATCATTGTACAAATTGCATTTAAAAGTACATTTTTTTTCTCTATATGAAAGTGTAAAAAATTGAAAATGTGCAATGTTTAGAAGTTTAATAATTTGCAGTAGTACCAAAAATTATAAAACAAATTTCAATTAAAATTTGTGTATGATTGGTACAGGAATATTAATTTTTAATCCATGGCAAACATTATATAGGACTCTTATTATGGAAACAACGTTTCGATCATCATAAAAATGATGTTTATTAATCTATATTATAAAGGCCAAACGTATCTGTGTGTAACGCATACGTCATTTTGCAAATGGCAACACTTTAAAATTTCAAATGAAATTTTATTTTTGCAATTTTCGCTTTTAAACTTATAGACACCACACATTTTTAATACCGTTGTATGTGGAAAAATATGTATTTTTAAATATAATTTTTTTGAAAACTGTATCTCAATTTGTTTTTGAGATATTAATTTTTTTGTAGTTTTTAATTCAATTTTTCTGGAGGTGGCAACTTGAGTACTCCATTTCTATGCAAAGTAAAGGATAGTAATAGCCACAAAATAATAGCCACAAAAAGAAAAAAAAAGAAAGGAATTATAGTAGCTGGGAGTGATGCCAAAAAAAAAAAAAAAAAAAAAAAAAAAAAAATGTAAAGCTGAAATCCATTATATTACAACCACGTGTTTTCTCAAAAAAGAAGAAAACTTTCAGTACTACCGTTTTTAGTTTATAATAAAATGAAATACTACTTACGAATGTTTAAATATGAGCAGATCATTTGTATTTAGGGAAAAATACACAGCTGATGCCAAAGAAGTGCCTGTTGCATGCGATTGTTTTCTTTGAGCCAAAAGAATGCATTTAAATTTGAGTGCATCATATTGCAAACTGTTTTTACGGTATACAACACCTCCATCCATCTTTTTCCTCCATAGAAAATAGCAGATTACCGTATATTTTGTTCCAATTTTTTCATTGCAACTTAAAAAAATTGTAATTGAAATACCTCTACCCCAAGAATATCGTCTGCTATAAAACCCGGTGTATTTTGGTTTTGTTTCGTTTTTATACATCAATTAAATCATTTTTAATTTATTGCAAACATACTTTACAAAAGATATATCAATTTCTCTTTACAAAAATGTATTTTAAAGAATATTTATATGATTTATTTGCTCAGCTTTTGCTTACACTGTCAAAAATTTGAAACATTTGCTGCATCGTCACTTTGCCGCTTTTATAGAATATCGCTATTTTGACCAATCAGAATGCTTCATAATGCACTGAAGTAATCTCTTTCTATAAAAATGGAGGAGTGACGATGCAACAAAAGTTTCAATTTTTTAACAGTGAAATTCACATCAATAAGCTAAAAAGAATACAATTTGGTTAATCTGTGTGAAATAAAATTTTTCGAATTTTGGAAAAATATGATTTCTGATAGCACATAGAAGTATTAAAAGATAAAAATTGAAGGCATGTGAATCATTATATATAATAGATATGTCTTGTCGAGTTTCTTAAATGATGAAATCGCTTTTCTGTTGGGTTTCTGACATCAGATGCACGTTCCTTAAGACTTGATGGTAAAAGTAGAATGCTTTAGCGGATGCAATGATGTCATTATATATATATATAGAGTGCATATATGTATAAACATGTGATCAAAGTCTTAAAACTGAAATATGTTTTGTAGAAGTGAATCATTTTCACTCTACTGACTTTGAAATTCTTCACAAACAGAAATGCTTCTCTTTTGAAAAGGACATAATTGAAATCATACACTGATTAAACGCAATGTTTTCAAATCTAGCCCATCTTTATGGAAAAGCAGTAACATACAGTGCGAGTCATCAGATTGGAAGTCTTTGTCCAAAATACGGCAATTAATTTATATTACAGAATTTGGCGATTCTCTCCGGCTTGAATTTTCTTCGCTGAGCAAACAAAGCAAACAAATATGATCTTGGCTATAATTCCAGGTTTAAAATAATGCCGATTCCTCAAATTTTTGTCCAAAAATTTCCCGACTGTAATAAAATTTATTGTTATTCTTTAATTGTATTGTAATTTCTCAAAATAATATTGTAAAATTAATATATAATATACAATACAATTAATATATAATATACAATACAATTAATATATAATATACAATACAATTAATATATAATATACAATATAATATTGTAAAATCTATTGTAATTTTATTTAAAAATCATAATTTGTTTAATGTAATTTTTTTATAATTTCAAGTTAAATTTTCAAGACCAGACGATTTTTTTTAATCTGTTATTTTACCCAATGGAAAATGCAAAATATAATTATTTATTTTTCCTTTCTTTTTGGAATAATTATATATATATGTAAATTTTTTAAAAAATTTATTTTTTACTTTATGTTAGCAATACTTTTATTTTCCAAAAAAGTCTTCAAAATAAAAAGTATGTGCATTTTTTACATAGAAAATTGATCCGAAATGGAAAAAGAAAGATGTAAATGACGAAATGAGATTTCATAATTCACCAATATCTAATGTTTAAAATTTGGTTTGGCATGTTATATAAAAATCAAGGTATGCGTGTTACACATTAAATACAGCAACTTCTTTGCACGTTGAAGTAACATCAGGAAATGTTTGTGTATTTTAATATTTGTTATTTTAATTTCTGGTTATGTGTATTTTAATTTATAAAAGGAATTATAAATTTCTCATAGTGTTAATGTTGGAACAAACTTTTATTGAAAAAAATGCACATGCTGCCATTTCTTTACTTTTGCATTTTATTATATGAGTAATATTTTTCATTTGCGTAATATATCTATTTATGTTATAACGAACAAATGTGTCCGTGTTTAGCACTGACGTCATTTTGCGAATGGAAACATTTCACGATGAAATGAATGACTTTTTTGCAATTTTGTTAGTGCAATTTTTTTAATATTCTAAACATCGCACATTTTCAATTGTTATTCCTTCGTATAGGAAAAGAAATCTACTTTCAAATGCAATTTGATTAAAACTGCACCTCTTTTACAATGGCTTTATATTTTTCAAGTATTTTTTTTTTTTCAATCTCTTTCACCTATATAAATTGTAATAATAATAATACAAAATTTACACATGAGACATGAATACAAAATTTACACATAAATCTATAAATATTGTTCTGGATAATTTTCCATAATAAAATTAAAGCTGCATGAATAGATACATAAAAGAAAGGTGAAAAAACACAGATAAAATGATTGAAAAACACAAATTTAACATCTAATCACACAATTTAAATTTGTACACTGCCAAATAGAAAAAAAAAACTTTAAAATGTAATTTGTTTGAAAATTGTATTTCAGTTTATTAATTAACTGTGGTTAAAAAAAATCAGTGTGAATTATTTTTAAATTTATCTTCTCCACGTGAAACTCGATTGAAAAAGATTAATCCATTTACCCTTAAAACAATATAAAGAGTTCAGGTATAACATGTAATATTCGGCTGATAACATATATGTTCGGGATGAAGTTCGATAGCTTCAGAGCCCCGCCCACCCACTAACCGTCCCTCAGTATCTTTAATTTGTCTACTTTTTCTTTTAAATTTGTCCGGTTTCAATTTGTCTTTTTTTTTTTTTTTCCTTTTTTATTAAGTGTGCAAGGCTATTCAGGTCGTAAGTAAAGTGTTTTGGCGCTATCTGTGGTAGCCTGCCGGCGACAGCCCCGTCGTGCAAGAGACTAGTGATCGGTTCTGAAGCCAGAACCGTTCTAAAATTAAATAAAACTTAAGCAGAGATAGAGAAATTAAAATTGGTGACCTGAAATAAGTATTGGCAATCTGTGGTAGTGTAATAAAGTCAGTAAAGAAGCATTTAATTAAAAGATAAACTAACGTTTATTTTTCAAGAAAAAAACATATTCAAAATAAAATATATGTATATATGAAATAATAAACAAAGAGAAATTATATCTGGTAAAATCAACCAAAAAAAATAATTTCTGAAATTATATTATCTATAAAATTAAAGTCATACTTTAACACAATAAGAAAACTTAATTAAACCAACAGCATGACGTAAGGTAAAGAAAAATTGACATGTACAGGTTGCAAAACGAACTACTCACCACAGCATAACTGGAAGAAAACAGATTTTTCAAATCGGATGATGACGAAAAAATAAAGTCCAGCAAATGTCCAAAAGAAATAGAAACCTTGGATATCATAGCAACTCATCACAACAGATGTTCAGCAAAGATATTTTCACTATCTATAGACTGGATTCATCTTTAAAACAACATCATCAAGAACATAAACAAACTACAAATATAAACTTCCATAACTGGAATTTAAAATAATGTACGGCCTTTACTAGACCAAAACATCGTCAGACCACCGGCAGTCAAAACAAACCGACTGTTTTAAATACCCCTCGCGATTCCAGACATTGCCAGAGTGCAACGCCCCCTTTGCTTCTGCCGAGTTGAGCGGATGCGTTCCTGCTTTGCGAAAGGGAGATACGGCTACTCGTAAGTTGCGATTTGCGAAGATCGCAAATCGCGATCAGACGGAAGAAAACGATCATGAACGCACATGTAAGTGTTCAAATCGAAAGTAAACAAATAAGTAACCGATTTAAAAATGGAATATGCCATGGAACCAGGAAAACAAAATAAAGAGATTGGAAATAAGATAAGATTGGAATAAAATAAAAACCTGTAAGTCATGCTATATTATCCTATTACAATATGTGTATATATGCTTATAGAGTGTTAAGGGTAGTGAGTATGCTGACAACTAAGTATGTTTGGGTCGTAGGCAGGGGTCGGCGATGAAAATTGGTTGCTCACCACGACAGTTAACAATATGAAGAATGTATAAAGAGTCTAATACGAAAATATGACTTTTATAAATTTCATAGCTTTATTTGATTCTATAATTAATATTTTTGATTTAAAAATGCTTTTTTGGAGTTAATTAGCAATCTAAAAAGCATAGTGCATGCAGAAATTTTATTCAAGTTTTCAATTAAAAAGATTTTTATTTTTACTGTGTAACTCGGGAAGCCCGGGTTTGATTTACTAGTGATTTTAATGTAGAATTTATTGATAAGTCTTTGAAAAGTATCATTTTCCAAACAGTCATTGTAATCTGTTAAATTACAATTTTTTTAAGTTTTATTCCATTTTATTTTTTACTTGGATGTTTATTTCTGTAGGTAGAATTTAAAAGATGTTCAATGGAGAGAGAAATGGTCACTGAAATGTATTCTAGACAGATAGAGATTGAATGATAAGTAGCTGATTGAATAAAATCCCGGAAGACAATGTTAAGTCTAGGAGGGGGGGGGGGCATTTTCTTTTTTCAAATACAGTAGACTCCCACAAATCTGCACATAATTTACAAATGTAAACAATGAAACATTCAGTTCAGATGTAGGTGCAAAATTTGACTTTTTTAAGTTTTATATCGAATCCATATATTTTTTAATTTGTAATTTTTGTTAAGGTTATTGAATTCATGCTTTTTCATGAAACAAGAATAAATTTATTTTTAAAAAAATCAAGATATTGCTGATATCATTGGTACAATCTTACCAATCTTATGCATTAATCAAGGTTCTTTAGTAATCAGGCTAAACCTGAAATAAAGCTTTATTATTTTATAATACTAATGTGAATTAGTAAATTATTTCTATAAAGCAAGTTTCATTGAATAATTTAAATACATTCCATCTTTATAATGCATATTTAATCATACATTATTGATTATTAACTTGACCTTTGCCTTTAATATTTTAATCAATTTAAAAATTATCTAATTTTTTATTATTTATTTTAATATTTTATTACTTTGTAAGCTTTCATTATAGTTTTGGTTGTATTATGAATTACATTCAAATTTCTGTTTAAAAAATGCAAACAAAGCAATGACCAGAAATTCACAAAATTCTAAAATCCACAAAACCTCTGGTCCCAAGCTTTGCAGATTTGAGGGATTCTACTATATCTCCTTAAATTTTAATTTTAATTTTTTTTTTTTTTTTTTTTTTTTTTTTTTTGCCTTGGGTAGCTGAGGACTATCTATAACTGGGCTAGTTTTTATTTTTTCAACTTTGATTTCAGATTTAAAAAATAATAATTAGGATGAGCGAAGAGAATCCTCTACTAGGCCACTCAAATGACATGTTGTCGTACACTTTACAAAAAAACTATACAGTATTTTGACTTGAAATTAAACCAAATATAAATTATGATCTGTAGATTTGCAGAATATTATTTTTTTTACAGAAATACTTTTCAAAAAACTATTATTTTAATTAATTTATTTTAGATGTTTTTCTATTACGAACGCATTTTTTCAAATAAAAAGTGAAACACGTACATTTTCAGAAAAAAACTTAAATCATGGGGTCAGTAATTATAGCTAGAATCATTATTAAATAAATAAAATATATTTTCATTATTCTGACAAAATATCTCAAAAACTGCTTTCAGATTTTCAAACTATGCTCATTCCTTTTAACTATGTATAGTTTCATGATTTCTTTTATAAAATTTATAAAATACTTTTTTTTTTTTAGAAAAATTATAGCATATTTTTAATGAATTAAAATTTGTGGAAGTTCTCTTATTAATATTCAATTATAAAAGTATTTTTCTGTGTTAGGAATTCAAATACACAATTTATTTTTATTTTGTGAAATCATTTAAGCAGATGATATTTATGAATTTCAAAAGAGTTACATTATGTTTTTGTGAAGTGGCAATAAAAGAATTGTAAACAAATAAAATTAGTATTTTGTATAATTCTACTTCGAAAATATTTTTATTTATGCCAGTCTTATATCATAAATAAACAATCTGAGGATATTCTTAGTTATTTGGTTGAAATGCATTTTAAAATTAAAATGAACCGAAACATAAAATTGCATTTTTGCTTAATAAAGATGCAAAAGTAATTTAAAAAATATATTATTACTTTCAAATATTATCTTAGAGCATAATACTTCGTGAATCCAAAAAAAGCATGGCTTTTGCTAGTAATAATAATAATTACTTTAACTTTCAAAACTGGTTAGAACTAGTTTTGAAATTGAAACTATCATTATATAAAAAATATATAACCAAAATCGAAAAAGTGCAGACTAACCCAGTAATAGATTGTCCTCAGCAATCCTAAGGGGGAAAAAAATCATACGTTCATATTGAAATTGGAGCGAGATATTTGAAAAGAATTCCCCCATACACTTTACATTGTTATCCAGGTCTTTTTCAATTAGCAGTGTGGGCTCTTAAGGTTTGCACTTTATATTAACATTGTGGCTTTTTTTTTTTTTTTTTTTTTTTGATAACACAAAAATTAAATTCTAAATTTAACATTAAATTGACTTCCACTGAAAGAAACCTATGAGTTAAACTGATGGCAATTCACACAAATTGTATATATTACAGTGTTATTTTTTTCAAGCAATAATGCACCTCAAAAAACAAAATAAGGGGGACAGGTTAGCTCCCCCATTTCCATCCCTTATACACAGTAGTCTCCCTCAAATCTGCAAACCTAAAATCCACACATAATTTATTGATGTAAACAATGAAACATTCAGTTCAGATGTAGGTGAGAAAATTGGCTTTTTTCGTTTTATACCAATTCCATACACATTTTAATTTATAAATTTTGTTAATTATTACTGAATTCATGTTTTTCCATGAGTGAAGAATAAATTTATTTCTCAAAAAATTCAAGATATTGTTGATATCATTGAAAACATTTTTACTTATTGACTGTCATTTAACGGAATATTTTTTTTTTTTTGTCCCTGTAATTGAACTATGCATCAGATTTTGAAAAAATTTTAAATGACTTGACAAAATTATGTAATAATTATGTATTTTAAATGTCAAACGATTCAGTTTGGTAGTTTTTGCTTTGTTATATGCGGACAAATGGACAGACAGACAGACTGTAGGTGCACAACTACAGGTGTACGCATTTACATACATACGAACACACCTAAAAACATACTAAATAAGTCCATTAAGATGCGGCTTTCAAACAAATTGCATGTGAAAGTTGATTTTTTTTCCCTTTTGCTACAGGACGGTCTAAAAATTAAAAATGTACCATGGTTAGAAGATTAAACAATTGCAAAATCAAAATTTGATTGCAAAGTGTTCGCCATTTGCTAAATAATGTCAGTGTTCAGCACAGATATGTTTTTCATTTATGTGAGTTGTGGTTTTGGGTTCTCAAAGCACTCACTGACTAATATTAAGCTTTGGTCAGCATTCTCTCAAAGAATATGAGTGAAATGTAAAACCCAATCCATGCTTGTGTATTCGCTGACTACAACTTTTTATCCAAGCTAGCCTGGCAACAGTCTAAAATAATGGAGAATTATATCAGCTGCGATACGGAAAAGATGTCCTTATCAAGCTCTGTGTATTATAGGCGAATGTGTCGGTATATAAATGACAAGAAAGGTTCCAAATCCCCCTTAATTTTAAGCTGTAAATATTAAACTGCATCATATAACCTAGAAACACTAAATGTTGTTTACTATAACCCCTTGATCTCCTTATTTACATTTACATTTAGATAAGGATGGAAAATAAATAGACTAGAAAATAAGATCTCACCATCTCAAACTTGCTAAGAAGCTTCATGGCATATAGTTTTTTGGTCGATTTATGCCGTACCTAAAAGAAAGAAAAACAGATCATTCTCAAGACAATACCATACCTGAGAAAATTCCAATGTGTAAAACAATGCATGTTATACATAATTTTTATTTTAAATGATGAAAAAACAAATAAATTAGTAAAACATGAATAAAAGTACAAATAAAAAGTGGATTTAAAAAATACTAATGATGTTTTGAACACGTGTATTGTGTTTAATGTCATTGAATGTGACATTCACAATCATCCATTATTGGCATTTAATCTTATCAATTGGCCATGGTTTTTTGATCAATCGGATAACCAAGTAGTACCCTTTTTTGATTTTGGTTATATATTTTTTATATTAGGATAGTTTCAATTTCAGAACTGCTTCAAGCTGGTTCTGAAAGTTAAAGTAATTTTTTTTTTTTAAAGTCTGAAACCAAAATCAAAAGTAAAAACTAGCCCAGTTGTAGATAATCCCCAGCTATACCTCACATAAAAAAAAAAAATCATGTAAAATTATTAAAATGTGAGCGAGATATTTGAAAAGAATGCCCCCATAGACTTTACATTATCATCCAGGTCTTTTTCACTGACTAGTGTGGGCTCTTAAGGAAAATAATTATGCTCATTAGATACCGATTGTGATAAATTACTTTCTGCTTCTGACCATTAAAGTAAAAAAAAAAAAAGGTAATCTGAACAATTTATTCCTCTCTCTACTTCTAATGATTACAAAAAATCAAGGATATATTAACTGTTCATCTTAAAGGCATACATTCATGATGAACTAAATCAATAAACAAGAATTAGGTAATTTTTATTCACAGATTTTTTTTTTTTTTTTTTTTAAGTCATCCAATAATCTATTTGCAGTTTACCCTATCCTATGTCAATAGATTTCAAGTAGAATTCTCCCTGTCGCTCGCCATTGGGCTGAATCGCGATAAAATGCTTCACTTGGCGAGTAAACAAACAATAAGACTCGCCAATTTCTATTCCAGAGTGCTCAATTTCTATTTGTGCCAATGTCAGCCAGATTTTTATCTCCGTTATTGAATGATTGATGTTATTTTTCATGTTCCATTACACTTTGTCTATTTAAATTAGTTTATTTCAGAATATATTGAAAGAAAGGGATACAATAAGGGGTTAAAGATAAATTTTTACATGTTTCACAACTAATCTATTTTGCCAACATTTTTTTTTTTTTTTTATTTGGTTACTTGTTTTTATTTCTTATTCGATAAATTGCTAATGATGGTCAAAAGCCCAGCGAGAACACTGATTTCAATGATTTCTGCAGTTTATATACCCCACAGTTTTAATGTATTTATACAGTTTTATTTAGAGTTTATTGAAAATCTATTTAAATGAAAATTTATTTAAAGTCTATTTAACTGTGCTAAATAATTCTTTTGATAATATTTTATTAAAAAAGTAAGTTTGTGACACTTTGACACAACAGTTTTAACCATGGTTAGAATCGGTTTACATCATTGCATGTCAAAGTTTTGCCTTAAATGGACAATGGAATGCATAAGCAAGTGCCACAAGAACAAAATGGAATAACATGACACAACTTATTAAACACTTTTCAACAATTAACAGTCCTTTCTTTTTCTGTAAACAAATACAGCATTTATTTAAAAAAAAATAATGATATTTTACTTAAGAGAGGTCTAATGAAAAATTAAAAACAAATATTATTGACTATGTTTCGATTCCAATCTAATAAGATTTTTCATTGCATCTCTTTTAAGTAAAATAAAATTGTTTATTCAAATGGTGGATAAATTCCTTCAAAATTCCAAATGTCACATTGGCACCAGTATTTGCACAGAAAAAAAAAAATCGGTGTATTACATACTCGAAAAAATGCAATAATCCTTTTTTAAATAAATTTGATCGAATATTCCGGTACCATTGTGACAATTCGTAATTAAAATTATGTGGTAGAAAATTCAACCATCAGAGCTCAAATGTTTAAATATAAAAGGTGAAATTCTTAAAATCTTGCGACTTAAATATCTAAAATATTTAATAACTTGGTCATGATAACGATACTTACGAGTTGCACTTCCCCAAAGGCACCCCTCCCGATGGTCTTGAGGACAGTGAAATCATCAGGCTTCATACGGTACGAGAGGATGGCATCGGCCGCTCTCCCATCTGCAAGGCACACAAGAATTATAGCAACTGAAAACAACCTGCACGGCATCTTACATTATTTTCATTCACAGAAAACAGGTGTATTCATAGAAAAAGGTGCAGAAAATTCTTATAGTGCAGTGGCATATACCTTTTGTTATATTATGCCACTTTCTTGGCTTAGAAAATTGTTACGCATCTATACATTTTAAAGCTTTAATAAACATTAAACGTTTAAAAGAAATGAGTTAAAATGAAAAGTATTTACTTTCATAGATGCATATTTGTTTTTTCCCCATCTCCCGAGCACGTCTTGTTTACATATCCGAGAGGCTGGTTTTTCGTTCTTCTTCTCATAAGTATTGTTACTAAGTAACAGCCAGTAGCAGTAATTTAGAGATTGCGTCACTCGCCATGAACGGAAGATGGTTTTGACATCCTATCTCGTAGCCACTGGCATCTCGGATATGTGTTTCAGGTGAATTGCAATATGTTTTTGAAGAGAGTTTGAAGCAGAAGAATTTTCTGCACCTTTTTCTATTTGCATTGGCAACAGACTTATGCAAAACAAATTCTGCTAAATTTGTATAAAAGGATTGTAATGTGATGGCTCCTTGCCCTTTTTTTTTATGTTTGCTCCGGCAAAATTCATCATGTGAACTTTTACTTATCTTCTTATTTTAGTTCTTTTTAAGTTTACGGCACAGTGATGACCCAGATAGTCATCTGTAAATGTTGTCATCCTACTCATCAATAAAAGTATTTGTTATTGAGAACTGTTGTAAGTCTTCCACAAATAACCACTGCACACTCTGCTCGGTGGCCGACAAAAATAAAGATTTAGTTGCAAGGTTGGACAAAAAACAAAAGACAGATTGAAAGACCATAATGTTGTGAGGTGTGTAACCACTGAAAAGGAATGTTTGAAGAAAGTTCAAAGAAACTGTGAATTATTTTTGTGTCATTTTCAATAGCCAAGAACTTTCATCATTTAAAGAATGGAAAATCTACATATGTACATTTGAAGCTGACCAGATGCTTGCAGTTTTTTCACTCATCCTACATTTGTAGACTTTCACGTTGTTCATTGTGTGCAAACTTTGATATATCATTGTATTATTCTAGTTAATTTTTGTGTCTGCAAATCACACTCTTTTTTTCTGTTTCCCGAGAAGATGTTTATCTCTCAGAGATTATATATTCTAGTAAAGAAATATTAAATACAGTCGAAGATCGATAATCCACGCACCCATAATCTGCAATTTTCTATAATTTGCGTTACTTTACGAATGTAAACAGTGAAATAAACAACTAAGAAAATTTACAAATTTTTGATCCAAAAAGGATTTTTTAAAACAAAAAATTAAAGAAATGGAAAAAAAATCATAATAAATATCTACTTTTTAAAATAGAACCTTTTTATTTTATTAACAGTAAAAAACAAACTGTATTACTTAACATATGTAATATGTATATGTAATTATTTTTATTTAAATGCACATATGTATCAATTTTTTAATAAAATAACTTTAAAAAGTCATTTTTTGAGATAGCCTATTAAACTAATTATTAGATATCATATTTATCTTTTCATATTATATTGATTATAAAGATAAAATTCTGTCTAGGAATAATAAAATGACGTATATCCATAATACTCTATAATCCACAATATTCCATAATCCGCACAACTTTTGGCCCCAACTTGTGTGGATTATAGAACTTTGACTGTATTTCAGTTGGAAGGTTTTGTGTCTTTAACTACACACTAATTACACAGTACAAATTCAATTAAAATAATAAATTTTTTCTCCTCTATACAATTTAGTGATAAATTAATTAGGTGAAATATGCAGAACATTTTGCATCAAATTGAACGCAAAAGCAGAGCTGGGGCAGTGCAATCCTGGAGCTAAGGTAAGCTGAACTTTATCCTTATTTTTGATATATGCTTTATGATAACTGACTTTATTGATTTGAAATATATGTAAAAGGTCCCTCCTTCATCCATAAGATATTTTACAATCAACACATAAGTAGTTCAATTGTACAACAAATTTATGGGAGGCGAGATAAATTAGATCAACAGGTAAGTACCTATCGAATTCACACAAAATGAAGAAAATGATTTTTACGCAGGCTATTCCATGCTTTATTAATAGTTCATAGCTGACTAGAAAACCAAAAATACTGACCCACTTTAGTTTCAAAAAAGTGTATACTAGATTTGTTATACTTCAAAATGACATTATATTCAAATTTGTATACAGTTGGTTTTCCAGAAAAACTTTTGTAAAATCACTTTTTGTACAAAACAAAAGGATTATACAGGGATGAGATTGACCAAAAAGCAAAAAAGCTGAAAACTGTGTGAATGACTTTTCAGCAAAGACAGGAATTTCAATCACAAAAAATTAATTGCTATTAATATATAAAAATAATACAGTCGAACCCTGTTATAATATATTTCAAGGGACTGAAGTTTTTGTTCGCTATATCCGAACCGTTAAAAAATGTTAGAGTTCACAAAATATGCATATTATTACCTGATACCTATCTGTTCAATAATGATGTATTAAGAAAAAAAAAAGCACAAATTGTATTAGATATGATCAATAATGAATTAAATTGACTAAAATTGATTACATTAAACTGGCACAGTACTGAATAAATTAACTAAAAAGGAAGACAAATAGAAATACAGTAAAGCGACGATTATTTAAACATTCAAGACCAACCCTAGTTTGGATAAATGAGCAAATAATTTAAGCAATGATCCTGACTATACTAAAACCTTTACTCTTTATCCAAGCTTAGGATGCCTAACACTAGTTATTGGTGTGTTAAAAATTGTTTTACTTTTATTTTGTTTGTTTACTTTTTTATCATTTAAATTTTCCTTTTTTTCATCATCTTGTGAGCTCCAAAGAGTATAATTTAAAGCCAAAAGCTTTTGATTATTGCTAGCTACAAAGAAAACGTTCTTTTCAATGCTGCCATATCTCGAATTATTCTTAAATACATTAGTTAAAAAGTTAGCTTAAATACATTACTGAATTGGTGTGACAGGAGTAATGGAAAATAACTGACGGGTGGGTGTGATCACACCTGCAGAATGGCTACCATAAAACAGAAAGAATGCAGTTCTTACTACTCTTTAATAAAAAGTCATTAATTATCGTTAATTTGCACAACGTTTTACTAGCTGGCAAGCATTTTCTTATAAAATTAGAGTTGAAAACCTTTTTTTTCACATTAGAGGAAAAATAAAAAGAGAAAAAAAAATCATGGTTGAGAGAAAAAAAGTTTGTTATAACCGATTCTTAAGATTCCGGAGGTTGCTATAAAAGGATAAAATAGCATTAAATACAATAGGAAAATGGCGGGACCAAAATTTTCATTCATTATATCTGGGAGTTTGTTATAAACCAGGTTCACTATAACGGGGTCCGACTGTATAAAATTTAGCTTAATGTATTTTAAAAAGAAATTATTAATATGAATAAGGCAGAAATTATTTATATATTTACACTAGTAAAAATTTATTTTACCAAGATACAGCACATTAATAAACTCTGTTATTGGCAATAACATTTTTTTAATTGAAATTTTCTAAACAGTAAAACACTTTTCGTTAAGTATTAAGGAAAAGAAAAAGTAAATAGAAACTTTGTTTGATTTTTTAGTTTTGCTCTTGCACAAGACGAATTTCTTTCTCTTAGGTCTCCATGACCCAGGACTTCTAAAATTCTGGGTCCCTTTTTTACAAAAATGGATCTCTACTAATAATAATTCATATTTTTAGATGCAAAAAAAAAAAAATAAATAAATAAAAACTGAAAAGCAATAATTATTGTCTTAATAATAATTAACAAATAATTAAAACCAATATTATTTTTCAAAATTATTAAGAGAATTATTTTTTTTTAAACAAATGTGCAAGATACAAATTTAATTGTAAATTAATGCTTATTTGAGTGTAGAAGATAACATGTATCACTATTGTTCGCATTGCTTTTAAAAAGGGGCAAGACTGACTTATTAAAAAAGACATTTTTGCTGAAAAAAAGAAAACTTTTGTTGAGTAAAAGGGTATCTTTTTTTTTGATAAATGGGTGCTTTCAAAAGTCAGATTCACTCAGAAAGATTTGGAGCTGTCAAAAACAGATTTTGGAGCAGGAAAATTAGTTTTTGAATTAGTTTTTTCAGTGTCCTTTTGACAAAATCTGTCGTTTTTCGTGATCGTTTGATGAAATCTTTCTTTTCTTTCACGATTTTTGGAGGAAATCTGCCATTTTATCACGATTTTTTGACAAAAGTTGCCTTTCTTCATGAATCTCTTGATGAAATTCACTGTTTTATAGCAATTTTTGACGAAATCTGCTGATTTTTTAGGATTTTGTGGTGAAATTAGCCATTTTTTCACAAATCATTCGGTGAAATTTACCAGAAATCAGTCTTTTTTTGGCAATCTTTTAAGGAAATCTGTCGTTTTATCGTGATTTTTTGACAAAAGTTGTCGTTCTTCATGAATCTTTTGATTAAATTCACAGTTTTATAGCAATTTTTGACAAAATCTACTGTCTTTTTGGGATTTTGTGATGAAATTAGCCATTCTTTCACAAATCTTTTGATGAAATTTACCGGAAATCAGTCGTTTTTTGGCAATCTTTTAAGGAAATCTGCCTTTTTTTGCAATCTTTTGATGAAATTACGCATCCCTATGACGCATAAGAGCCATTTTTTGTGTCCCATCTCCGAACTTTTGTGTCATTTATGCACTATAGTGTGTATGCAGACAGCTAGAATAATAATTCTGAGTTAAAAAAAAAAAAAAAAAAAAAAAAAAAAAGTTTCTGAGCAACTTTTCTGAAAATTCACAACAACCAAAGTTGGTAAAAAAAGGTTTTTTTTTTTTTTTTTTTTTAAACCAAAAATCATGGTTTTTTGGTTTAAACCAGGTTTTTTTTTTTAATATGTTTTCCTATTACATATACATGCATATTTATCAATAAAAATGAATATTTTTGAATACATGAGTAATAACTTGATTTAAAAGTAATTCTAATTAATGAATTATTTAATATTAATATACAATTTAAATATCAAATTTTAAATATTTTTAGAAAAAGCTATGTTTTATACTTCATAAATAAAATGTTCTACATAATGAAACATTGATACCTTGAAAATCTTAATAAACAATCTCTTGATTACTAGCACCATAAATAAGTATATGATGTATTTTCATACATAAAACTTCATACATATTATTTTCACATGGCTATTCAAAATAATTACTTTGAAATACTTTTCATATAAGATGTCTGATTGTTCTGTTAGAAGACGCTATGAATTATCTTTTATTGAAAGTAAAGCTTTTTATAAAAAATTTTTGGAAGGAATTTGAATTTAGCAGTAGAATCTTTACACACTTGAAGAAGTATTGTGTATTGTTGCTATTTGACACTTCTCCAGGGCCGTAGTTAAGGGGGCGCTATGGGCGGCTCAATCCCCCTTAAAATATTTTGAGCCCTCCCCTGGAAAAGATTCCAAGGTCACTAAATGAATTTCTTTTCCAAAAATTTAAATAAAATTCTGTTCAAAAATCTAATTTAGTTTTCAGACTGTTGCAAAATTACTAAATTGTACCTAAAATAAGTGTTTCAACACTCCCTCATCCTATTTGTACTTATGAAGTTAACATGGGGTTTAATTTTGCACCAGTCATACATTCAAAATGTTAATCATGTACTTTTCTTAGGATAAAATGAAGTTATTACATCAGTTTAATAAGAAACATAGTACCTACAAAGTGAATATGCATTAATTTATTTTTCTGCATCAGAGGGAAGAGAAAAATATTATGAGCCCCCCTATTGTTCACTTCTAGCTACGGCCCTGCACTTCTCCTCTGAAACAACCAGGTTAAAAGAAAAAAAAAAAAAAAAAAAGAAAAGAAAAAGAAAGAAAGAAAAAGCAACAGTAAAATAAACAAAAATACCTATTTAACAGCTTTTTAGCTCACAGGCTATCAAAGCCTGGGGAGCTTATGTGCCCGTCCGTTCTGTATGTGTGTAATGCGATAACTGATGATAAAAATATTCGATTCACTTGAAATTTTGGATATATGTATATTCTAATAAGGCGCTTCCCTGATTAATTTTTGGAGTTCATTCAAAATGTATAACAGGGGGAACGGGGGCTCATGCTCTTCCCCTTTAATTTATATACATGGGTTTTTCAGGCAGAATTATCAGTTTTCGTTCGAAATTTAGATTTAGGATCATTCTGATGAGACACTTCCGTTATTAGTATTAGGTGTTCATTGCATAAGTATAAAGACGGGGAACGTGGGGTTCATGCCCCTACTTTTGATTGATAAAAATGGTTTCTTCATGCAGAATTATCAGTTTTTGTTCAAAATTTTTATATAAAAAATCATATCTCTCATTAGTTTAAGGGGTTCAATGATTAAGTATAAAATGGGGAAATGGAGGGAGCTGTCCTCCCCCACTTAATATGCTTTTCTAATGGAATTAACCCTTGAAAATATAAGGCTATAATTAGAGCCATACCGAGTACCCAGTAAATACTCGGTCCTCGGCCAATTTGCCAAGTACTCGGTACTCAGACAAATTTTGGACGAGTACTCAGCTTATACCGAGTAGTTGTAAGAATTTCATTTTTTTAAGCATAGGAATTTATTACTGATCTGTAAAATGTTATTCGAATATCAATGTATAATATATGTAGTAACTAGCTGACCCGCCCGGCGTTGCCCAGGTCCGTATTAACAATATTAACGAACTTGAAATTTGTATGATTTTATCATCAACTCGTTACATGCAGGCAGAAATCCATTGTCTGAAATACGTAGCCACTGATTGTGTGAAAAATCGGTTTTAAAAACAACAACTAATATTAAGCTCTAAAAATACTCAAAATGAGCAATGAAAAACGCGGGAGGGAATATGTATCCAACGATTGCATGATTTTCGTGTAAAAAAGTTGATATTTACCCGTAAAAATCACTGTTAAGTCACGTAACTAATTATTATTTTCACATACAAATCCCAAGTGAAATATTTTGAATTTCAAACTAATTATATCACTCTTAAATCCGACTATACCGTGAATGAAATCGATACTCGATGGTAGCTAAAAGGTTGGTATATAGTACTATAATTTCAGAGCTATTTAACAAAAGTGTTATTTTTAATCAAATCTTGCACATAGGTTCACTCTGTGTATAAATTCCTAACCTTAAACTTTTATACCATAACCAGAACCTGTCTGTAACCTAACAGCGACTTAACAGTACCCTACCGTAAATTAAATATAACAGAAATGTAACCTAGCCTAAATGTATTCACTTTATTGTAACATATCCTTATTCTAACCGTAACATAAATGCAATTTAACTTTAACCTAACTTTAACCTAAGTAATATAATAGAAAAAAACCATTTTAAAAAATTACTATTTCTTCGTAAAATATGCTTCAGCTGTAATTCGTTTCTTTCAATTCGTTTTATTAATACAAAATTCCTTCCTCGTGCTTTTGTTTGAGACATTAAAATTTCAGCGATAAATGGTTTAATATTGCAAACCACGAAGTAAGACACTTCTTACTCCGTGTTGCAAACCTTTTTTCGGTTTACTTCGCCTCCACTTATTTTTTTCTCCATGGTGTACAGCAGCTGTGATTTAAAAAAAAAATCCTCATTTAAACTGACAGTTTGCCAGTCTATGAATTTTAAAGGTCTGTCCCAGCTTTTTTAATTATTTCTGCAAAAATTTTATGCAACCAATCAACCATAAGAAAATGAAATGGAAAAAAAGCGAAAAAAGGTGATTTTTTATGAGAGTGATCTTTGGAATTTAATTAATTACTCAGTTAATAAATAGAATTTTGAAATTCTGAGCCACAGGTGCATCAGAAGAGACATTGGGCTACTCTCAAAAAAATTTTGAGCTTCGTACGTGCTGTAGATTTTGCTAGCCATCGCAGACACACAGACACACACACACACACACACACAGACAGACAGAGCGTTTTGTTCTTTTATTAGTATAGATTCATAAAACTATTTACTCAGTATTTAACAATATGTCTGCAAAATATAGAAAAAGTTAAGAAGAAAAGCCCTCATAAAATTTCACATTTATACAAATAAAAATACTTTTTTGATATATAGGAAAACAGAAAATACATTTTTTAAGCATAGGAATTTATAACTGATCTGTAAAAAGTTAGTCAAATATCAATGTATCATATATGTAGTAATTCATAAAACTATTTACTCGGTATTTAATATGTCTGCAAAATATAGAAAAAGTTAAGAAGAAAAGCCCTCATAAAATTTCACATTTATACAAATAAAAATACTTTTTTGATATATAGGAAAACAGAAAAAGTATTATTTTGGATAAAGAAACTGAAAATACAGTAAATGCAATAAAAAATTAATTATTAAATTTATTATATTTCAAATTATGGCACAACACCACCAAACGTTCTACATTATCAGTAGACAGGACATTTCTTTTACTACTATAAATTTGACCTGCCTCTGAAAATATACATTCAGAATAAACAGTTGTTGAAGGTGCACATAAGGTTTTTTTGCAAAATTGCACATAATCAGAAAAGTTTTTTTTTTTTTTTTTTTTTTTTTTTTTCCCCTACCATGCAAATGGAGTGTGTTTTAGTTAAGTCTTCTGTTAAGAAACCCTGCACCTCTTTTTGCACCAATTCTTCATATGGAGATTTTAAACTAGTACTAGTGCCACAATCTTTTTGCTCATTCACAATTTTCTCAAAACACTGCCAGAAAATACATGAACTTTTTGCTGGCATTTTCTCTTTTGGTTCGTCTATATTAGCATTCTCATGATGTACTTTGTTTCTTTGGTGGATTTTCAAGTTCTAGATCATCTACACTCATCAATTCACACATAATAATTTTCATTGAAAAAAGGTTATTTTTTTACTGATATATTTAAAAAATAATAAATTTAAAATAACACAATTTAATCTGTACACATGAAAAATGAAAAGAAACTGCGAAGCCAATGTATTTTGTTTAATCAAAAGAAAATAAGGTACAAACAGTTACAAAATAAATATGAAATGTTTTGCATTATTCAATGAATTGTTACAGTAACCAATAAACATTTTTATTTTTGATAGACAGATTTCAATGGTCAGAATAAATTGGAGAGTTAAAGAATGTTTTAATTTTATATTGATTAATAGTTGTACTTGTTATGTATCAATTCTCCTTTTTTATTAGTTTTGAACTGTCAAAAATTGTCTTTAAAAGGTGACCAAATAAATTTCAAATTTAATGAGTTAATTTATTTACACTATATATGTATATTATATATATGTACATACAAGAATAGATATATGTACACAGGTATATTTATATAGATGTACACCTAAGCTCACATTATGCACACATCAGAGTTTTATTTCCTTATTATACAACTACTCGGTACTCAGCATTTGGTACTCGGCCAAGTAGTCAGTGGCCGAGTACTCAGTACTTGGCCAAAGTACTACTCCGTACACCACTAGCTATAATATACAATTAGTATGAGTAGCCTGAGAGCTAAATCACAGGCTACTCATACCATCAGTTTATCTGGGCAAAATTCTTTTCATTAGACTATTGAAAACATTGATCTTAAAATAAAAAGTAGTTTATAAATACTGTCATTCACTAAAACATTTAAACAGCCATCAGACTACATGCTATATTATAACGCTTAGTACTTTTAAATGTCTAAATTAAAAATTACATCTTTTTAGGCATTTTATGAGACTTTTTTCAGTTATGTCTCAAGAAAACCTTGTCTTGTGTTCCCCCCCCCCCTCTCCTCCCCAATTTTCTTGGCTGATTTAAATAATGAGTTTGCTTATGAAACACAAGATTTAAATATATTTTATTCCATAATTTAGTCAATGATGGAACAGAGTTCCTTCTCTTTAAAAAACAAAAATAAGTTTTTAAGGAATTAAATTGATCATAATTGATTGTTAAAGGTGCAGCAAGCCAACCACTAAGAATGAAGATTTAAGGAAAAATAAAAAATAAATATTTTTAAAGTGTTACTTAAAAGACAAATTAGTAATACTACAGAAAACATATTAAAAAAATTTTAAAAAATGGACTATTATATCAAAACAAGTATAAATACAAAAACAAAAGTAAAAAATTCTGGAAAAAATATATAATTTCCCAAAAAATTTAATTGGAGAAATTTCTTTAAAAATTGAAGAAAAGTCTGAAGAATCTCATCCCTGTATACATAATAGCCTCTATTAAGGCATTGATTTTATACTAAGTGAGCACCTTAATTGAGCACACATAATTGTAGTTGCTAATCTCACTTGAAGATAAACATTTATAACACCAGATGAAATGTTACAAAAATAGTCAAATTAAAACAATTTTACTAAATAGTAAAAAAGCTTGTAGATATGTGGATGTGTGTGCCATTTTCAATTTAAAAAAAAAAAAGAATTTTCATTCCTTCTTTTCCAAATTTTGCATAAATTAATTTAATTTGTAAAAAGCATAATAATTTCAAAAGACAAAATCCACAACAAAGAAAAGATATACCAAGCTCTAAACTTAAAGAAAATTATTATGTCTGTTAATGGATTAGATTGGATTAAATTATTATGTCTGATAATGGATTAGATGGCCACCCTTTCAGGGTTGCCACTCTAATCTTGAAAAAACAATTCACTGTGTTTTCCCTGTACTGCAATGTGTTTATTCTATGATGAGTGTACAAAAATATATGCATGTATGTAGGATAATTAGACATCTTATAATTTACCATTACCCAATTAATTGAACAAATACAGTAAAACCTCCAAATAACGGACACCTCGGGAGCGCGGAAACTGTCCGCTATTGGGGAAAATCTCGGATTCAAAAATTGCTAAGAAATGCTTAAAGTTTCATTAATTGACTTTTATATGTCCTAAAATTCTAATATATGATTAATCAGAAATTAAAATTATTTGTTAAGCAAAAAAATTAAAATAAAATGGTACATTGCTTTATACACTGTTTGTTACATTCATGCAAAAAAATGTATTTTAAAAGTTTCCTTTAGCATTTTAAGATTACATTGTTTTGTTTTTTTTTTCAATGTGAAGTTTTAACCATGTCAATCGTTTTAATTTTCCTGAATCATTTTTTTTCTGACTGTATTTTGCCACTTTTTAAAGGCATAAAATCTCAAATCTTCCAGAGGGGGAGTATTGTGATGCTTCGGGATGTAATGTCTCTCGGACCATCCCCTGAATACTGGACGTGGGAGGGAAGGACCAAGTGGGACCCGGCCCACTCTCTGCATTTATCTGTGATCACAAAATTTCGACACATTGCCCTGACAAATTTAGAGGCTTTTTACTTTTTTTTTTCTTCGTTAAAAAACAATTTCTCATACTTTATCACAAAAATTACTGTCCGCTATTCAGAATGTCCGTTATTCAGAGGTTAAACATACAAAAGTTTAGATTTTGGGAGTGGGGATCGATAAACTGTCCGTTAAATAGAGGTGTCTGCTGTTTGGGAGTGTCCGTCATGGAGGTTTTACAGTATAATACATTATATGATATGAGCAAGTGAAAAACCTTTTGAAGTTGTTATACTTATTATTGAATCCCACATTTTACATTAATAATAATAAAAACAGTAAAGCAATACTCAAACATTCTGCTAAAAAATATTTTGAAATATTTGTAAATGAATGTTGAAATATCTAAAAACTTAGTATCCAATAATTTAACGAATATAAAATTTTAAAGAATCTTACCTAAAAATCAATTATCTTGAACATAATATCACAAAAATTGCAGAAATAAAAAAGAAAAGAAAAGAGGAAAAGCTACTTACTCTATGCATTCAAATTAATATTTATATTAAAATACAGGGCACATAAAATATAGGATAACTTTGATACACAACACTGGTTTATTTTTTATCTTAAAAAATACCATAAGATAATATTCGGCTTTCAAAATGAAAGCCGAAAAAAAAATAAATATATGTTTGGATATAGTAGGAAAAAAAAATTCCCTGTGTTTTCCAGATTTTTTAGGATTTTTTTTTAATCCCCTGGATTTTCCCTGTTTTGAGAGGGCATTTTATGTATTCCATGTGTTATCAGGTTCACCAGGTGGTGTGGCAACCCTGTCTTTAGAGGAAGATTAGAAGCAAAATGGAGATTACACAAAAGAAAGGCACTTACATCTTTGGATAAAAGTCTCAATGTTTTTCATCCGCCTCAGCGCCGGGTGATCACAGTCAAAATATAAAGCTTGTACCGTATCCTACAACAAAAAAAGAAAGAGATAAATGAAATGAAATTTCATAATAATCTATATATTTAAAAGACCTGGCTGTTTCTTTTAGTCATCAGCCCTGAATTTTCTACTCAACCGATTTTTATAATTATTTTTTTATATGAAAGCTATTTATTTGTAGTTGTGCCTATTTTAGCTATTTTTTAATTTATTTCCATTTTTATATTTTATTTTTAATTTTAAATGCTTTTTACGATATTTCTTCAAAATGGTGGCAACACAGTTTAGCTTTTCTCTCGATAATAAAAATTTATTTTCCATTATCACTTTCCACCAGTCAGAAGTTTTATTTCGTCAGTGAACATGTCCTCGCATTTAAAAAGAAAAAAGTTAATTGTTTTCGTAAAATTTAACCACAATAAAATGATTGCGTATAATTATGCACTAATTGAGGTAAAATGTATATATATATATTACTGAGAAATAATATTAATAATGTAAATAAAATAACGGAAAATAATTTATGATAAAAATTAATGTCTAAAGCAAAATAAGAAAAATTTCAAATGAGGAAAATGATGTCATTCAGCAACCAGATAAATGGGAATTACAATATTATTACGGATGCCTTTTTCATATTACTAATAACAGTAACTTTTAAAAAACATTTGAAGAGAAAATGACGTCACTATTTAAAACATTGCATTTTTACTCATAACGATATTACATTTCAATATTTCTTATCATTTTAGAAACTGAGATTGAGATTTTAGTTTCAGATGACTTCACTTAGTGCAAATAATGTCATAGTAAAAATGAAATTACTTTTTTTTTAATAAAAGTATTTTTCTGTGAGTGCATATAAAATAAAATTTCTGGATTTCGCCGGCACTCAGATTACAATTTTAACTGAAGATGTGCGAATATTTGCATGCAAAATTGTAACGGGCAAACTTGACAATAAGTTTGGAAATATATTTATTATATATTGATTCAATAATGTAATTACTTTTGCTTTTTTTAAACCAAATCGATCGGGTCTTTTAAACATTTCATTCGTCGAATTCGACAGGATTGTACTCGTGATTTTTAAATGAGGAGATAAAAATTCTGTTTAATGTAGTGATGCACAACCTTTTTGCCAGAAAATCGTTTGCCACCGGAATATTTGAAAAGTGACGTTTGCTTTATTTTATAGCAAAGTTTCTGTCATTATTATATGGAAAATTATTCTGCATAAAATTAGTGGTATCAGTTTGGCCCGCGGGCCACAGGTTGTGCATCCCTAGTTTAATGAAAACAAACTAATGTTTCATATCAAATTGTTGTTGTAAATCCATTATAAGCAAGCCTATTGAAATTTATATACGTAAAAATTTTGTTTGCAATGATAATTTTTCATTCAATATTCATAAGTTATGGTTAGAGTTTATAAACAAATTCCTGGTGAAAGCTTGAATGGGATGAACCAAGTTGAGAATTAATTTTGATGAAGGTCTATTTTTACAATAGTGCTTTAGTGTGGCTTTTAATTTACACCCCATTGTCGCAAGCTGTTTCTATTGACCGTGAAACGATTCACATTTTAATTTTTATTATGTTTATGGTTCTTATAAGATGGAATCGAAACATGTCAATATTTGTTTTTAATTGTTCATTACACAGGGTTGCCGGCTTTTAGCCAGGCCAAAAAAAGCCGGCCGGCTTTTTTTGGTTTTATCCACTTAAAAAAAGCCGGCTAAAATTGAAAAAAGCCGGCTTTTATTTTTAAAGTGTTAATTTGTATTGAATCCATATTAAATTTGGACTAATTTATTTTTAATACATTTTTAATTATTTACTACTAAAAAAGTTATAAATTTCTATTTAATTTTTCAAAGAAATAAGTCTTTATAACCTCTAGAAGTCTATTGTGAAGGCATTATGTCTGAAAAATATAAATCTTGGAAAAAAGAAAATATACTCAAGAAATTTGTTTTAAACTTCTATATTTCATAGTTCTACTTATATTACACATTCTTAAGAATTATATTTAATTGAATTATGACAAAATGAAACACATCAAAGCATTCATGGAAACATTCTTACACGTCAATATGTAAAGATTAAGTCATAAAATGTACAATGTTGAAAGAGAAATAAGGAAGGATTCAGTATTTGAGGAAAGTTTAATACATAATTACATAAAATTAAACAACAACAAAAAAATTTCTAATATAATTTGTTGAATTAAAATTTTGATTAGCTCTTTGTTATTTAAAAGTGCATATGCGCCCACTTGCATGAATGAATATATTCATGCATATACTAATTTAAATATGGAATAAATTGTAAAATATAATATATTATGAAATATGCATAATTCGAAATACTATTTTCAATAGTGAGGAATGGTGTTTTTTTTTATATGTATGATTTTAAATGTTTATAGGGAATAAAACATGACATTTTAATAACTTTTAAAATTAGTTAAGTAATAAAACATGTAACTAAGTAACCATAGTCCTCTTTAATTTTATAAAGCAGTAAAAATGGAAAAACAAGGGTAGGATTAAAGGTCAATGTAAAACATAAAAAGCACTTAGTATGGCCATTTTATAATTTAGCTGACATATTTGAAATTCTGACTTTAAATCACTCCATCAATGTGTTATTCTAATATTAATGTCTTCATTATTGAAAAATTGGGTAATAAACCAATTTCTCATAATGAATCATAATTAAAATCTCAATTTTTCATTTTAATAAATAAATCTATTAAACTCAAAGTAAATTAAACATCATTAAAATTAGTTAAAAGACACTTAAAAATGTGTAGCTTATAATTAAAAGGCATTACTCTATAAAAGCCAATTATGGCCAAAAAAAGCCGGCTAAAATCAATAAAAGCCAACCGGCCTGGCTTTTTTTCATTTTAGCCGGCTTTTTTGCAACCCTGTCATTACACCTATCAAGTAAAGTAAAATTGATTATTGAAATGTTTATATGTAAAAGGTGTATTTCTTAATACAGTAGACTCCCTCAAATCCACACAGATTGGGACCAGAGGTTGTGTGGATTTTAGAATTTTGCAGATTTCTGGTCATTGCTTTGTTTACATTTTTTAAACAGTCATTTGAGTGCAAATATTAGTGCAATCGGAACTATAATGAGTGCATGTATTGTATAATAATGTATAATATTGTATAATAATGTATAGTATTGTATAATAATTGTATAGTATTGTATAATAATGTATTTTATTATATTGTAATATAATAAAATATTAAAATAAGTAATAAACTAAAATAATAAAAATTTAGACAGTTTTTAAAAGGATTAAAATACTAATAGCTAAGGTGAAGTTAATAATCAATAGCGTATGATTAAATATTCATTATAAAAGATTAAATGTATTTTTCCAAAATTATTCAACAAAACTAGCCTCATAAAAGTACATTATTAATTCACATCAGAAACATAAAATAAGGAAGTTTTTTTTTTCAAGTTTAGCCAGGCTTAATAACCAAAAAATCTTGATTAATGCATAAATATATTTGGTAAGAAGATTGTGATTACCAGTGATATCAGCAATATCTTAAATTTTTTCCAAAAAAAAAATATATTCTTAATTCATGAAACAACATGACTGGAGTATTATTAAGAAAATTACAAATTAAAAAATATATGGAATTGATACAAAACTAAAACAAAATCAAATTTTGTAGCAATATCCGAACTGAAAGTTGCATTGTTTACATCCATAAAATATGTGCGGATTTTAGAGAGTTGCAGATTTCTGGTTCGCGGATTTGAGGGAGTCTACTGTATCTTGTAATTTAAAAATCTAAAAGATTTAATAACTTTTTACGTCAGTTTTCTTTCTCTTTTTAAATTCATGTGAAAATAATTTTGTTGTTAAGAAAGAAATATTATTTGTGCTGTCTTAGAATTCACAAAATTGTTCAAAAGATGATCTCGAAATATGAAAGAAAAAATGTCTTGCACAAATGTATTTTGAAATTTAAAATGTTTGGTATTATTATAATGTAGCCATTTTTAGATGGGACATAATTTCCCTCATTTACGACTTTTAATAAAGGGAATAATAATAATGTATTTATTAGTTTTAAATTTTCTTTCTCTTTTAAAATTTATGCAAAAATAAAGTTTTGATATTTTAATCATTTATTTCTAATTTGAAAGATATATATTTTTTTAATATATAGATAAAGTATACAGCCACATGTTAATAATTTTTTTTTATTTGAAGGAAATATTATTCTTTGAGATGTTTTTATACTTTGGCAACAATTTTAAATAATGCCCTTTTATAAAATATTCATAAAAAAAAAAAAAAAAAAAAAAAAAAAAAATCTTCCGAAATACTAAAAATTTGAATTTAAAATGAAATAGATTCTCAAAAAAAAATGAGTCGAATAAAAAAAAAATGTTAATAATAATAATAGTCAAATAAATCAAAAAATATTTAAATTCCCTTGCATCTTTTGCTCCTATAAAACTTTTTTAATGGAATGATCTTGACCCACTTTAACATTAAATTTTTTTTAAATAGTTATTTGACTTAAAAACTGTCTGCATCAGCTAGTTTATCAAAAATTTCTCCATAACACCACTCATTTTCATATTTTTGTTTGAAAAAGCCCTGTTAATATTATCGGTGAAAGATTGCCAGTCAAATGCAGTGGCGCAGCTAGACTTTGGTTCTAGGGGGGGTTTTGAGTTTCTGATAAAGGTGTTTGCTGGTTATTTGAATCACCGGTTAATAGAATCAGTATTTTTTACTGTATCAAATTATAATACATTTTTTCCGCAGTTACAATGGTCATATTTCATTTAAACAGCATTTACAATATTAGGGTTAGAAAACATATAACCAGAAAAAGACAATAATGAAACGACGTGTCAACCACTAAAATCAGTGTTACAGGTATTTTCCACCACATGATATTACATGACATCGAATGTAGCCTTAAATAATGTAAACGCGTTGAAAATTTCATTAAAACACCTTTGTTATTGTTAAAGTTCTCTAAAAATATTTGGGCTTGAATTGAACAGGAAATCATTCTTTTAGCATAAGACGTCTTAAAAAAGTCATTTGGTTCAAATAATCAGTTTTCACTTAACTAATGCATGTAATATGCACTTTCACAGTTTTAAGTAGAATTTTTGTCATTTAATTGAATCACATAGTTAAATGGAACCTGATTCAACAAAGCGGCGGATTCAGAAATACGCAAAAAATTAGGTATTAAATTTGGTTTGATTTATATAAACGGCAATTATAGGGATCTTTCTTAACTCTGGGAGGGGTTTTAACCCCAAAACCACTCCCTTAGCTGCGCCACTGGTCAAATGGCGGTAACAGCATTATTTATTTTTTTAGAAAACAGAGAAATCACACAACTCTTTGCATGCATATTTTTTTTATTCATGCTGCGTGTGATACATGAATACTTTTCAGTTGACTGTGTACAGAAACATGACTGATAATATCAGGAATGAGATTGACAAAAAAGTAAAAAATCTGAAAACTGTGTGAACAACATTTGAGCAATAATAATACTTATGAATTTCAAGCAGAAAAAATATTGCTATTAAAATTCATATATTACATACAATTTAGCTTTAAACAAATTAAAAAGAGACTGTTAGAAAGAATTAGGCAGAAATTATTAACTTACTGCAGTGAAAAGTCTATTTTGCCAAGATATGGAACATTAATAAAACCACTGACATGAATATTTTTTAATTGTAATTTCAAAAATAGTAGATGCTTTCCTTGAAACAGCAAATCAAAATAATTGCAACCACATTAAGTATATGATAGAACAGAGTTCCAACTCTTTTTTTTTTAAACAGAAGTAAGTTTTTAAGGAATTGAAATTGATCAAAGTACAAAAACAAAAGTAAAAAACTAAGGAAAAAATATAAAATTTTCCCAAAAATTTAATCGGTGAAATTTCTTTAAAAATTGGAGAAGTCTGAAGAATCTCAACCCTGTACTATAAAATTGTTGGAAGGCAATTAATTTCGTAATTAAAGTTACAAAAACGTACTGTGTGCCCTTTCAACCATTGTCATTTTAACAGAATAAAATCTGTTTGAAATGTTTTCTTTTCTATTTTATTAAAAATCTTACTTCAAATGAGAGGTCCATTAAAAAATAAAATAAAGAATAAACATCATTAAGATATTCCAAGCACTTTTTAGTTTAAAATGTATTCAACACAATCCATTTTAGACAGAACCTAATTTGATACATAAAAGTTCTTTTTGTATGACACATGCGCGTAGCCAGGGGGGGTGCCCTGGGTGCCCGGGCACCTCCCCGCTCGCGCAGATCCAACATTATTTTAAAAAATCAAAATTTATAAAAGAAAAAAGAAGAAAAATGTAAGCAAAGTTAGTTCAATTAGTTAATCAAAACTAACAGTTTATGTTTTGAAATGTGATAAAAGAGGAGACCTTGATTCTTTCTTTTTAAGAAAATTATTTTGTTCATCTTTTTTAAAACTAGAATATTTACTAGAATCTGCATTAATCACAGTAAATCAAAAAAATTGGTTTTATAATCCCAATTTGATGGCGTTTCTTTATGGAATTTTTTTAACACCTTTCTATTGCATGCATATTTCCATAAAAAAATCAGAGTAAATATTCGACAAGAGTAGAAACTACTATTTATATATTTGCTTTTGTTATCTAAAGTCTAGATAGGAGCAAAAAAAAAAAAAAAATTGAAAGGCAATACAGATGTGAAAGGATAATTCCACTATGATTAAAATGTGATTAGCCTGGAGAACGAAGGGAATAAAAGGTTGTGCAAATTACAGATGAGACAAGCTCAGCCCCAGCACGAAAGCCCGAGCCCAAACCTGGGTCCGAAGCGGGCACGGGCTCTATTTTCATTTTAGTGTTCGGACCCGGGGGGGGGGGGGGGGGCTAGAAATCTATTTTCATTTTAGTGTTCGGGCCCGGGGGGTTGACTAGGGCTCTATTTTCATTTTAGTGTTCGGACCCGGGGTGGGGGTTTGGGCTCTATTTTCATTTTAGTGTTTGGGCCCCGGGGGGGGGGGGGGGGGGGGGCTCGGGCTCATTCTTTCTGAGAATTAAAAAACATTTATGTGTAGAAGATATTGAAAAAACTACTATTTTCCTTTTAAAATTATTTATTCTTTTTCAAGTCATTTCAGTGTTATTTTGATCAAAACGAAAGAAAAAGAAAAATAACTTTTTTTATATATTTCAATAGTTGATTGTTGCTTCAAAAGAAAATTTGTGATGTATGGAGATTTATGTCTATTGCATTTCCGTCGACGATTAATTGATAAGGCGCCTATCAAAATAATCATAAATAATAAATTAGCTGGTTGGATTTTCGTTTGAGGCAGAGGATATTTTTTTATTCGATCGTTTATTTATTTATTTTGTTAGAGAATGATTTCTTCGTTTTTGATGCAGACTAGAGGCTTGAGGTTTGCAAATTATTTGTTTGAGCACGAATCATAATCGTTTTAAATATGATAACAGCATTGTGATTTTTTTTCTGTTTGTCATCATGAATTTTGCTTATGCTGAGGATTTCCCTTCGCAAGTAAACATATTTTATGTGTTATTCCAATTGAAAACATACGATTAATTTTTCTTCTTTTCCCTTAAAAACAACGGAACTTTAAGATAACTGTGTCAATGTTTTAATTTGCGTTGATTTTAAGGTTCTCGTCAGTCATGGGGAATTGTTAAGAGAAATGAATTGATTATAGATAAATGCACAGGGATGTAGTGGAGGGTGTACTGGGGTATACGCCGTATATCTTCTGGATGTTTTTTAAGGAACACCGTATAACCTTCTGTTTCTCATGAAACCCATAGGATGTACTCTCTAGAGTATACTCTGTGCCTTGAGCATATACCCTCTGCGTCGATCGTGTAATCTGTGGTTTTTTTTACGACTACACCCCTGAAGATGTACTCTTTTTATAGGATATTGAAAACGTTTTTTGATTCTTCAGCATACAAATAATAATTTCTATTATAAACACTCTCCATTTATTCATTACACTTCTTTAATATGTCCATAAAATTTTCTTCTTAAAGGACAAGAAATATGGGAATCATTTTAGGTATGAAGGATATTTTTATTTGATACCAAATTGCTCTTTTCATAAGCTTGAATTTAAATTTTTATTTAATTGTAAATTTTATAAGAAATTTTTTAAAATGGGATATCACATTTGAAACAATTTTTAAATATATTAAATCTTTTATTTATTTATTTATTTATTTTTGTATACTTTTTGTATCGGGCTCAGATGGGCTCGGACTCCAATGTACTAAAAATCTTTCGGGCGCGTGTTTCAAAAATCGAGCCCGAACTCATCTCTAGTACAAATCTGTGCTTCCTCTGAAAATAAGAAATGATGCTACGCAAAATTCAAATTAATATGGAGGTTGGTTTGTTGGTTTGCTAAATTTCGTTTTTTGGGATCATATTTTGACATTCGTACGGGCTCTTTTTTTTTTTTTTTTTTTTTTTTAAACGGGGAAATTTTATTTATTCATGAGTAGAAAATATAAGAGCTATTTTTCACTTTAAATTGCATACTATAAGTTATTTTAATGCTACTTTGATAAAAATGACGGAGGAACTAAAGTCGTGCTTATTTATTTTAGTATTTCATTGCTGTTTGAAATGAAAACTTGTGATAATTACAGATTTATGTTTACGGATATCCTTTTTTTTTATATCTATCATGTTTTATCTATGTTTATATATCTTTTTCTTATCCATTAGCAGCGTCGTGCGAAAGGGGGAGCGTAGGGGGCAACCGCCTCGGCTTGGAACTTTAGGGCGCGCCAAATTTATTTACCAACGTCATTTTTGGCCTGTTATAAGAAAAAGTTGGGTGGAGGGGCCGTCAAATTGTAACTTTGCCCCGGGCGCAGCTTTGTCTTCGCACGCCTCTGTCCATTAGATTTAGTTTTAAGCAACTTCTCATCCTTCTTCACGCAATGAAAAATTGGGTTTCGGTCTTTTTTAAAAGAAGTTCCACACAATTATACCTTCTGCAAAAAAACTGTTTAAAAGGGAAATTTTATAGGTTTTATGGGGTTCCGTTTTATTACATAAGATGTTGTTTGTACCCAACATGTTCAGGTTAAAAAAAATTTGGGCACCCCCCCCCGTTCAAAAAGCTGGCTACGCCTATGTGACATGACACATTGCACTGCGAATGTAAACACAAGTTTCAATAAACAAGAAAAATACAAGCATGCAGCACTAAAAAAGAAAAAACTAATTGTTGGGGGCCACCATAATACTTACTCATCATGGATAAGCATAATATTATGAAAACAAAACATGTTAAAACTATTTATACAATGCATTGCAATTCCAAAATAAAATTTAAAAGTATATTTAAATATTGATAATATACATAGTAATGCTCTATTAATGAATTGCTGATGAACCAATTTCGACAAATTATATAAAATGCCTAATTATTCAAGCAATACTGATCTGCACAAAAGAAACATCCTTATAACTCCAAAAATAATAATCTTATTAACTAACAGTTTCCTGTGTCAGATTAAGTGTCTCATTTCCAATTAAAATATATCTCTGAATTGAAATTTGAATGAAATACAGGGTCATGAAAAATCAAAGAATGTGGAAAACAGGATTACACATATCTCAGCAACTAATAATCCAACTGACTTCGTTCTTTATACAAAATTTGTGTTATTTTTTGTCTTTTGTGTCCACTGCTTAAAATAAAAATGATTCGAAAATTTTTATATACCTTTCATTAGAACGACTTTTTTGAAAGTTCGAAAAAAATAGTTCTGGATAATCAAGGTTATTGATATTGAATAGACTTCATCCCATTCTTACATACTAAGTACATACAAAATTTCAAGTCTCTATCTCAATTTGTTCATTAGATAGAGCATTCACAGACACACAGATAGACAGACGGCAAACTTTTTTTTCTAAAAATATGTTTTTCGGAATCTCCACTATCTGAAAAGTATAAATTCATCAAGAAAAAATTTTCAATTTTCAAAACGATTGCAAGACTTATCCACTTATGTACGATGAGTATGTAATATATAAATAAAAGTTTCTAAATATATAAAGGGTATCTAAGTATGCAACAAAATTTGTTATATAATTATTCTGGTAATAGTAGTATACTGAACAGAACATTTATTTTCATTCAGGTATTACTTTTATAATTAAATAAGTAACAAATTAGCATTTATCAATATACTGTATACATTGAATGCATTAATAAAGCATAATTATTGTGGTTTTTCGTATTTTGAAGTTAATCTGCATTCATCATTCCCCTCCCCCCCCCTGTACCCCTTGAAAAATGGTTCTACTGTAGTGTATAGGATGCATGTAATTAAAAACTTTTTTCATGTGTTAAGAACACAGACAGACAGACACTCACCAGTAGTCCATCGACGTTGACTTCTGACTTGACATCGACGATGCGACTCTCCAATTGCAGCAGACGCTGCAACCTGTCCGGGTCATCGATCTTATCCATCATCTGGAAAAAGAGAAATACATTGTTCTTAATGGGATTTAAAACAGGGCTGGCAAGTTTCTGCCGGGGTGGTTAAAACCAGTGGTTATTAACCGGTTAAAACCAGCATGGCAGAAACTAAGAAATAATACAAAGAAGTATTTTAACCTTATTAATTAATTATTTTAACTTTTTAAGTATATCAAACTAAAAAATGAAAAATAATTCGTACTATAAGCTGAAAACGAAAATAGATGAAGAATACTATATTACTATATAAAATCATTGTTATTATAGAAATCAATTAATAAGCAATAAATAAAATTATCGTGTAAAAAAAGCGTGGGGTGCTCCATCTATCAGTTCTTAAGAAGCACCCCACGCTTTTTTTCCACGATAATTTTATTTATTGCTTATTAATTGATTTTTATAATAACAATGATTTTATAGTAATATAGTATTTTTCATCTATTTTCGTTTTCAGCTTATAGTACGAATTATATTTCACTTTTTAGTTTGATATACTTAAAAAGCGTGTTTTTTAGTTTTTTTTAACTATATTTATTTTTCACTTTTTAGTTGGATTATTTTAAAAGCGTGGTTTTTAGTTTTTTTAAACTATATTTATATTTAATACAAAAACCAATAGTTTCAGAGTAATTGGTGAACATACATAGAAAAAAAATACATACGCGTCGAATTGATAACTTCCTCTTCCTTTTCTGAAGCCGGTTAAAAATAAAAATTGTAATACGGAATTTTTTTTTTTTTTATTTTACTTAGATGTAAATAATGTCAGGAGTGGGGTTCGAACCCACAATCTCTTTCGAAAAACAGAGCTTCAATCCGGCGCCTTAGACCGCTCGGCCATGCTGTCTACACTCCATTCAGTGAACGTATTCAACACTTTTAATTAGCGAAAAAGCACTAATTTGATTAGTTTTTGCCTAATTACTAAAAAAGTACTGAACCAATTTCGATGAAACTGAAGTGGTACCAATTCGAAAGCATCGTCTTTCATTTAACACCAAAACCAAGGGTGAACATACATAAAATAAGGTGAGTTACAAACTCACAAACATACAGGTGAAGTTAATAGAAGCGTAGTAAAAAAAATTATGTTCTACTTGATTATCCTGTTGACCAAATTAAAGTAGCCAAATTCTAAGATTAAATACCAGTATAGAATGATCATGAATATCACATTCAATGACAATACACGAGTTTGAAAAAACCATTAAGGGATTTTTATTTCGACTTTATATTTGTATTTTTATCATTATTCTACTCACAAGTGCAAGAAATCCATCCAAGTCGAGACTGGAATCTTTCCTGAGCATTAGAAATAACTAAATGCAAAAGGGCTAGAAGATTTCTAAGCTTTGCATTATGGCTAAAAACAGATCTCTTACAATAAAAGAAATTTATCAAACGTTCTCGATGGTAAAACTGCTATTATTTAAGTACAGTAGACTCCCTCAAATCTGCAAACCAAAAATCCACAACTCTCTAAAATCCGCACATATTTTATGGATGTAAACAATGAAACAAACTTTCAGTTTGGATATTTGGATAAAATTTGATTTTTTTAGTTTTGTATCAATTCTTTATATTTCTTAATTTGTAATTTTCTTAATAATACTCTATTCGTGTTTTCTTTCATGAAGGAAGAATTTTTTTTTTTTTTTTTTTTTTTTTTTTTTTGAAATAATTCAAGATATTTCTGATACCACTTGTAATCACAATCTTCTTATACCAAATATATTTAAGCATTAATCAAGATTTTTTGGTTATTAAGCCTGGTTAAACTTGAAAAAAAAAATCCTAATTTTATGATTTTGATGTGAATTAGTAATGTAACTTTATGAGGCAAGTTTTGTTAAATAATTTTGGAAAAATACATTTAATCTTTATAATGAATATTTATTCATACACTGTTGATTATTAACTTGACCTTTTCTATTAATACTTTAATCATTTAAAAAATTACCTAAATTCTTATCATTTTAGTTTATTACTTATTTTAATATTTTATTATGTAGTAAGCATTCATTATAGTTCCAACTGCACTATTAATTGCACTCAAATTACTGTTTAAAAAATGTAAACAAAGCAATGACCAGAAATCAGCAAAACTCTAAAATCCACACAACCTCTGGTCCCAAGCTGTGCGGATTTGAGGGAGTCTACTGTATATAAAGGAGAATTTTGAGTCAGTTAAAAATCTCTTCAAGACTGAAGGTCTGGCAACCATGATTCTACTAATTATTTGTTGATTAAAATAAAAACTGTATCAATACATATAATTTGGATTTGGCGATTTGTATAATTTGGTACAATGGCATGACAGGGATAACTAAGTAGTACCAAAAATTGTAATTTAACAAATTACAACTAATTGGAAAATGACTCAAATTTTTTAAATACTTACAAAAGGATTTCTATATTTTAAAAAACAATAGCATCATCATTTTTAGGAGGATCAAAACATAGCTTACATAATAACAGAGTCCTACAAAAATTAAATGAAATTTCAGTTTAACAGATTCAGATACTGTAAATTTTTTAACTTCTAAACAATGCACAGTTTCAATTTTTACACTATTCTATAAAGAAAAAATTTATTTGCAAATGCAACTTGTTTACCTGCATCTAATTTTATTTTTGAGTTAAAAACAAATAAAATAAAAACAGAAATCATCCATTTTTGGACATTAAACATAAGCCAATCAGAAAACGAATAAAATGAGATAAGTTGTGCAATTCAACTCATAAAAAGATTCAGATTTCCCAGTTTTCTACCGAGGACAACAACTATTTTCCAAATAGTTAATAAATGAAACACAAATTAGGATGCTTTGCCATTTTTCCTATTGACACCTTTCCATAAAAAAGCCCAGATTTGAACATCAAATAAACAATTAGGAGAATGCTGCCAATAAAATTTTAAAAATATACAAGAACAGAACCCTCCCTCAGCAGCAGAATTTTTTTCTGTAGTCTGCAAAACTTAACGACAAACATCCTCTTTCCAGACCTTCGTATTACTCAAATCTGCCAAGTATTAGTGGTTAACATAAAAGGAAAGCACTTTTTCTTTTTTAAAGTTATTTTTTAGCCTCAGAATTTTTAACACCATCATACATTTTCCGAAAGGGAGAGAAAATCCATTACTGGCACTGTGTTTTTTTTTTTTTTTCCAACCACACTAATGAAATTTGCCTTTTTTTGTGATCTTTTGACAAAATTTAACATTTCTTCGTGATTTTTTGACAAAATTTACCATATGCTTGTGATCTTTATACTAAATTTCAGTTTTTACGCGATCTGTTAATTAAATTTCTTGTCTTTTCACAATCTTTTGATGAATTTTGCATTTTTCTCACAATCTTTTGACGAAATTTCACAT